>QJPP01000996.1:0-437108 GCA_003996215.1 Jaltomata sinuosa
GCCGTAACCGGGTCTAAACAGTAGAAAGTCATCTCAGGTGCTCGGTCCGACGGTCCGACCGAGGCTAAAAATCATCTCAAGAAACAAGAAAACTCAACTAGCACTCCGGCCCTGCCGAGTCTAGCGTTAATCGTAAAACTGATGATTTAAAACATAATTTACTTTCTTTTACCCAAGAATACTCACAAGTCAAATCAAACCATTTCCAAATTATTTCCATAAAAAATGGGCCCCCCGAGCCATGCAAGGTTTAGCAAATAGTGTCAATAGGCCCGAAGCCAAAACCATAGAAAAAACATGGATAAAACCTCTTTATATGCATGGAAATGGTATGATCACACACAATAGCTGCCCAGCAGCTCACAATCAACCTATCGACCCTGCACAGGTCCACAGCTACTCAGCAAGCATAACCAGCCTAGAAGGATAATTCTATGCCCGGACTCGCGGAACATTCCCAAAATCCCACCTTCTATGTTCCAGAGTCAACAAGGCCTCACAGGACCACAAGGGTAAATAAATATATCGGCAAATACTACAAGGCAACGGAGGAACAAAAGTAGGAGGACATGAATAAAGCGGTCGAGGTCTGTGGTACCAACCTAATAAACCAACCCAAGGATGCCCATTAATACAATTTTATTCTATATATAGTCTAGGGAAAATAAACCGTAACCTACCTGTCGTCCGATGACAAGCTTGAACCTCTCCGAAAAACCTCCAACTTGAAATCAAACTCGAACTCAGGCTTGAATAACTTGACGTAGATAATTGATTATCAAATATTGCATCAAAATCCTTTGTTCCGTTAATGTGGAAGTACATAAACAAATATTGTGCAAATGTTAATAAAAGACTTTGTAGAGAAATTGGTTCCAAATGATGAGCAAGTGGATAATTGCAGATACATATATATTCTGCAAAGCATTGACCCAATGCTTACTATACTTAATTAAATTGTTCAAGTTTGACATGTGGCATCCCCTAACTAATGAGAATTTGTTGTACTCTTTCCTCCACTTCCACGTGGAAGTGGAGGTGGCAATCAATTTCATCCCGTTAAGTATATACTCGGGTATTGCATAAATTCGTGGTAGAATAAATATAACTTTTTAAATATACCATAATTAATAGAAAATTATTTTGAATAAAACCTACTATATTATAATAATAATTTTTAACATAACTAAATTTACTATCTCCGTTAAAATATTACAATGTATAAAAACTTAATAAAATAAATACATATACAATTATATCGTAACAAAAATATTTTTCATAAACTTTTAAAATATTTTAAAAAGGTAATAAGAATATAATTTTTACCAAATTCAACTTTTAAATAAAATATTTCAAATACACGCGATATTAATAAAATTTTTAAACTTAGGCTCGTAATTCATTATCGCACGATTTCGACACTCAAGAACTCTCTCGGAATCCTCCCTTATGTTTTCTCACTGTTTCGGAACTGAAATGGCGTTTTAAAACGTGAAGTTGAGGCTTAAATCGAGTTTAACCCGACCCGGTTCGCGACCCATTTTGCAACCCGTTTTCTGCCAGACAGTCCGCGGTAAAACAGTCATAACTTTTTACTCCGAGATCAGTTGGATGTGAGGTTTTGTGCGTTGGAAACTAGACTCGTAGACCTTCGATTTGGTATTTCGGGAGATTTCTAACTCTTTATATATTGAGAGAAAATCTCCGAGACATTCGACCCAAAGTTCAGAAAATTTATCAAAGAACCTTACGATCAAACAAATGGACCCGGCGCCGAAATACCGGTCCCGACAAGCCTTAAATGACTTGGGGCCACTACAAACAAGCCCTAACGGTTCAAGGAAAATGTATACGTGGAGATAACCGGAAGGGTCATTACACACCCTCATTCCAGTCTCAATTATCCAGCCAGACAATACAATATTCATCCAGACTCCGTGCCCGAAGGCCTAGGCATGAATTCTCCTTTCCGTCTATAACAACGATATGAAATGGAAACAGGTCTAAGTCTACTCAATGAAAAGAAACCTAGCCTACCTGGATTCCAAGAAGCTGCACCACGTATATTCTGGCTTCGTAAAGGCATTTCCTGAAGGATGACAAGCCCGAAATCCATAGTTTTGCATCTTTTTAGCCGGAATCTCCCTTCCCCGTGGCTCCCAAGCCTTGGAGCAGCCTAGGACAGTTTTTGGAGTAACCCCCATCTGATTTTGTGACTGAATGGGAGAGAATAAAATTATAAAACCCGATTTTGGATATTTTGGTCGCGTCCTTTCGCTATAGCAGCCTAAATACCGCTATAGCGACACCGCCGTAGCAGAATCCCCCCGCTATAGCGGGTTGATCGACTTTGACTTCTGTTGTAGCAAAAATTTCTCCGCTATAGCAGCCATCACATTAGTGCAGTAGAACCTATGAAAATCTCCCAAAAATTCTCATTTTACAATACACTTCGAAATCCTGACATTTCGAACCAACCCTTTCACGTCAACTTTGATATTGGGAGTTCTACTCACCCGAATTCACTTCTAAAAAGTCTTACGGACTCCTTAATGCCTTAGCTAATGGAAAAATTAGCTCAACCTTAGACATTTTACGCAATCCTTTCCCAGATTTCCCTAGATCTTACCTCGCTCAGAATTCGTTCGAGACTAGCCTAGCCCAAAATTTCCAACTTTCCAGCCCAAAGATTTTCTAACTCATTCTTCGCATGAATAGCTCACCCATAACGAGGTGCCTTTTAATAACGACTGAACAGGTCATTACAACAAATACCAATTTACCCATCATTCATCCCGGAATGATTCTTAAGGCAAAAAGAAAAGAATGAGCCTGCCCCTTGCACCTTACGCTCTGCCATGACAGCGTAATCATAACCTTATGTGAACCACCAAAACTTTTAAAATTGTCGGTGTACCCAACTCAATCAAAAAATTTATTTGATCCTGCTCTATCAAGGATTCCTTCATTTAAGCTGAACGAGACTAGTTAGATTACCCCTTTACATTAAATGCTATACCCGGAGTTCTATTAATCCGAACTCCATTTCAAAAGTTTTCTACAAGGTACTAGGTCCCTAGCATATCATGGTATCACCTTACTTTCATCAAACATCACATCCCGAGACACCAAGCATCTCTAAATCACACAACATTGAAATCTCATTGAAACCCAACCTAGCCCGAGCTCTTCGTCAACTCTCATCCTGGGAGAATTCTGCCCGAGCATTTACCCACTAACCAAGGCTATAACTAGCACACCCCCACCACTCAAAGAGCAGTAACACTGGGTATTACCATGGTCAACAAGAGAGACAACAATGCTAAGAATCCATTTAATAACCCCACTCCCTCAACCGACCCTACCACTAAGAATCATCAATAATAAACCAGCGAATAATCACCCTCATAACATAAGCCTATGAGCAGTGTCCAACACTACTCAGTCGATTACGGGTCATTTTGCCAAATTCTACATAGGTGACTATTTCCACCGATGGTCAATCATAATTTTTACCAATACCCCAGGCTACCATATCTACCATTTTCTTTTATCGCGCATGGATGCTAAATAACTCATGCAATAGCTCGCAGCTCAGTTAGCGATTTAAAATAACCCGAGAATGAAAAATAAAACAGGGAAAAATAGGTCAGGGATTATGTCCTGCCCATCCCACTATAGAAACTTGCACACCGCTATGGCGACCCTCAACAGTAGCAGCCTAGAAAATTTTCCATTTCTGCAAAATTCTCTCATTCCTCTTCCCTATTTCCAATATTAACACATGAGATCGCGTTATGGTCTTAAACATAACCTCAAGACCAACCCCAACTATGCATAGTTTAGAATTTAGCACCACATTATCACAAAATGAATTACGAAATGCACCAGAACCGCATACAAAAACACATTCCCACTATCGTACACTACTAGTCCCTCTTTTTCCTTTTCATGGTTCTCAAAAAATACTGACTGTCCCAAAACCGGAGCTTCTCCACAGCCATCAATCTCTTTTTGTTCCTTTACCATCCATACCAATGGTAAGTCTATACCCGAATATAATGCAAACCATTCCAATTAAGGCATACCGCAACTTATCAATAAAGCAAATCACAAATTTTAAAGCCAGAATATATTTCTTTAAGTCACTATCATGAGTTACCACAATAATTTCCTTACCGCAATTCCCGCTATCAAACAATAATAGCCCTTTTTTCCCATGGTTTCCATCCAATCCCGACTGTCCTAAAACCGGAGTTTCCTTACAGTCATAAGCCTTGTTCCCTTACCACTTTTACCAATGGCAAGTCCATTTATGAATTGTAATACCACTTTACTGATCAATTCAAGTACACATAGAGAGTTATTACCAATCAAAGCATACAAAATCAAGTTATGACTCCTCCCGGACAAAAATATTCACCACAAGGCAAGTAATTTCACCCCACATGACTGTAGATATACAGTAATACAATACACATAGTTTTAAGTTTTAAGCCACATCATAATCAAGTCACATCTAATATCCTTTATTCGCCTTATGGATGACCATTAGTCGCCCATCCATGCCTCACTACAGCCTCTAAGGCCAGATACTAATTGGAACCTTCCCGATTCCAATCTTCCCTTGCTTGTGCCATTCCAACCGAGGTTGAATGACATCCCTTACCTTATTGAGATACCAATTGGGATCAAGAGATACCAATTGGACTCAACCCATACAAGCAAGTAACAACCGCATAAAATGATTGAAAGAAGTGGAATCATTTCCTAGAATTCTTCACGTTCCCCAAAGATTAGATGTGGACGTCAACACACCAATTCGCAGGACTCTATTTGATATTTTGCTCTTGTACTGGAAGACCGGTAACCTAGGCTTTGATACCATTTTTCACGAACCAATTACCAGACGGGCAGGCACCTACTCTAAACCCCTATATAGGAGAACCCTTACCCCCTATCCAACAGGTAATGCGGAAATTATATAAACCATGAGAGAACAGTATTTTTAATCTAAGAAAAACGTTTGTAACTTAAAATAGTAAACATCTTTTTACAAACTTGAAATAAACCCTCCCTAGGAATCTGGTTTAATCAGGTACAAGAGTTGTAAAGGAGAAGTACAGAAAAATGTAAAATAGACACAACTTCCATCATGGAATCGAAGGACAGAAGCTGCTGCAGATCGCCATCGTCATGTACCTATAAAATATCACTGACCCTGTAATCAGACTATACCCAAAAAGGTATAGAAAGAGTAGTATCAGTACAAACACACGTACTGGTAGGCATCATCAGTCGACTCGAATCCACTCCATACCATAATATAAGAAATCAAGAGAAAATAGGCAGTATAAATTACAGAAATCCAGTCCCTCGTCATCCATCTTTAATACCACCATGTGACCCCTATGGACCTACTAGTTTCGTCCTAAGCCTTCCTATCCCGCTTCCGCTCCCAACTCCACCAGTCGGCAACCCTTCAACCATTCTATCCTGGTCATAGCCAACTAGTCACACCTAATCCTAGGACTTCCCGAGTCACACTTAACACTAGACTTCCCGAGTCTCCATTAACACTAGACTTCCCAAGTCCCCATTAACACTAGACTTCCCAAGTGACCCATCTTACCAACCACTATAAGCACCTCAGTGGTTCCAGTCTCAACAATCAGGTCTACTATCCACCTTCAACCTACAAAACCTTGACTCGAATTAAGATCCTAAGTCAACCACTGGACGCTTAGCCCTTAGACACACAATGAACTACCCGCGAGTTCTATGTACTCAAGCCCCAAGGTTCCTTACCCTCGACATCCCGGGTTCAGGAACTCACCAAGTATTAGCCTTGCTTCTCTAACCCAGTCAAACCTAACTCTCTATGAACCTTAGGCCCTCCAAGTTCACTCGTCTTGCACCCCTCAAGCAATACGCCCCGATAACACGAATCAACCAAATCCATATGACTATCAATAAGACCCCAGTCAACAACCGGACTCAATAACCTTATAAGTCATGTCCAACTATGCAAGTAAATCGACCACATATAATTATATCACAACTTGCAAACCACCGGAGCTCCCAAGGATCCCTAAGACATCATCTATGCCATATAATATGCGACCTCGGTTCACAGAAGAACCACCTTGTCACTTAAGCACACCAAGCCGGCTCTTCAAGGAATAATTATATGATAAATAATAATAAATCCCGACCCTCAGGAACCCACCATATGAAAAACATCAATAACAGATAACCCGATTTACTCAAAGAACCAACATGTAAGGAACATTAAGTAACAATTAGACCCGGTTCACTCAAGGAATCAACATGTAAGGAACATTAAGTAACAAATAGACTCGGTTCACTCAAGGAACCAACAAACATGTAACACCCACTCCCGTACCAGGCGTGGTACGCGAGCCAATCGATAAGTATCCCATACCAAGCGTGGTACCCGAGCCAACCATCATATAACCTGTACCAGACGTGGTACCCGCGCCAATCATTATAGAACCTATACCAAGCATGGTACTCGAGCTAACAGATAACTATCCCATACCAGGCGTGGTACCCGAGCCAACCGATAAGTATTTCGTACCAGGTATGGTACCCGAGCCAATTGAATGTCACATAAATCCAACAGTATACAAACAATGAACAAATCACACTTGTAAACAAACAAGCAACAAAACCAAGTTCATTCACATGACTGACACCCCGACAATTAGACATTCATAATCCCATTCCCTAAGCATGCAAACTCATACGACTCTGAGCGATAGTACATGAACACATACTATATACTGGGAAAGCAATAACCATACCCTACTTGTTCAGCATGTCACCTCGGTCGACACTAAGACCAACCCCATGCTTAAGTTAAACTACCCAGCCTCTCATGGACCGATATGTAACAATCACAATTTTAGCAATCAACCCGGTCCACTCATGGAACCATCGACAAAACACAATCAATAATACATATATAAACCCATCCGAAGACTAATTCTCGGCTTATCATTTAGACAAATATACGCGTTTACATTCATTTTCGAACCCCCTGTTCATCCCATTTACCTTATTTAAATCTGTCCTAGGAACCCGCTACAACCTAGCAATCCATTCACACATAAACATTACTGGTTCCTCGAACCCATCCGAGAATCTAGTCTTCCCAGGATATAGAATCCTAATATTAACCATAAGACCTGAATTGGAAACACATTATTTGAGACACAATAATTCCAGTTCCCCAGACCTACCCCAATAGTCTAGTTTCCTAGATTCCAACATCTCACATCAATTAATAATTATAAACAGCTCGGAATGAAACCCATTACCCTAACACCCTCATTCCCATTTCAATCATCTAGCCAGATAATACAATATTCCTCCAGACTCCGTGCCCGAAGGCCTAGGCATGAATTTTCCTTTCTTTTTATAACAACGGTATGAAATGAAAACAGGTCTAAGTCTACTCAATGAAAAGAAACCTAGCCTACCTGGACGCCAAGCAGCTGCACCACGCATATTCTGGCTCTGTGAAGGCATTTCCTGATGGATGACAAGCCCAAAATCCATGGTTTCAAGTCCTTTTAGCTGGAATCTCCCCTCCCCATGGCTCCCAAGCCTTGGAGCAGCCTAGGAGGGTTTTTGGAGTAACCCTCTTCTATTTTTGGGGCTGAATGGGAGAGAATGAAATTATAAAACCCGATTCTGGGTTTTCTGGTCGCGTCCTTCCACTACAGCAGCCTAAATACTGCTATAGCGGCACCGCTGTAGCGGAATCCGCCTGCTATAGCGGGTTGACCGCCTTTGGCTTCCGCTATAGTAGAAATTTCTCTACTATAGCGGTCATTGTGGTAGCGTAGTGTCAACTACTATAGCAGTTGACACGGGACAAAACCTCAGAAAATCTCCCAAAATTGCTCATTTTACAACACACTTCAAAATCCTGACGTTCTGAACCAACCCTTTCACGTCAACTTCGACATCGAGAGTTCTACTCACCCGAATTCACTTTTAAAAAGTCTTACGGACTCCTTAAGGCCTTAGCTAACGGAAAAGTTAGCTCAACCTTAGACATTTTACCCAATCCTTTCTCAGATTGCTCTAGACCTTACCTCACTCAGAATTCGTCCGAGACTAGTCTAGCCCAAAATTTCCAACTTCCCAACCCGAAAGTCTTTTAACCCATTCTTCTTACGATTAGCTCACCCATAACGAGGTGCCTTTTAATAACGACTGAACAGGTCGTTACATATTTATATCATTTCTCATACTTGAAGGGTAAGTTAGGCCCTTTTTCATTTAGAATCATAGGGTTATTGAAAGTTCATATTTATTGTGGAATGAATTACTAAAATCTATCATTGGTGTAAGTTGGTTGACCGGCTACTATGATTGTTTTTCCTTAAACGCCTAAAAGATCTTCACAAAATAGAGTGTTAACATGGTGCCTAAAGAGTACAATATACAACCCGTTGTTATTTTTAGGAGAACCAAATAGACAGTAACACTAGGCTTTCATGTCAGATGCTATAAATTCATGTCAGTTGCTAAGTAATATACATAGGAATCTCATAAGTGGCTTGCCAAGACAGTTAAAAGTTCCTTTTTATCTTTTATTTAATCTTTAAGTCTTTGTGTCCTTATTTTTATTTATACACAATATTTTAATGATTGTTTCTTTTATATTGTCCGCACATTGCGTGAGTACGCATACTAGTTATATTTTAAAACGAGAAAAGTCAACTTTTCTCTCAATAGATTTTTTAGTTGGCATGTCATGTCATATTAATTTCTTATTTTTTATGCTATTTAGGATAAAACTTAAGCTAATTTTGGATACACAAATATTGAATCTAGCTATTTAGTGTTAAGTATATGTCGATATAAGTCTTAAATCATTTTGAAATGAAGTCTTATTGTTCTAACGAAGATGATTTTTTGTGCAGCAATTAGTTTGAATATAGAAAATAAAGATTCTTGTTAATATTGGGAGGGAACTTTTATATCCCTAAAAATCAAATAATTCATCTATTAGATGCTTGAATAAAAATGATTACAAATAAAATTATATTTTTTTGAAATAAACAATTAGTTGATATGTCTCCTCAAACTTCATATAATACACATAAATGCAAGTTATATCTTTATAGTACTTTAAAATTTGAATCTATTTCATATCAGATTGGAGTTATGAGTGGGCCATAAATATATTTTTTTCAGTTAGAATCTTTGGTTGATATATTAAACTTAGATGACTAAATTTTAATTTTTGTGTATCTAAAATTAACATAGCTCTTGTCCTACATGACATAAAAATATAAAAGATTAATATGAGATGACATGTCAACTAAGAAATCTAGTGACAGAAAGAGGTTTTTTTTATGAGTGTTACTTTCTAAGACATAAAACTATAGTTGAATGACCTTATAGGAAAGAAAAATTTAAAAACGAGTTTAGTGGAATCTTCTCAATATTTGACGACCATATATGGAAGAAAATTCAAAAGTAACAGGACGAGACTTTCTCTTTTTAGGATTTTTATTAAACACGTGGCACCTTCTTATTGGTTGAAATTATTATTAATCAAAAATTAATTAATCAACAAACCCAATCGGATTCACCTAACCCCCATTTGATTTATTTATACCGCTAATCAAATATTAGCTATCATTTCAAAACTAAGTAATATTTAGTTATTATTATTTGTATGTATGATAACGAATGTAGTTATTTTTAATTTATTGATCAAATATATAACTTACTCATTTTTATATGTCAGTCATTACATTTAGATAGAAAGGAATAATCTAGATTCTGGGGTCAGATTTTCTTTTTGAATAGTATTGTGAAGTGAACAATCGACCTTTATTAACAATAACCTCAATATTATGTTAACTTTATTGGTAACCTATATTCAAATAATCCTTTTGGATTTCACTTAGAATTGAGCAATCAACATTTTATTACTATAATTCTTTTTTACAGATTTTATTAGTCATGCTTTAATTTATTAATTTCATATACGATTGTCAATTTAGAACTTTTTATCCCTGTACATAATAATTTTCTCGTACTGATAAAAGTGATATCTAGATGCTCAAAAATGAGGACAAACATAAGTGTATGTACCTTGGTCCTTGACGGCGAACGTTGGTCAAAAGAACGCGTAAAGGGATCAAATTGGGTTGAGGTGGATTTGGTTGGGTTTGTTGATTAATTTTTTTTTTATTAATAATAATTTCAACCAATAAGAAGGTGCCACGTATAAAAATTCTAGTTTGTTAAGCAAAAGGGAAAAATAATCCCAAAGGTGGATGAGAAGGGCATTTTAGAACCCATAGGTGGAAGGAGTGTATATTTGTATTATTTTCCATACTTGAGGATAAATTAGACCCTTTCCGGATTCTAAATCTACTGATTTACAATTAAAAAATATAAAATCTACTTAAACAGGCTTGCAGTATCGAATTCCGAAAAAAGGCCAACACCTTGGCCTCCACTTCTTTGGAATGAAATCATACATTAACGTAACTGCACCGAAATTATCTTTGTTAGAATAATAAGACTTAATTTCAAAATGATTCAGAATTTAAATTGATATATATATGCTTAAAATTAAACGACTAGATTCAATATTATTGGATTCAAAATTAGTCTTAGTTTTATTATATATGCCATAAAAATAAGAAATTAATATGACTTTGTTGAATCAACAAACAAATTGGTTGAAAATACATTTTTGATAATGAAATAAATCAATTTAAAAAATCTATTGACAGGAAGAGACTTTCTATTTTTAGGATATAAAACTATAATTAGATAACTTTATAGGAAAAGAATTTAAAAATAATTTTAGAAATCTTTCAATATTTAAATAACCATATAAAGAACAAAAAATTAAAAATGATTTTAATAATGGGATGAAATTCATTTAGATTTTGCACGCATGGATGGAGAAGAGGAATAAAGACAAATATTCACAATTATGATTTATGATGCTTGATTAGATTCACAACTGGAAACTCCTCAACACGTTCAAAATCAAGTCACTCACATTTCATCAAAGCTCAAACTCAAAACTAGTCTTCCTCTGCTCCCAACATTTCCAATGGCGAATCAGCTACACAACAACACTAGCACCAAATGCAAGTTCCATGATTTTGCTGCCAACGCCAATGCCAACGTCAAAGAGGAAACCCCTAGTCCTTCAACTCACATTCAGTTTTTCGTCCGCTTGTTCTCCGTCGACAAACACCCCTGGTCCTTCAAGGCAATTCCACCGACTCTGTTGCATCAGTTCACCAGAAAATTCATTTGATCACCAGAATCCAACCAATCCAATCCACTTTGGGTGTACTAAAAATGGAGCAGCGTTTAATCTACCGCGGTAAACACCTTCATTTGGATCAAACGTTATCAGAGTGTGGTATCCAAAATGATGTCACCCTGAAACTCGTTGGGCGAATGCGAAGCACACTTTGTCCTCTCGCGTGGAGTCTGGTGAATGACGTGCACTCGCTTATTCACCACATTTGCAACTGCAATAATGATAACACAACGATTAATGCTAATCTCACCCGTATGACGGAGACACTTACTAGGTTTCTCAAAATGACCCCGAAAGGTGACACTAAAAAATTTGAGAAATATCTCCAAATATTTATTCACTCCTCTGCTCATGCAGCTCTGGTAAAGATGTATGTCTCTATATCTCTATTTAGCAAACAAGTTGTTCATGCATGCATTTCTCAATTTATAGAATCATGTACGACACTTTTCCAAGACCCCGTAATTGTATATAGTCAGTGTGGTCCTATATTTGTAGAGTTTTGTAAGCTTCTAAGAGGGGCTGCTGGTGTTAATGATGCTTTGTATATATATTGTCGTAGTAGTTTAGCGGGTATAATGGAGTGGTATGGAAATGATGTTAAGCAAGTGTTAGGATTGAAGGATGCTTTTACATTTGTTAGCGAGTTGGCAACAAGATTATGACGTGCTTTTGAATTGGATGTGCAATCAGCTGAGTTTATGGGATTATCCACTAGCGATGTGCATGATTTTATCAACTTTATGCATCTTGTAAAGTGTGAAATACAGCGTCAAAAAGAATTTGGCTGTCCCGTCAGTTTCCCTAAATTGAATCAAGGTAACAGTGTAGCAGGAAGGGAAACACTTGAGATGAACAATGACAAAAATCAGATTAAAGGTGTGCATCAAATCTTTTGTAACTTGCTGAAAAACTTAGAGCTGTGTCTAAAGAAACTGGACAGCCAGATTCGTTTGATTAGTAAAGGAGGATGTGAGCCTATTGTAGTCTGTTGGTCTCAGTATCTTGTAATTTTGAAGGAACTAAAGAGCATTTCAAAACTGTATAAGGGTTTGGAGGAAGTCTTTTGGGAGAGGATGAGAGAAAGAAGATTTTCATTGTGCTATTTGATAGTTAGACTTTTAAAAAGTTCTAGAGATTATCGGTGGATTCTTAAGCACATGGAGGTAACTCTTTCTAATACAAGGCAGCATTTTGCCTTGATGATGCTTCGAGAAGGGAGCCTCAAGAACGAGGAGTTGTACGAAATGCGGATTAACAGGTCCCATTTGTTGGAAGAGTCATTTCAGTATGTTCGACATGCGAATCCTAGATCGCTGCGAGACGATTTATTTCTTCAATTTAAGAATGAAGATGCTACCGGGCGTGGTGTGTTGAGGGAGTGGTTTTTCCTTGGTATGTCAAGCCATTTTCAACCATCAGAAAGCTTTGTTTGTTTCTTGCACGAATGATGGTAGAAGGTTTTTCCCAAATCCTGGTAAGCTTTTGTTGCTTTTATGCACACGTACATGTGACATTTTGTTTTCACTTATCTCTTTCATTAGTGTTTGGATCTAAAGCTTTTGAGTATGAAAGATGTTTCTTATGTTTTTATATTTTTTGATAAAGATAAAGAGTATGATATAGAGGTTGAATCTTTGTTGGTACGAGAAACTTATTTCTACATTTTCTTTCTCTCTCCTTCTGTAAACCTTGTAAGATTGATTGATGTTGCTGCTCATACCCTCTTGAGGTTCAACTCTTTCATGGAACCCATGTCTGAGGGTTTTATTGATTCATTGCTACATAAAGTAATTCCAAAGTGAATTGGTTATTATCCTTTGATGGGAGTAGCTCATTTCTTGCAACATCTCTATTTCTCAAATCACTTTTTGCATCCTTTCTCGTCTTTCAAGAGAACTGTGGGATCGGCCCTATCTCTATATTAAAAAATTTGGATCTTTTCCTGTCTGTCAAGAGAACTGTTTGATTTGACTTATGACCGGGGGGGGGTTGCACCTGTATCTATGTTAAAAATGTTGTATTCTTTCCTGTCTGTCAAGAGAACTTTTTGGTTTGACCTACTTATGACTGTGAGATCATTATTCAAGGGTTGAGAATAGGAAAAAAAAGGGGATAAATGGCAAGATTTGTATAACAACAAGGGAATATAAAGATTATGTCAATTTTCAAAATAACTGTGCAGCAGCTCCAACCTACAGGCCAAGCGTGACACCTTTATTGGAAAGGACAAACAAATGGTATCTTTCTTTACTGTTAAGTCTTGCTATACACTCTTGACCAAGTTACCCATGGAGAAAAATATGGGTATGGTTGAATGTTTCACTTGATTTTAACTCAAATGCATCCTTTTTGGTGTTTCATGGTAGATCTAAATGACATTGAACCACTCTAGACTTCATAACTTCATTAATCGTCCAGCAGAAAAAATTGAGTTTTTGCTTCCGTTTGTCACTTCTGTCAATAGATCTCCTAGCATCTTCTTATTGCTAGGTCCTCTCATCAATAAAATCTATATCTGCTCATCAGGGGAAAAAACATGAATAGCAATTTGTGGAATGATTAAATTCCTAAATTTTAGTGGTTTCTACATATTCAAATAAGGAAAAATTTAATAATCAAAATTGTAGAGTCCTAAATATTAGAAAAATAATTAAATGACAATTATATCCAATGAGAAATCTATTGGTAAAAAAGGCGAACGGCAAAGGTCTTCGTGCTTTTAATATAATATAGATAGATTACTTAGTTGGGGGATTGAGTTGTTAGTCGCGAACTGGAAAGAGGGGAGCTTACTTAAATGCAAATTTTGATACACTATATATCTTCTTGGAAGCAATAAAAGAAATTCTTTATCTTTTCTCTCGCTATTTCATTGTTGCACTTAGTTCAGAGATCTTTCCTTGTTTTAGATCCTTTGGAATTTGGGAATAAGTTTCATCATTCATTTTACTTGGTCGAATCTCTAAAGTACATTGTAAATATGCCACAACTGATATTTTAACTCGTTGTTTCTACTTAACTTATGAATATAAGGGAGTGCAATTTGGTGTGCTCACGAATAGATGCTGATATATATATATATATATATTTATAATAATGCCAGCCTTCTTGAGGAGATTCATCCCATTCTAACATGCTGAGATTTTAAATTTAAATTTGTCTTGATTTTAGTTCTCATGTTAGTATATTTTCTCAATTGTTTTATTATTAATGTCCTTCGGTTCTCTGCTTCTCCAATAACACCAGGCCAGAAAAGCTCATGAAATAATGATCGAAGGAGTTCAAGTCTTATTTATGGCCATTGTAGTTCTACCTAGATTATTTCTCAATGAATCTGCATTAGAGCTATTTGGATTGTATGGTGCATATGAGTATTTCCTTGTTGTATTATCATTCTTTCCTCGTTACGATATGTGTGAAATAACTGGGAATATACTCCATCAGAGTTCTCTAGATTAGGATGAATCTTGCAGTACAACTATATTTGTAAGATGGTTGCAAGCTGTTCGATACAGTTTTTTGATGTTTCACGAAAAATAATATTAATCTTCTCTGCTACAATGCAAATAACCCCCATCTGCATTTTGTGCTTGCAGCATCTAAAGTGGACCCCTTGCACCTTGAGTATTTTATCTTCTCTGGCAGGATGACTTCGTTGGCCTTGATGCATGACGTACAAATCAGCATTGCGCTTGATAGTGTGTTCTTTTTGCAATTAGCTGGAGAGAATATTTCATTTGAAGACATTAGAGATGCAGATCCAGACTTGTACAGGGGCTGCCAGAAGATACTGGAAATGGATACGAAGATGGTGGATCAAGATATCCTAGGCCTCACATTTGTTTGTGAAGATGAAGAATTGGGATACAGGAAAATGGTGGAGCTTTGCCCTAATGGGAAAGATACCATTGTGAACAGTAAGAATAGGGATAAGTATGTTGATCTTCTTATTAAACACCGTTTTGTCACATCAATTGCTCAACAGGTAGCCCATTTTGCTCGAGGTTTTGCTGACATAATTAACGACCAACGGCTCCGAGAATCCTTTTTTGGGATCCTAGATCATGAAGACCTTAACTATATGCTTCATGGGAGTAAAACTGTTGTTTCTATAGAAGATTGGAAAGCACATACAAATTACAACGACTACAAAATAAATAATCCGCAAGTATCCTGGTTCTGGGAGGTACTTATCTCTTGTCTTCTATTAAGTATGTTCCTGAGTATTAATTATTGAGAAGTCTACACCTTTGCCCCTTTGATCTCCTCTTTCTTCATTGTTTTCTAAAGTGATAGATTTCTGAACTCTATTTCTTTTCAAAGTTATTCGGGCAACATTATCAAAGTTTTCTTTTCTATTACTGCAGATAGTTGGGAATATGTCCGCTGAGCAGAAAAATGCGCTTCTCTTCTTCTGGACTTCAATTAAGTCTCTGCCTGTTGGGGTTTTTGGTGTCTTAGCTTCTAAACTTCACATCTATAGAACCTCAGAGTCTGATGAGTGCTTACCTTCCTGGCGCACATGCTTCTACCGCCTGTCTTTTCCTCCTTATCTGTTCATGGATGTCATGCAAAATCATCTTCACATAATCACCCAAAATCATTTTGTTTGCAGCTTTGGTACCTTGTGATGTACAAATTTTTGGGTTTTACTTGTACACATGATATTTATTATTATTCTAAACAGATGTAAGAAATGTCAACCTTGTGAAACTTGACTATGTAAGAAGGTATCTTTTATTTTTTTGGTTCTACTAAGTGTTTGCAGGGAGATTCAAGCACATTAGTGTCGTGAAGCTAAAATCAAATGGAGGGTGTTTTTTGTAAAGCATTTTTGTGACCGTTGTTATGTATATATTCATGCAGCCGCACTCCATACTTGTCCGACTTTTGTTGTGCAATATGTTGAACCTTTCCCCTTTCGATGAGGTGTGTGAAATGTAATGACATTCCTTCACTCAGTCAACAACTGTCATAAACAACTCAACTAGTTGATTGGGTGGGTTGGCTTTATGAACAGAGATACCTTCTTTCTCCTGTGGAACAACAATTGTATCTTGTTGTTGAGATTCTGAAAAATATAATGCCCTTCTTTCTGGAGGTTATTTTTATCCATCTTTGTTTTATCATGTTTATGTACTTTACAATCACCAATATAATACCTCTTACACATTTTTAAGGGGTGCAAATTCCTTGCATAGTTTGAAATCCTCTTGTTTATGACATTCTGCTTTTTGGTGTGAAGTTGCTTCTACCGATCTTACAGTTGTTTAATATTAGGTTTCAAAAGGCATATGAGCTTCTCCTCTTATATGCAATTTGGATGGTATTGTGTATCTTACTATTTGTTAGGTGCTAAGCAAAGCCTAGTTGCTCAAGTCATAGAGTTTGCACTTTCTTTTTGGATTCATACCCGGTATAATCCCATAAGTAGGGTGTGGGGAGAGTAGTGCATGAGGACCTTACCCCTACCTTAAGGGTAGAGAGGTTGTTTCCGATAGACCCTCGACTTAAGTAAAAGCATTACAAAGCAGTTCGAAAAAAGAAACCAATGAGAGTGAAGCAACCAAGATAAAATACTAAAGAATGCATGACAAATCATACTAAAAAAGGAATAGTAACTACAAAATAATATGATAAACAAAGTACAATGAAACATTAAATAGTACTCCCTTCGTCTCATTTTATGTGGCACACTTTCCTTTTTAGTCCGTCCCAAAAAGAATGTCACATTTCCATAATTAGAAAAACTTTAACTTTGAAATTCCTCTTTTACCCTTAATGAAATGATTTACAACCACACAAATGTTCAAGGATTATTTTGGACCACAAGTTTCAAAGTCTTCCTTTTTTTCTTAAACACCGTGTCAATTCAAAGCGTGCCACATAAAATGGGACGGAGGGAGGAATAGTTACCAAGGGGAACCTCTTCTAGGTTTCTCTGTCCTCACTTCAGTGATTTTTTTGACATATTAGGTGATCATCATGTCATGGTAAATCTTATCTAGTTCTTACTCTTTCTTTCGAAAAATCAACTATTATATGTCCTATTAAAGAAAATAATAAAGGAATGTTGATCGAGTTGGAAAACAGTTTATATAAGGTAAGTTTTCAATTGATATTAAAGTCTTAGATATTATCTTAGCATGATTATATAATTTTCTTATTGTCAACAACAATTCATGGGGGCATATCCGTATTTGGCGGAGTGGGTGAACATACTCGGGAAGGAAATAATCTTTACATGGAAATGAAAGAATCTGGTGTGATTAATAAAGAAAATATTGCAGAATCAAAAGTAGCCCTAGTTTATGGTCAAATGAATGCTCCCCTCAGAGCTCATATGAGAGTTGGTTTGTGCCCTAACTATGACAAAATATTTCCGAGATGTTAAATGAGCAAGACATACTTCTATTTATTGACAATATTTTTCGTTTCATCCAAGAAGGATCCAAAGTATCGGCCTTATTAGGTATAATACCTTCCATTGTGAGTTATCAACCGACCCTAGGTACCGAAATGGGTTCTTTACAAGAAAGAATTAGTTGTCCCAAAGAAGGGTCCATAACCTTTATTCAAGCAGTTTATGTACCCACAGGCGATTTGACCGACCATGCTCCTGCTATGACATTTTCACATTATACCCAGTGCAATCCCACAAGTGGGGTCTGGAGAAGGTAAAATATACGCAAAACTTACCTATACCTTTATGGGATAGAGAAACTGTTTCTGATAGACCCTTGGCTCAAAAGAAAAGAAGAATTCGAAGCACAATTATAAGAAAATAAGAGAGCAAAAATGGGATACAAAGAAAATAGAGCAATAGATAGTAATAAACACTGAATAGCAAAGAAAATATGTGATTCCTAAATATGATTACGAATAAAGAGGGAAGTCTAGCCATGTGCCTCTCTGTAATGCCCCGTATGTTTTTGGACTTTCTCGACGCTTTAAATAAGACTATATGACCCTTAGATGAATCAAAATCGATTAGGGAAGAGTTTAGGAGTGTTGGGGAGGCTTAGAACGGTAAAAGGGACCATGCTTCGCGGAGTAGAAGGCCGGCTTTAGACCTCGCATCGTGCGACACACCGCAGGGGCTCATTGGATCTAGCCCCGCAGTGGGCCCCGTGCTGCACAGGTGGCTTTCCAGCGTTGGGCTTGTCGGCGCATAGGAGTGGGCCACGCCTTGGGGTGTGCACCACACCCCCTTTTAATTACCCAATGGGATTTCACTTTCTTATGTTATTTTCGAGGGCCTTTTGGTCCTTTCCTTACCCAAACCGTCCTGCACTTACTCTAAACGTTCCTAAGGCTCCTAAGGCAGAAATTAAAACCCATCAAAGTGCGTTACTCTCTCTAAAAACATTCTAGGAGCAAAGATGCTTAGAGTTCAAAGTTCTAAGGCAAAAAACTCAAGCGTTTTGTAGGTTTTCTCTGTCAAAAAGGTATGTTGAACAATCCTCTTTTAACTAAAGCTATTTGTAATTGATTTTCTAACTATGAGAGTGATTTCATACAAGTTTGAAGGTGAGTTTTGTTGAGTGATTTTCGAAAAAAGAATCTATTTGAAGTTGTGAATGTTTCTATGAAATCACTCTTTAAATCGTTGATTATTTGAGAGCATTGTTTGATATATGAAACCTAAAACTTATTGGGGCAGATTTAAAGGATATGAAGTCACGATTCTTTCAAAATTTGTTTTACCATTTACTTCTTGGTTTTCGATGAAAGATGAAAAGGATTTCTATATCCCTCAGTTTTGAAATGGTTGTTTATAAGTTATGAAATTGTAAATCTTTGAGGGGTATGTTAAATGAGTTTTGAAAATCCTTTAAGTAGAGGGACAAATGACGTATGAATGATTATGGCATAATACATTTATGTTTAACTTACAAATCTTGGTATGACGATACCAACCTACGAATGCCTTATAAACGATAAGAGTCCCTAATGAATATTTTACTTAAATATTTTTGAAATGCTAAAATATGGGATTAAGAGAACTAGATGGTTAACCGAGAAGGTATGAGTCGAACGGGGCTCATTACCCAAAACTGTGTTTTGCCGACGCGTGTATGATGTTGTCCTGAAACATGAATGATCATTGTATGCTTGAATCATTCAGCTGTATACAATATGTAATGTGATTAAGATCTAATGCTTCTATCCTTACAACAAACTTGGATTGAGGGCTCCACCATCGAGCTATGGTCGGACCCATATAGCTCGTGGTGAAAAATGATGTCGGTGAAACCATCTAGTTCAAAAGTAATAATAATGTATGTTTTCTTTTCATGAAATGCCTTGGATACTTTCCCCTATTCTGATATCTTATTACTATGATCTACATTACGTTCCTATGACTTCCTTTTATGAACTGTGATGTCTCTTCCCCTGGGTTGCATGCAAGTACTCATCGTACTGACCATTCTCGAATGCTGCATCTTTTCATGATGCAGGTTCAGAGAACTTTTCTTGTGGTTTTGTGCAGCACTAGGATCCTCGGGATTATGATAAGCAAGTGGTGAGCCCTCCATACTTTCGGAAGGCGTATGTTTTCCCTTTATTAGTTGATCGAAGAATTTTATTACATTTTATGGTATCGTCGGGTCCATGTCTGTCATGCCCTGAGGCTACCCCCTGGATGCAATACGGTGCTTAGTGTCACAAGTGACCCCAAGCTAACCCATGGCATGGCATATCTATACAAGTTCAATTTTGAAAACATGCACTATGCGGAAGCTAAAAATAATTTAATGACTGAAATGGGGAAGAACCCAAATATCTGAATATATGAAATATATATATATAGTATAGTGCTGACTGAAAACAACACTAACAACTGCTGAAGTCTAGTCTATATCTGAAAGCCTCTAACTGATATGAGTTGCTGGGACATGCCCCCAGCTAACTCTAACAGGACTGAAAAAGAAAAGTAAATACTGAAAGTAAAGCATGCCTATTGTCCTCGAACTATGAGGACTCACCACTGAGCTGCTGAGTACGGACTGGAAGTCGACTAAGCACGGTCTGGATACTGAATGCCTGAACCTACATAATGAAATGATATAGCACAAAAGTATGCGTCAGTACTTTGAATATATTGAGCATGCAAGATAGGTACTAAACTGGACAATATAGAACTGAACATAGAAATAGATATGCTGGCATATAACTGAAATCTGAACTGTATGCAATGACCAAATACAAATCATGAATATAACATGTTGGACTGAATACTGAAATAAATACTGAGCACATGGCCAATGCAATATGAATCTGACTATGAGAGATACTATTAACCGGCATACCCCAAGTTGAGCTAAATATGGGGCCACCCTGTAACCCTGGATGCAAGGGTGTTCATACCTTGCCAAGGGTACGAACAAATCTAACGTGGATCTACTAATTGATGTCCACAAGGTACGAGAGTGTCAAGCCTAATCTGATGGTGACCCCTTTAGAACCTACGGTGGTGCCGTAGTTCTGGAACTCAGGGATTGATACTAAAGGTCTCAGCCTAAAGGTGAAAGGTGAGCCTTCATCCATTAGTTTGCTCGGTGCTAAGTCTACTCCCAACTGAACGTAAGCTAACATACAACTGTAACACTGCATAGCTCAAAATACTAATATAATCTGAGAATACACATAAACATACTGAATGATATGGCATTGAAATTCTGAAGCATGATTATCTGACTGATCTGCCTAGCAAGCATAATTTATGAAGTACTGAAAATTATCACAGACTAGGGTTCTGAATTCTATACATAACTGTAGTAATTCTCCAAGGAACATGAACTAAGCATCATATAAATTATAGCATCTGAATAGCAAGAAAAACTCTAAGGTTTATGAACCCTAGGTCAAATAAATAATCATGGGGAAACTGAAAGAACTGGCTGAGTCCTAGGGACCTAGTGGGTGAAAGGAACCCACTAGTGAAATCCTACATACCTGGTGAAGAAAACTATGGAGAAATCCTTGGATCTTTGGGGCTGAACTTGATGAAGACCTCTGCTTGTTCTTGAGAGAAAACTATCGCTTCTTTTGTTTTTTTTCTTTCTAAGTCCGATGAATTTAGGAAGATGAATGTTTTAGGTAGTTTTTAACTAATAAAATAGGCTTAGAGTAGTCAAAATGACGTATCCTAGGCATTAAAAGAGGCAAGAAAAGTCTGGAATGCCCCTGGAAAATAATTAGAAAAAACTGTTGAAATTCGCGACTCAGGGATCACGACTTGGTTCTACGGCTTGTAAAAAGTATCATGGGTAGTGTAACCCTATCGTAGTTTCTTGGTCCTAAAAGTTAAGATACTGGAATGAACTCCGCGAGTTGGGTTCACAACTCGTGGAAACTTCCATGGGTCATGGAACCCAATTGTGGTTCCTGGGAGTCATCTGGTATGAGGGTTCCACGGACGAGTCCTACGGTCCGTGGAAACTTCTACGGTCCGTTGACTCAAGTCGTGGCATAAACTTCAGAGGAGCAGTCCTATGATCTTTGTCCCACGAGTCCAATCCATGACTCGTGGACTATTTCATGGCTCGTGGAAGTGACTCATGGTCCTGCTGACAGTTGAAATTTTTTATTTCTTCTGGGTTTTTTCCTGAGCAAAGTCTGGGCTTGAAAGTTCTGGGGTGTTACAATGTCCCAGCTTAGAATTTGTTTCATGATGTTAGAGGCTTCGTAGACTGGTATTAGTAAGATGTTTCCTATTTTCATATTGCTAAGTCAACTTCAAAGATCTTTCTTTCATTAAGTGAACTTATTTTACGTTGGGCCGATTTTTCCGCAAATGTTTAATAAATGTGCTTATGATGTATGCTAAGGGGTTTTTCCGGGCCTTCACTGGTCTGGGTTACCCGTTACGTCCGGGGCCTAGTCTCGAGTCATGACAAATTGGTATCAGAGCATGGTTCATGGTCCTAGGGTGTCTACAAAACCGTGTCGAGTAGAGTTTGTTTTATGGGTGTGAAGCGCGCCACACTTATAAAAGGGAGGCTACAAGGCATTTAGGAATGTTTCCCTATCTTCATGTTCTACTTCGTGCTAAAGAGCCTAATTCTAGGAAAATTCTTCTAACTCTTAAATTCCCCGCGTTTCAGATCATGCCTCCAAGAAGGACTACTGGATCAGGGACTACGGCTGAAACTCAGTCCCTTCAGGGACAGCTGCTGAAGAGGTTCGCCCTATCCATGGAATGCAAACCTATTATGGCATCCGTACTGCTGATCCCAACGCTTTAACTAGGGCCCCACCAGCCCCTCCTGCTACTACTACTGCTACTACTCCTGCTACGGCTCCTGCTATTGTTCCTACCTGGGCTGCCCGAATGGGCATTACGCGAGTTCAGTCTCCGCATGGCGAAGTCACCAATGCTGAATTCAGACAGACTATACAGATGCTGGCTCAGATCGTGTCCTCTCAGTCTCGCAGGTTAGGTGGTGTTGGTGTTGACACCAGATCCTCAAATGCTACTAGAGTGGGTCAGTTCATGCGACTGAACCCACCAGTTTTCACAGGGTCCAACGTCGAAGAGGATCCTCAGGATTTTATTGATGAGATGGAGAAGATATTTAGGGTCATGCATGCTAGTGACACTGAGGGGGTAGAGTTGGTAGCCTATCAGCTGAAAGGGGTGGCCTATCAGTGGTATGATGAGTGGGAAGAGATAAGGGGTGAGGATGTTGATCCAGTGGTTTGGGAAGACATTTCTGCAGCCTTTCTTGATCACTTATTTCCTCAAGAAATGAGGGAAGCCAAAGCAGAGGAATTTGTAAACTTGAAGTAAGGGACAAAGAGTATGCATTGAAATTTAATCAGCTGGCCCGTTATGCTCCGGAGATGGTTTTTGATATGAGGGCTCGAATGAGGAAGTTCACTAATGGCATCTCCGGTGACTTGGTATTGGCTTGCAAGGCAGCTATATTGAACAAGGACATGGACCTACCCAAGTTAGTAGCTTATATTCAGCAGCTTGAGGATGAGAAGAAAAAGCAGGCTGAGGCGGAGGAGCGCCTCAATCTAGTTATTAAATCTTCAAGCTTTTATTTTTAACATTGTTATGACACTTAAATCACATTATAGCAGTCACTTTATTTTTAACATTGTTTCCTAATTATTAATTAGGAAAATAATTAAATGAAAATTATATCCAATGTGAAATCTATTGGTAAAAATGTGAACGACAAAGACCTTCGTGCTTTTAATATAATATAGATAGATTATTTAGTTGGGGACTGAGTTGTTAGTCGCAAACTGGAAAGAGGGGAGCTTACTTAAATGCAAATTCCGATACACTGTATATCTTCTTGGAAGCAATAACAGAAATTCTTCATCTTTTCTCTCGCTATTTCATCGTTGCACTTAGTTCAGAGATCTTTCCTTGTTTTAGATCCTTTGGAAGTTGGGAATAAGTTTCAGCATTCATTTTGCCAGGCCGAATCCCTAAAGTACGTTGTAAATATGCCACAACTGATATTTTAACTCGTTGTTTCTGCTTAACTTATGAATATAAGGGAGCACAAATTGGTGTGCTCACGAATAGATGCTGATATATATCTATATCTATATCTATACTATATTAAAAGTGTGAAGCACCTTATAATGTGATTTGAACTTTTTCCCCTTCATTAAAAGACACCACAATAGACAAAATTGTCTTTTCACTTTTTTCCTTTAATTATTATTATTATTTAATTAACTAATGACTTTTAAATCTAAAATATGTAAATTCTACTTTATACAAATATCTTCCTTATTTGAAATAGTACAATTAATACACGTACTACATATTAACTAAAACATTAAAATATGTTTTCCTCTAATAATCCTATTAGGGTTATAAAGCGCATCTATAAATTAAAACAACTTTAGCATCAACTGCTTCACTAGCTTCTCATCAGGTTTGATTGATTTCTCTTCTCACATTTGGCTTCCCTTTAATCTTTATAAATTTGCTTATTTATTTGTGTGTTGCTTAAGTAATACTCATTGAAATTTTACTTCATTTAGTTACGTATGACTATAATTTTCTGCAACTTTAAGAACTTTGTGCGTGCATACTTAATGAATCACGACATCTTGAATATTTTTACCATATCTTTATGCTTTATTCCATTGAAAAAATTAAGATCTTCACCTTTCGAAACCAACCAATTTACCCGTATTTCAGTTATGGATTTATTTTTTCAGGTTATTGCTTAAATATATATAGAGGCGGAGCTATGGAATCGGAAGGAGTTCATCCAAATCTCCTTGTAAGTTTTTTGATGTTTACTTCTTTATTTTGTGAATTCTCTTAGTGAAAATCTTGATTTCACCACTAAATACTTTTGCAACATCCTTTAGTTAGTTGAATCTATTTTTGTTATAAAAGCGAAAAAGTCCAACATGAAATATTGATCAATGAAAATATTTCACTTTTATTTACTTTAAAATTAGTTTATTATTCCTCCAATCTTCTTTGAGTATGCTACTTGAGGATTCAAGGGTCCTAGAACACATATTGAAGAAAAAGAGGTTGAATATTGTTGCATAAGAGGTGAAAATTAGGGGGGGTGTTAATAATGTTAACGGTAGTTGCAAAAAGAGTCCACTGTTGTGAGGACTTGACACTTTCAAACTTGGGCACGATTTCTTGGGTTATATTATATATAGAATATCGGTGAAGTGTGCATTATTGGGATTAATCAATAAATTAAATCAAATCAAATTGAATTTTAATTTGGATTGATTTTTTGATTTTTTAGTTTGGCTTCGGATTAAGAATTTTTTTTTATTTTTGGTTTGATTTCGAATTTAGAAAAATAAAAATTGAGAAATTGAAAAAATCAAATTATTTTTAGGTTTAGAATTAGAGTTTGAGTTTGCCACTTTCGGCCCTTTAGTTATTGCCTTAGAAAGATCGAAACTGAATAATACAAAATCGAATGCACACCCCTAATATCTGGTGCTTTGGCTTCAACGTGAATTTAGAATTAGATTGAAATTATGAGGATTCGATAGACGCTTCCTTTAAGAGGCCTTATATGGAACGAACTCGAATTAGTTGGGTCAACGATGCCAGATACCAAATAATTATACAAGAGAGAGAGAGAGAGATGTTCAAACAGGAAAAACCTTACCCACCTCAAGTGTATGCCATATATGGTGTCTTAAAAGGTAGACTGATTATTGCTTTAAGTTACTTTAAAATTAGTTTATTATTCCTCCAATCTTCTTTGAGTATGCTACTTGAGGATTCAAGGGTCCTAGAACACATATTGAAGAAAAATAGGTTGAAAATTGTTGCATAAGAGGTGAAAATTAGAAGGGGTGTGGGGGTGTGTTAATAATGGTAACGGTAGTTGCAAAAAGAGTCCACTGTTGTGAGGACTTGAGACTTTCAAACTTGGGCACGATTTCTTGGGTTATATTATATATAGAATATCGGCGGAGTGTGTATTATTGGGATTAATCAATAAATTAAATCAAATCAAATTGAATTTTAATTTGGATTGATTTTTAATTTTTTTAGTTTGGTTTCGGATTAAGAATTTTTTATTTATTTATTTTTGGTAGGATTTCGAATTTAGAAAAATAAAAATCGAGAAATCGAAAAAATCAAACTATTTTTAGGTTTAGAATTAGAGTTTGAGTTTGCCACTTTCGGCTCTTTTAGTTATTGCCTTAGAAAGATCGAAACTGAATAATACAAAAATCAAATGCACACCCCTAATATCTGGTGCTTTGGCTTCAACGTGAATTTAGAATTAGATTGAAATTATGAGGATTCGATAGACTCTTCCTTTAAGGGGCCTTACATGGAATGAACTCGAATTAGTCGGGTCAACAATGTCAGATACCAAATAATTATACAAAGAGAGAGAGAGAGAGAGAGATGTTCACACAGGAAAAAACTTACCCACCTCAAGCGTATGCCAAATATGGTGTCTTAAAAGGTAGACTGATTTATTGCTTTAAGTTATCAACTATCCAATAAACAATTTAGTACTAATATATCTTCTTTAGTGGGTTTTTTAGCCAAAGAGAGCAGAAGAATCAGCGGTTCAATTGGTTTCTTGAAAGCCTCCCTCCCTCAGATCAAATTATGGATATACTTACGTGTTCGGATTCATAATGTTCATAGAGTTTGAATTTTTCTTTTTAATCTTTTATTCTTTGTTAGTATGATCTAAGAGTTGATTTTTATTCTATGAGAAATTTTTGTATATTTTTTGTATATAGAAATTTTGTGTACAAAGTATTTGATATAAAACTATCGGATGTATTGTGCATATGCAGTAGGAGACTAATGAAAATTGAAGAAGAATATAAATATGATTAAAATGCATGTATTTATTTATTATAACAAATGAAAAATCTCAATATTCTTTTATATATTAAGTTATTTTACCATAAATAATCATGAGTTATAGATGAAAAGGTAAATAATAAAATTGATAATCGCTAATTTAATTTAGTAATGAATTAGCAACGAATTATTAAAATAAATTCCTAACTACGAACAATTTAGTGACGAAGTTTGTAGCTAAGTCCTATTTTATTCTTAGTGTTTGTTGTTAAATAAAGTGCGTATTTTGATCACGCGCAAAGCGCGTACACTAAACTAGTATTTATAATAATGTCAGCCTGCTTGAGGAGATTCAGCCCATTCTAACATGCTGAGATTTTAAATTTAAATTTGTCTCGATTTTAGTTCTCATGTTAGTATATTTTCTCAGTTGTTTTATTATTAATGTCCCTCGGTTCTCTGATGGACAGCCAGCGATGAGGCCATTGGGCCAATAAACAATAGTCGCAAGTAGCTTGAAATCAAAACTATCAAAGTTTTTTTTATATAAAGGATATATATCTCATTTTTTCAAAAAAATAATCTTGTTCCATCAAGGCTAGAATAGATTGGAAAAAATCACCTAGTGTTTTTGTCTTTGTTGGGAATTGAACCTAAGACATTATGGTGCTCAACTCACGTTTTCTCTATTGGGTTAAGGGCAAGATATACATGGGGGTCTATATAATAATTCAGAGAAAATAAAAAGTTAGAAAGTTAGACAAAACAAAAAGGTTTCAAAATAAAATCAATTAGTTTCAATGAGTTCTTAACTTTCACTCTCATTTGGTCTCTTTCTTCTAAAAAATAAAGCGATCTCAGATGTGTCGATATCAATGGTGACTCATTATTTCGATGAATCATTTCTTCGGACAGAAGAAGATTATGTAAACACTTACTCGAGATCTCACTTATCAGATTCCATTGTGGAAGACACAATTTTTTCTGAAGAATTCGCCATGATATACCTGATCCATGCATAATATCAGGAAAAATGGATACAAATTTTTGACTGCTACTTAGTATTGGACGACCGATCTGCTGCCTTAACTTTAGAAAGATCGTTTTTGTTCAACATTTCTTAATAGATCTCTTCTTGTTCCTCAATCTTTGGAGAATACGGCGTTGTATTATTGTAAGTTCTCTGTTGACTACAAAGCCACACGTATGGGTGTATTTTTTGGAAAACACTTAAATCGAACCAAATAGAGTTAATAACAAATGAATATATATTTATACTACATCAGAGTTCTCTAGATTAGGATGAATCTTGCACCACAACTGCATTTATAAGATGGTTGCAAGCTGTTCGGTACAGTCTTTTGATGTTTCATGAAAAATAATATTAATCTTCTCTGCTACAATGCAAATAATCCCCATCTGCATTTTGTGCTTGCAGCATCTAAAGTGGACCCCTTGCACCTTGAGTATTTTATCTTCTCTGGCAGGATGACTGCGTTAGCCTTGATGCATAACGTACAAATCAGCATTGCGTCTGATCGTGTATTGTTTTAGCAATTAGTTGGAGGGAATATTTCATTTGAAGACATTAGGGATGCAGATCCCGACTTGTACAGGGGCTGCCAGAAGATACTGTAAATGAATGCGAAGATGGTGGATCAAGATATCCTAGGCCTCACATTTGTTTGTGAAGATGAAGAATTGGGATGCAGGAAAATGGTGGAGCTTTTCCCTAATGGGAAAGATACCATTGTGAAAAGTGAGAATAGGGATAAGTATGTTGATCTTCTTATTAAACACCATTTTGTCACATCAATTTCTCAGCAGGTAGCCCATTTTGCTCGAGGTTTTGCTGACATAATTACTGACTGACGGCTCCTAGAATACTTTTTCCGGATCCTAGATCATGAAGAGCTTAACTCGATGCCTCATGGGAGTAAAACTATTGTTTCTGTAGAAAACTGGAAAGCACATATAAATTACAATGGCTACAAAGAAAATGATCCTCAAATATGTTGGTTCTGGGAGAGTATTAACTATTGAGAAGTCTACACCTTTGCCCCTTTGGTGTCCTTTTTCTTCATTGTTTTAAAAAGTGAGAGATTTTTGAAGTCCTCTTTCTTCATTTTTAGGTTGAGCAGAAAAATGCGCTTCTCTTCTTCTGGACTTCAATCAAGTCTCTGCCTGTTGAGGGTTTTGGTGCCTTAACTTCTAAACTTCACATCTATAGAACCTCGGAGTCTGATGAGTGCTTTCCTTCCTCGCCCACATGCTTCTATCGCCTGTCTTTTCCTCCTTATCCGTCCATGGATGTCATTCAAAATCGTCTTCACATAATCACCCAAAATCATTTTGTTTGCAGCTTTGGTACCTTGTGATGTAAAAAAATTTGGGTTTTACTTGTACATATGATATGTATTGTTCTTCTAAACAGATGTAAGAAATGCCAACCTTCTGAAACTTTTCTATGTAAGGAGGTATCTTTTGTTGTTGTTTTTTTGGTCCTAGTAAGTGTTTGCAGGGAGACTAAAGCACATTAGTGGCCTAAAGCTAAAATCACATGAAGGATGTTTGTATTTGTAAAACATTTTGCGACCATTGTTATGTGTATATATATTCATACTTGTCTGACTTTTGTTGTGCAATATGTTGAACATAAACAACTCAACTAGTTGATCGGGTGGGTTGGCTTTATGAACAGAGACACCTTCTTTCTCCTGTGGAACAACAATTGTATCTTGTGTTGATCATTCTAACGCCCTTCTTTCTGGGGGTTATTTTTATCCATCTTTATTATATCATGTTTATGTCAGACTTGACCTTATATTTTTCATATGAAAATTAGCAAAATATTGTTCCTGGTATACTTTACAATCATCCTAATTTGTTTCGATAAAGATGGAACAAAAAAGGAAAAAATAGAGAGATTTAAGAAAATGATTATTGAATGTCATTTCTTTTAGGCCTAATTTGTTAATAAATATTTTAGTTAAAATCGTGTCAATTTTATTTACGTAATGTATGTAATGTCAATAACCTAATCAAACTCATTTAGACTTAATAATCATAGGAGCTGAAAACTGAATTAACTAGACCAAAGTTAATTTAGAATATACCTTTACTACAGTTTTGCGACTAGTACTAGATTTATGCTAAATGGAGACGAGCACTTATAACCTTTAAATTTTTTATTCGCCACTAGTGGCGATTGTGCAGTTTTTCATTGTTGTTATAATGGAAGTCATAATTGCGATTATGATTTCTTTCATAGTTGTAATTATGAAAGTTGTTATTGCGACTATGACTTTTTTCATAATTGTGATTATGAATATCATAGTTAACTATGATTTTTTCTATAGATCATGTAACTTTGAAAATTGTAGTTGTGATTAAGATATTTTTTCTATATTTTTGACTATAAAGTTATAGTTGTATTTGTGACTATAATCTCCTCAATCGTCATTTTTCTGATCTTCGCACAATTATTACAAATCAATTATATGCAAATTCAATTATAAGGTGACATTTCAAATACACGTTATGTACTTTTATCACAGTATTTTGCTACATGACTCACGGGGAGGAAAAAATTTCATTTGGATTTTACATGGAAAGTTTTATTTGATGTAAGACACAACCAACAAAACTTGTGAGTCTTTCTCCTTTGCTTGGCATGGAAAGTTTTATTTGATGTAATATATTGCTTTCCACACCCAGTCTCTCTCTCACCCTTTTCAATTTTTGCATTTCTCCCATATCTCTTTCAAATAAAGTTACTCAAGTTCACCTAATGCATCACTCATTAGTATCACAACACAACAACACATAAAGATTACAAACAAATCCATTTAAAACTTTTTAGATGAGCATCACATACTAAAAAGTTGCAACATTGGTAGCGTATGATGAATCCAAATGAGTTCTCCCGTTCTTTTTTATTTGTCATGTTCTTTACCTTTATCAAAGCCAAAAAAGCCAAGAATTTTTTATTTTTACTTAAAAATATCTTTTTTTTATTTTACATTAGTTATCTTCTATTTCCCTTCTTCTCATTTCTCAATCTTTACTTCTTGTAATTTCATGTAATTGTTAGAGCAGAAGTAAGGCACGAAGCGAAGGAAACATATTTTATATTATGTTGAAATTTGGCATAAGAGTATTATGTTAACTTTTAATTTTTTTTTGAATATATGTTATATTTCTATTCCAATTTATTTGCTAACATTGACTTGTTATCTCACATGGCATGTTATTCATTTTTCAGTTAGAATTGATAGATTATTATTTTGTCAATTATTTGAATAATTTTATAGCATTACAATAACAACATACCCAGTGTAATCCCACAAATGAAGTATGAATAAGCATTCCATGATGTTCTCACAAAATGTGTATTTTTAGTTTTTATAATTACTTAAATTAAAATTTTATTAATTTGAAAAATATGTATCAATTATTTTTTATAATATTAGTTAGAAATGTATATATATTTATTAATATTTTATAGGAAATAATATGTATCTTAAATACTTAATTTAATATCATTTATAACGGTACATAATTATCAAATACTAGTCTTAGCGTACGCAGCTCATGCATGTTTCTTGTATTAATAAGAACAAATCTTTAAAAATAGCTTAAATATATTTAAATATGTGTTTATGTAACGATATAAGAATTTAGAAAAAAAATTATAAATTTCAAATTGATAAGTGATCATGTTTAAGAATTTGATCAAATCCATTAGTTCGTTCTTTAGTTTATTCTAATACTTATTTCATTAACAAAAAGCATTGTAGAAATAATATTTGACTGCAAGATAAAAAAAAAGCGTTTGCTTTTACCTGAGCACTTAAATGCATGTAATGTGTATATTTCATGTTAATTATTATAAAAATTATATTACTATACTATTATTAATTATTATAAAAATTATATTACTATACTATTAACGGATTAACATTTAATATAAATATTAACATTACTGCACTACTTACTTTTAGTTGATCGTTAAGAAATTGTTATGCCACAAAATTAAGAAGGACTTAGCAAAATTAGTGAAAACAACCTGCTTGCATTAAGGTAGACCATCACACTCCTTGGAGTGTGATCATTCTGCAGACCCAGTTAACGGAGGATGTTTTGTACACGAAATTATTCTTTTTTAAATGTGTAATTATTTCCTAAAAGGAAAAATCTTAATTGCTTTTGAATTTATAACTATTTCTTTTTTATATATATATTTCACTAAAGAAGGATTTAATACAAAAAAAATTTGGTTAATTTTAAAATCCTAAATATTAGAAAAAAATTAAATGATTATTTTGTCAAGTATGAATTCTATTTTAAAAGGGTAAAAAGGAGAGCGATATTTTGCTATGGGGTTTCGTGCTTTAAATATTTAGTAATAACTTAATTATGAACTATTTATTTTTATCTTTTATGAGATGATTTCAGTTTAATTTTTCTCTCTCCTAATCTATGTGTTTAGTCAAACGCCTTCACACAAATTTAAGCAAAAAATAGTGTAAATTTAACTAATGAGAGTGAATAACAAGAAGACTCAACTAATTAAAATAACTTAAAGAAGAAGAAGAATAAGAAGAAGAAGAAGAAGAATAACTTAAAGAAGAAGAAGAACTTAAAGAAGAACTTAAAGAAGAAGAAGAAAAAGAAGAAGTAGTAGTAGTTCAACGTATTAATGCAAAATGAAGTTGCACTATTTAATTTATTTTTTCATATCATAAATTAAAAAATTGTGATGGATAATTAGTTAATTTAACAAAAAAGGGATTGCTATACGTTAAAAAAAATTAATTGATTTTAAAGTCTTTAATATTAGGACTTTTAATATGATTCAAATAAAGAAAGATTTAAGAAGCAAACCTTTAGTTAATTTTCAAGTACTAGATATTAGAGTTTTTACATCTTGTAAATAAGTAAAGATTTAATAACTATAATGTTTATTAATTTTAAAGTCCTAAATATTATGATAATAATTAAATGATAATTATTTGAGAAAAATAGTAAATGACAATTTTGTCCATTATAGAGCCTTTTAATGAAGGGCAGAAGCTCAATCAATATTTCTAAGGGTCTTCATGCTTTTAATATAATATAGAATATAGATAGATTAACTTCTAATTTTTGAAATCAACTATTATTTTAAATTCAATTTGAACCATATAATCACACTTATGCAACGAAATAGTACATTTATAATTACACACTATAATTACACTACAACAAATAAATAAGTAATTATAATTACTATACTGTATAATTACTAGGCTGTGTAATGATATCGATTTCAATTATCATATATTTTTTCAAACAGACCCATAATCTTTTGTAAGGAAAAAAAATCATTATCCAGCTAGATATTATATTGAGAAGTTAAGGTTGTAAATTATAATATTCACTTAGTAAATAATTATATATTTAATATATTTTGATAAATTATATTTTACCTAATAATACAGGTATTAGCTTTACAACTTTTCAAAAATTTGTTGATGAAGGTATAGCTTCTGTCAGTATTTCTGAAATTAATAAACTTATTACTCAAAATAACTATTTGAGTTTGTATGTTAAAGTTTTAGGAGAACATATTAGTTCCCTCGATAAAAAACTTGATGAGTTAACTATTTTGATAAAAGGTTTAAAAAATGGTATGACTAGTTTGAATATCGCTAGTTCTTCAGATACAAAAAATGATCCTCAGATTGCTACTACTCATGTTCAAAGACCTCCTGAGATTCAGGATTTTAAATTTAAATCTTTAAATGATTTGGAGGAACTTCTTGATAAAAAGTTTTCTGGTTTAAATATAAAACCAATTGATTTATCAAAAGATTTTTCGGATAAAATGGAATCAACTGTGGATTATAAAAATGATGTTTCTTTAGAGTTTAATAAACTCAGAGGTTATCCTAGAAAAAATAATAACTATGCTAATAAACCCAGCATGCAGACTTATTATTATCCTCGACCTACTCCTCAAGATGTTTTAATAGAGGAACGAGATTGGAATCAGACTAATACATCTTATAATGGTTCTGAAATTTATGAATGGAATCTTGATGGCTTGACTGATAGACAGCTTACTATTCTTGTACATAGAATGCTTATATATTCCACTATCTGTAAAAGTGTTAAAAATACAGATAGAACTATTTGTAAAATGATTGTTGCAGGATTTACTGGCCAACTTCGAGGATGGTGGGATAACTACCTAAGTATAGAAGAGAAAGCTTCTATTATTAATGCAGTAGCAGCTAATAAAGGTGTTGATAACCTAGGCATGGCTCTAGTGAGAAATAGAGAAGCTGCAGTTTATACTTTGGTTCTGACTATATTAGAACATTTCAATGGTAGATTCACCAATCAGCATGAAACAATTAGAACTTTGCTTAATGGACTGAGATGTCGAACTTTAAGTGAGCTCAGATGGTACAAAGATACCTTCCTAAGTAGGGTTATGGAATTGCCTGAAAACAAATATGATCATTGGAAAGCCAAGTTTATAGATGAGCTTCCCTCCTTATTTGCTGAAAGAGTTCGAAAAACTCTAAGGGGTAGTCATACTGAAATTCCCTACAAAGATTATACCTATGGTAAGCTTATTGGAGTTTGCACTCAAGAAGGGTTAAATCTGTGTAATGAATTGGCTATGTCCAAACAGCTTAAGATGGATAAGCTTAAAGAAAGATCTCAGCTTGGAGACTTTTGCACTCAGTTCGGTTTACCCGGACCTTCTGCTTATAATAAAGACAAAAGCAGATATTATAAGTCCTCTAGAACTGAAGAATCTCACAGGAAAAGGAGATCTAGACGTAGGACTAAGGAAGAACGTGAAGCTAGAAAAAGCTTTCGTAAGTCTACTAGATTTACCAAAGATAGATCAGGAAGAGATCTGTCAAAAATCAAATGTTATAAGTGTGGAAACTTTGGTCATATAGCCCCAAATTGTAAGTTAACTAAGTTGAAAACTTTAGAATTAGATGTTGAAACCTTTGATAAGGTGTATGGTTTGTTATACACTTCTGGTTCAGATGCAGGTTACTCCGATTCTAATTCAGGTTCTGATATAAAACTTCTAGATTTTTCAGATAATGATAAAGGAAATGATCAATGTACTACTTGCAAATGTGATACTTGCAGCTGTGAAGATGATGAGATTTATAAGTTGCAATCACAATTCCAAGATCTTGGTGTTAGTACGATCACTTCTGACAACGTGATCGAACTTTTAAAAGAAGTTACTGATAGCAAACTTCGTGAAAGAATCATCAATCTAGCTACCACTAATGAGGCTAGTTCAAGTTCTTCTAGACCCCCTGATAATAAAAGGGATGATTTTGAATATTTTACTCCTTATTCTTTAAAAGAGGTTGATAACCGTCTTATGAGTAAAAATGAATTTTCCGAAAGAAATTCCTCTTTGATTGATTTAAAAGAAGAAATTGAGAATTTAAAAAAGGAGATCAAATCTCTTAATCAAAATCAAATCATTTTTTATCATAGAATTACTCAGATTGAGACTAATAATTCTGTTGTTGTTAAAAATGATTACACATTTTCAAAAAATAAAGAAAAAGATATTTCTGAACCAGACCCTACAACAACAACAACAACAACATACCCAGTGTATTCCCACAGCGTGGGGTCTGGGGAGGGTAGAGTGTACGCAGTCCATACCACTACCTCAGAGGTGAGGTAGAGAGGCTGTTTCCGATAGACCCCCGGATCAAGACAAAACAGTCTAAAAAAGGCTAAAAAGGACGTAAGAAGGACGTAACAATGATACAGGATACAAATACACGATAAAACTACAAGATACGATAAGAAGTAATATGTAGTAACAAACAACAAACAGAAACAGAGCACTGCCACAAAATACTACCACGAGGAATCCAAGAACAAGAAACTACAGTCGTAGCACTACGATTACTAGTCGGGACAATAAGGAAAAACACTCCTACCTACTAGCCTACACACACTTCTACCTACTACTCTTCTACCCTAATCCGCGTCCTCCACACCTTCCTATCTAGGGTCATGTCCTCGGTAAGCTGCAACTGCGCCATGTCATGTCGAATCACCTCTCCCCAATACTTTTTCGGTCTACCTCGTCCTCTCCTGTAGCCATCCATAGCCAACCTCTCACACCTCCGCACTGGAGCATCCGTGCCTCTCCTCCTCACATGTCCGAACCATCTCAACCTCGCTTCCCGCATCTTACCTTCCACCGACGCCACACCCACCTTATCTCGAATATCCTCATTCCTAATCCTATCTCTCCTAGTAAACCCGCACATCCATTGCTACATCCTCATCTCCGCCACCTTCATCTTTTGAATATGGGAGTTCTTTACTGGCCAACACTCTACTCCATACAACAAAGCTGGTCGGACCACCAATCTGTAGAATTTGCCTTTGAGTTTAGTAGGCACCTTCTTATCACACAAGACTCCAGATGCGAGCCTCCATTTCATCCACCCCACACCAATACGATGAGTGACATCCTCATCAATCTCTCCATTTTCCTTGATAATAGACCCAAGATACTTGAAACTCCCTTCTTTTGGATAACCTGTGTATCCAGCTTCACTTCTACGTCATCATCCTGCGTCGCCTCATTGAACTTGCACTCCATATATTCAGTCTTGGTCCTGCTCAACCTAAACCCCTTAGGCTCGAGGGTCTGTCTCCAAACCTCCAACTTAGCATTAACTCCTCCGCGAGTCTCGTCCACCAAAACTACATCATCCGCAAATAACATGCACCATGGCACCTCACCTTGTATTTGCCGCGTCAATACATCCATTACCAAGGCAAATAGAAATGGGCTAAGGGTCGATCCCTGGTGCAACCCCATTAACACGAGAAAGTGCTCCGAATCTCCTCCCACAGTTCTAACGCGAGTCTTGGCCCCCTCATACATGTCCTTAATTGATCTGGTGTACGCCACGGGTACACCTCGAGCCTCCAAGCACCTCCACAGTACCTCCCTAGGGACTTTATCATACGCCTTTTCTAGATCGATGAACACCATGTGCAAGTCCTTCTTCCTTTCCCTGTACTGCTCCACCAGTCTTCTAAGGAGATGAATAGCTTCTGTAGTCGAGCGTCATGGCATAAAGCTGAACTGGTTCTCTGAAATAGGGACGATCTGTCTCAACCTCAACTCCACCACCCTCTCCCAGACCTTCATAGTGTGGCTTAGCAATTTGATACCCCTATAATTGTTGCAACTCTGAATATCGCCCTTGTTCTTGTACAAAGGAATCATCGTGCTCCATCTCCAAGCTTCAGGCGTCTTTGCCGTTCTAAAAATACCATCAAACAACTCGGTTAGCCACTTCACACCTGTCTCACCCGAGCTCTTCCAAAAATCCACGGGAATCTCATCTGGCCCCGTCGCCCTACCCCTTTGCATCTTACGAATTGCAACCTTAACCTCTTCAACCTTTATACGGCTACAATACTCATAATCACGACGCCTCTCTGAGTGTGCCAAATCTCCCAGCACAAAGCTTTTGTCCCCCTCTTCGTTCAAGAGTCTATGAAAGTAAGACTGCCATCTCCTCCTAATGAGTACCTCATCTACCAGTATTTTGCCATCTTCGTCCTTGATGCACTTCACTTGGTCAAAGTCCTGAGTCCTCCTCTCTCTAGCCTTTGCTAACCTGTATAACTTCTTATCCCCACCTTTATCCTCTAAAGCCGCATATAAGCTTTCAAAGGCTGCCGTTTTAGCTGTCGTTACCGCTAACTTAGCCTCTTTCCTAGCTATCTTATACGCCTCCCTATTCCTTCGCTTCTCCTCCTCATCCTTACTCTCTACCCACTTCGCATATGACCCCTTTTTGCCTCCACCTTTCCTTTTACTACTCCATTCCACCACCAGTCCCCTCGATGCTTGCCAGAACGACCTCTTGAGACGCCCAACACCTCTCTAGCCGTCTCCCTTATGCAACTAGCAGTCGTATCCCACATATTATCCACATCCCCACTACTCCCCCAAGCCCCCCTAGTCATCAACTTCTCCCCTAAAAATGATATGTTTTTAGGACTTATGCAAGTTATTACTGCTCATAAATGGTATGTTAAATGTACTATTTTGATTGATAATAGTTTTTCCATCACTAATATTGCCATGATTGATAGTGGTACTGATGTTAGCTGCTTTCAGGAGGGCTTAGTGCCTACAAAATATTTTCAGAAAACCACTCATATGGTTAAATCTGCTTCAAGACATACTTTAGATATAAAGTATAAACTGCCTAATGCTAATATTTGCCTGAATAAGGTTTGCATTCCTCATTTCTTCTTTCTGGTAAAAAACCAGTTATACCCTCCAATTATACTTGGAACCCCGTTTATAAATGCTATCTATCCTTTTACATACATAGATTCAAAAGGATTTTCGGCTACATATAAAGATAATAAGATAAGTTATACTTTTGTTACAGATCCAGTAACTAGAGACATTAATGCTCTTATTAATATGAAACAAAAGCATGTTGATTATTTACAATTGGAAATATTTAGTCTGAATATATTCGACTCTATGAATTCTGCTAAAGTAAGGAAAAAAACTAAACTAATTTCCGAGCAGATGGCCATTGATATCTGTGCTGATCATCCTAGTGCTTTTTGGAATCGAAAAAAACACATTGTTACCCTTCCTTATGAGGATAATTTTTCAGAAGATAATATTCCCACTAAATCTCGTCCTTGCCAGATGAATGCCGAGTTAGTGGAATTCTGCAAAAAAGAAATTGATAATTTGTTACATAAAGGTTTGATAAAACCTTCCAAGTCTCCTTGGTCCTATATTGCATTTTATGTCAATAATGCTGCAGAAAAGGAACGTGGTGTTCTTAGATTAGTCATAAATTATAAACCTTTAAATAAATATTTGAAATGGGTAAGATATCCTATTCCCAACAAACGAGATCTTTTATCAAGATTATATGATGCCAATATATTTTCAAAATTTGATTTAAAATCAGGTTATTGGCAGATTCAGATTTTTAAAGAGCATTCTTATAGACCTGCTTTTAATGTACCTTTTGGGCAATACGAATGGAATGTAATGACTTTTGGTTTAAAAAATGCTCCATTCGAGTTTCAGAAAATTATGAATGATATTTTCAATCCATATCTAGATTTTATCATTGTTTATATTGATGATATTTTAGTATTTTCCAAAACTTTTGAAACCCATGTAAAGCATCTTGAGATATTCAAGAAAATTGTTATTCAAAATGGTTTGGTAATATCAAAACCAAAAATGAGTTTATTTCAAACTGAAGTCCGATTTCTAGGACATCATATTTGTCAAGGAAAGGTTACGCCTATCCAAAGGGTGATTGATTTTGCATCAAAATTTCCTAATATCATTACTGATAAAACTCAATTGCAAAGATTTTTGGGAAGTTTAAATTACATATCCTCTTTCTATAAAAACCTATCCCGCGATTTAGCCCCTTTATATGACCGGCTAAAAAAGGATTATAAATCTCCTTGGACTAATAGTCATACTGCTTTGGTAAAGAATATTAAACTTCGTGTTCAGTCTTTACCTAGCTAATCCTACTTGAAAAAAAGTTATTGAGACGGATGCGTCCAATATCGGTTATGGTGGGATTCTGAAGCAAATCAACCCCAATAATACAAAAGAGTATTTGATAAGATTTTACTCTGGTAAATGGTCTGAGGCCCAGAAAAAATATGCTACTGTGGCCCATGAAATGCTCTGCATTGTTAAATGTGCTTTGAAATTTCAAGACGATCTTTATAACCAAAAGTTTTTAATAAAAATAGATGCTCAATCTGTTAAATATATGTTTGATAAAGATTTTAAACATGATGCTTCTAAAATGATATTTGCAAGATGGCAAGCTCAATTAGCCCCTTTTGACTTTGAGATCATTTATAAAAAGGAAATTGATAACTCCTTACCGGATTTCTTATCTAGAGAATATCTGCAATAAATCTAACGATTGTAATCTACTATACGTACAGGATAGATCCCCCGTGGATCACCAAAGGAAGAGGAAGGGGAAGATTATCCCCTAGCTCACAAGGGATGTCATACTCCCAAGCATCATCATCGAGATCGTTATACGGATTCTCGTCAAAACTCCCTGTTATACTGAGAGGAAGAATGAGCTTATTTGATGAGAAGATTTCTCAAAAGGATGGATCATCCGTTAATCTAAAGGATATTCCTGAAGATAGTCCGTTATACGGACATTTGAAAGCCTATTTGGCCAATCAAAAGCAAGGAGATACATTTGCTTCTATTGCTAAAGAGGATATTGATGATATCAAATCCTTCGAAAAGGTATCAAAGAGGGAAATTATATTTCTCTTAGAAAGTTCTGATATCCAGACAAACAATGAACCTTGGAAGATATTCCAAAGGTATTTGATCGATGGTTTATATTACCCGGGTGAGTCATACAAAACCCAAAACTATTATGAATCTATTTTGATAAATACGAGAAGTGCAGAATTTCAGCATTTCGCAGGTTATCATACTAATGAGAAAGTTTATAACTTCTCAAAAATCATTATTAAACGGATTATATCCGTCAAAGAATGGGGTATATTCACCATGAGGGAAAGGCAGATAAGCCTTAATTAGTCCAGCATGAGTTTCACTTATTGGGACTATATTCAGGCCTTTGATAAGGTGCTTTACTATAATAATGATAAACAAAAACATACTTGGTTCATAAAAGTATGTGCGAAGATATTCGCTGACCCTATCCCAACCTGGTTTCTGAAATGGTGGTCATACCACGGTCCTACGGTCAAGATACTACCGGTTGAATTCTTAAAGTTATACAAAGAATGGGTAAAGATTTCTCCCGATGTTAATAACCTCTACATGGCAGATCATATTTGCTATCCAGAGAAAATTGATCAAATTTATTTTTTTATCGAATTTTCCATACCATGGATTCACAAATGGAGCCCTGAAGTAGGCCAAACTGAGGATCAAATCCCCTGCCTTTATAGGGCATTCTACAATAATTTCTGGGACAAATTGACAAAAATTAACCCCCAGACTAAAGTTATACACGGCCAAGAGTTGATAGACTCTATTTCTAATAAAATTCAACTCTATTTCAAGGCTCCAAGAAAAGAATTAATGGAGCAGCCATCAGTAAAACATATGGCTAGGAAGATTTCCTACCAAAAAGGGGACAAATAAAAAATGATCAATGACTATCTCGAAGAAGTGAAGAAAAATCTTCTTCAAAATATATCGCAGATTGATAAATCAGACACTTCGATGAAAAGTGTAACAAGCGATGAAGAGGCGGTTGAAGAAGCTCAGCCAGCAGAGACAGACAAAATATTGTCAGCCTATGAAGTCAAAGATGCAGAAGAATTTCTGCAACGGATGAAAGTCATAGATGAAAAATATGGCAAATAATGGAAGAGTAAAAGACAAGACATCCAAACAGGAGATATACTATTTCAACAGAAGATATACTGTACAGGGACCCACATGGGACCCAATTTTTTACTGTATAAAGATTCTTTCTGTCTTTATTTTTGTTATTTAAAGGGTCTTTCGCTTGAGTGAAAGACATCAGAAAAATTTGTAAAGTTCTCTCTTTTCTCTCTAGATAGTTCTTGTAAAGTTTGAAAAACAAAGTATTCGCCGCTGTTCTGAATTGTAATAAAAAAATTTGGATCAGTTTAGCAAGCAATCACTTGGCCCTTGATCGTCTCTCAAGGTACTTTTGTTATTTTAATTATAGTGCAGAATAGTACTCTCCTAGCCAGGACGATGTCCGTGTAAAGATATCATATCTACGTCGAATAGCTAAATTCTCTCTTATATACACCATGAATGGATCTAAACCTTATTAAAAAATAAAGGAATTTTGTTATGGTTTCTCGACTTGGTTCTGAGATGGTGGTACAGTCAGATCCGGTACTACTCTTATTATCTTTGTCTGGCAAGCCTGTAGCAAGCCATAACCTCTTCAGCCCAAGATATATGTTGAAAAAGGGCGCCGCTTGGTCAGGTTAGAACCGATACTGGGTTAGAACCGTTGGACGAGATTAATAAGAGTATGTACTGTGATTCCTGACAGGTCCTTTGCTCAGGTAAAAGAGTTAGTCTCTTCCATACAGTCTGAGAAATTGTATAAAAATTCCTATATATTTCAATTCTTATGCAGTGCGGACTACAGCTAGCTTAAGGATGCTTAGTTGCTAGATCTAGTTGGTAGCGCGGATTACTGCTAGCCGACACCCGATCCGCCCCTTTTGTTATGGTTTCTCGACTTGGTTTTGAGATGGTGGTACAGTCGGATCCGGTGCTACTCTTATTATCTTTGTCTGGCAAGCCTGTAGCAAGCCATGAACTCTTCAGCCCAAGATATATGTTGAAAAAGGGCGCCTCTTGGTCTGGTTAGAACCACTACTGGGTTAGAACCGTTGGACAAGAAATTAATAAGAGTATGTACTGTGATTCCTGACAGGCCCTTTGCTCAGGTAAAAGAGTTAGTCTCTTCCATACAGTCTGAGAAATCGTATAAAAATTCCTATATATTTCAATTCTTATGCAGTGCGGACTACCGCTAGCTTAAAGATGCTTAGTTGCTAGATCTGGTTGGTAGCGCGGATTACCGCCAGCCGACACCCGATCCTGAAAACCTAGTATCATAGCCTAGGACGTTTATGGTATATATGAGATAGAGGTGAAGTATTTTACATAGATATAAGTTTGATCTTATGGATCTGGGAAAAGTAAGTACTAAAAGTACTAGATTAGAGGAGTTCAAAACCTTGATTTGTTAAACAAATGGACTATTCCTAAAGTTCGACATCTCAGTCCATTAAGCAAAGTTCTAATTAGTTCTAACCCAGTAGCGGTTCTAACCGGACCAAGAGGCGCCTGTTTTCAACATATATCTTGGGCTGAAGAGGTCATGGCTTTCTACAGGCTTGCCAGACAAAGATAATAAGAGTAGTACCTGATCCGACTGTACCTCTATCTCAGAACCAAGTCGAGAAACCATAACAAAATTCCTTTATATTTTAATAAAGCTTAGATCCATTCATGGTGTATATAGGAGAGAAGTTAGCTATTCGACATAGATATGATATCTTTAGCCGGACATCGTCCTGGCTAGGAGAGTACTATTCTGCACTATAATTAAAATAACAAAAGTACCTTGAGAGACGACCAAGGGCCAAGTGATTGCTTGCTAAACTGATCCAAATTTTTTTATTACAATTCAGAACAACGGTGAACACTTTGTTTTTCAAACTTTACAAGAACTATCTAGAGAGAAAAGAGAGAACTTTACAAAAAATTTTGATACTCGGATGGAGCATTTTTTAAACCAAAAGGCATTACATTCCATTCGTATTGCCCAAAAGGTACATTAAAAGCAGTTCTATAAGAATGCTCTTTAAAAATCTGAATCTGCCAATAACCTGATTTTAAATCAAATTTTGAAAATATATTGGCATCATATAATCTTGATAAAAGATCTCGTTTGTTGGGAATAGGATATCTTACCCATTTCAAATATTTATTTAAAGGTTTATAATTTATGACTAATCTAGGAACACCACGTTCCTTTTCTGCAGCATTATTGACATAAAATGCAGTACAGGACCAACGAGACTTGGAAGGTTTTATCAAACCTTTATGTAACAAATTATCAATTTCTTTTTTGTAGAATTCCACTAACTCGGCATTCATCTGGCAAGAACGAGATTTAGTGGGAATATTATCTTTTGAAAAATTATCCTCATAAGGAAGGGTAACAATGTGCTTCTTTCGATTCCAAAAAGCACTAGGATGATCAGCACAGATATCAACGACCATCTGCTTGGAAATTAGTTTAATTTTTTCCCTTACTTTAGCAGAATTCATAGAGTCGAATATATTCAGACTAAATATTTTCAATTGTAAATAATCAACATGCTTTTGTTTCATATTAATAAGAGCATTAATATCTCTAGTTACTAGATCTGTAACAAAAGTATAACTTATCTTATTATCTTTATATGTAGCCGAAAATCCTTTTGAATCTATGTATGTAAAAGGATAGATAGCATTTATAAACGGGGTTCCAAGTATAATTGGAGGGTATAACTGGTTTTTTACCAGAAAGAAGAAATGAGGAATGCAAACCTTATTGTGGCAAATATTAGCATTAATGTACCTTTTGGGCAATACGAATGGAATGTAATGCCTTTTGGTTTAAAAAATACTCCATCCGAGTATTAAAAAATTATGAATGATATTTTCAATCCATATCTAGATTTTATCATTGTTTATATTGATGATATTTTAGTATTTTCCAAAACTTTTGAAACCCACGTAAAGCATCTTGAGATATTCAAGAAAATTGTTATTCAAAATGGTTTGGTAATATCAAAACCAAAAATGAGTTTATTTCAAACTGATTTCGTCCAGTCCATATTAGTTCGACTAGGACTAAATGGTATGACCAGTATGTACTATGATACCAGGTTTATTCACTTAGTAAATAATTATATATTTAATATATTTTGATAAATTATCATTTAATTATTTTTTATTATTCAAGAATTTCAATCAACTAAACTTTTAGTTTTATTAAATCTTTTCTTATTTGAATTATATAGAGAAAAATATATAGTAATTATTTTCCAAAATTGACTTGAAATCAACTGAAATTTATTATAAATATTTTCCTTATTTAAACTATCTAGTAATGAGTTTGTAGAATTTGCTATACGTAATAAAATAGAAATTTTGCTTTCTTCTAAATAATAAAATTCACCAACTAATTATAATAAGGAAAAATTACATAAAGAGTCAAATATTTCTACCATATTTATTAATTCTTCTATTAGTTTATTTTAATTACTTAATATACCATATCTTATCAAAAATTCACCTAGATACATCGCGTGTATCAAATACATGCGGATATATATGTAACCTCTCAGATATAAGCCGATACATATTGTAACCCCTCAGATATATGCGATACATATTATAATCCCTCAGATATATTCGGATGTGATGTATCTGAGATTAGATTATGTATCCGGACAGCACATACATGCCTTATGCGATGTATCCGAGATAAAATTATGTATATGAATGTCTGTAGCGATGTATGTGAGTGGTGTGGATGTCATTAGTGATGTATCTAAGTGGTGTGGTGTCACAACCCAACCTACCGGGCCGTGCGGGCGCCTACTCCATGCACCTAGATATATGAACCCTTACCACCCGTCCAACAGGTAAACGCGGAAAAACTCAAGTATAACCATAAACCTTCATTTTTGATACATGAAAACCTTTACAATCTTTTATTCAGGAAACCTCCTCTATGAAGAATACAATAAAACCGTTTTACAAATTTAAAACACCCTCCCTAGGACCTAATCTAAGCCGGTATAAGAGCTACTACAAGATGATACAAAAATGAAGAAGACACAACTCTCATCATAGAAGCAAGAAGTAGGAGCTGTTGGAGAATCACCGTCATCCTGAACCTGTAAAATATCACCAACCCTGCAACCAGACTATACCAAAAAAGGTATAGCAATAGTAGAATCAGTACAAACACACGTACTGGTAGGCATCATCGGTCGACCCGAATCTACTCATACCATCATATAAGAAATCAAGGGAATACACAATTAATTACAATACTCAATCCTTCAACATTCACCTTACCAAAATCCAATCAAGTCCCGACTGTCCTGAAACCGGAGATTTTTCACAGTCGTAATTCATTTTTCCTCACCATCTTAATCAATGATGAGCCCTTTTTTCGAAAATTTATATGCAATTCTAACTCCATACACACAAACACTTAATCATACTCAATCATACCAAGAATCAATTATAAATACCTTCAGACTCGCAATTTCATGACAAGGCAACCAATCATATATGAATCCAATAAGTCATGCCAGCATTTAATACACAAATAATTCAGTTTCAGGTTACAACAAAATCAAACCACACCAATTACTCTATATCCGTCCCATGAATGACCCTTAACCGATCACCCATGCCCTACCACAGCCTCTCAGGCCAGATACTAATTGGAACCTTCCCGGTTCCAATTACCCTTGCTTGTCTTATCGCAACTGGAGTCCAATAACATCCTTCACTTCATTGAGATACCAATTGGAAATGAGAGATACCAATTGAACTAAACTCATACAAGCAGGTAAACGAACCGTACGAAGAGGAATTAAAGAAGAGAGATGTTTCCTAGAATACTTCATAGCTTCCCTAGGATTAGATGTGGACGTCAACACACCAATCAGTGGGACTCTATTCGACATTTTGCTCTTGTACTGGAAGACCGGTAACCTAGGGTCTGATACCATCTGTCACGACTCAACCTACCGGGCTATGCGGGCGCCTACTCCATGCACCTAGATAGACGAACCCTTACCACCCGTCCAACAGGTAAACGCAAAAAACTCAAGTATAACCATAAACCTTCATTTTTGATACATGAAAACCTTTACAATCTTTTATTCAGTAAACCTCCTATATAAAGAACACAATAAAACCGTTTTACAACTTTAAAACACCCTCCCTAGCACCTAGTCTAAGAAGGTACAAGAGTTACTACAAAATGATATAAAATGAAGAAGATATAACTCCCACCATAGAAGCAAGAAGTAGGAGTTGCTGGAGAATCACCGTCATCCTGAACCTGTGAAACATCACCAACCCTGTAACCAGACTATACCCAAAAAGGTATAGTAAGAGTAGAATCAGTACAAACACACATACTGGTAGGCATCATCGGTCGACTCGAATCAACTCATACCATCATATAAAAAATCAAGGGAATGCACAATTAATTATAATACTCAATCCTTCAACATTCACCTTACCAAAATCCAATGTCAACCCAAGCCTGCCTATCCCTTAGACTTCCCAAGTCACCTTGGCACCTAGACTTCCCAAGTTACCTTGACACCTAGACTTCCCAAGTCACCTTGTCACCTAGACTTTGCAAGTCACCATGACACCTAGACTTCCCAAGTCACCTTGTCACCTAGACTTCCCAAGTCACCTTGACATTTCCAATATCTATGTCCATACCCGGCTACCAGTTCCTTACCTAAGTGAACCAGTATGACTCAACAACCTGGAGTAAACTGTCACTACTTAGTGACGTAGACTGCACCCGTCGTACCGCCACATAATAGTACAAAATTATTCCCATGACCTCCAGGGCTATACTCGGCAAGTGACAACAGCCAATGCTATAACCAGACCACAAGTCTCTCCCTTAGCTTATCAAACGTACTCAACAAGTCTAACCGGCATTGACAATTCCCAGTGATGACAACATATATCCTTTTCACAAAACGCGGACCCAACAAGAATCCCTAGGACAATAATATACGATCCTGGTTCACAAAAGAACCACCTTGTCACTTAAGCACACTAACCCAACCCTTCAAGGACCAACTATACGCAAAATGATAATAAATCTCAGCCCTCTCAGGAACCCAATATATAAAGAACAAATGGTGCACCCGCACTGAGTAAAGCAGTACAATATATAATAACAACCAGTAGTATAACTCCAGACTCTCAGTCTACCTTTTGACTTACCAACCACAGGGGACATGTTCAACATCATTCAATAACAATAATAAATATGACATTTACCCTTTTTCATTATCGGACCAAGCAAGGATCCCTAGACCAACACCTAAGTGTTAACATGCGATGCCCGATCCACCCTAGGACCATCCCCACATTTAAGTGTAACAATCTGGCCTCTCAAGGACCAATGTAATCAATCACAGATGATCCACTTCACTCAAGGAGCCACATGTAAAGACATCAATAACAGATAACCCGGTTCACTCATGGAACCAACATGTAAAGAATACAACCAAGCAAGTGAAGCAAACCCGTACCAGGCGTGGTACCCGAGCCAACCATTTGTAATTCTCGTACCAGTCTTGGTACCCGAGCCAACCAATAAGTAACATCTACCAGGCGTGGTACCAGAGCCAACCAATAAGTAACTTGTACCAAGCGTGGTACCCGAGCCAACCAATAAGTAACCTGTACCAAGCGTGGTACCCGAGCCAACCAATAAGTAACATGTATAGCGTGGTACCCGAGCCAACCAATAAGTAACCTGTACCAGGCGTGGTACCCGAGCCAATCGAATGTCACACAAAATTTACAGTCACAAATAATGAACAATCAACACTTATAAACCTCAAGCAATAACACCTAGTTCATTTCATAAGACTGAAAACAGGGCTTTTGGACATTCCTAAATCATTCCCTAAGCAATGCAAATCATACAAATACTTAGTCAAAAGTACACAAACATACAATGCATACAAGAATCAATAACCATCACCTAAGTGTTCAACATGTCATCCCGGTCCACACTAAGACCAATCCCACACTTAAGTTCAACTACCCGGCCTCTCACAGGCCAAGATGCAATGGTCATAGTTTCAACAATTAAATTTGGTCCACTCATAGGACCATCATCAACTACAATAGTAACGTATAATTAGACCCACCCGAGGACTAATCCCCGACTTACCCCTTTTTGGCACATATTCACAGATACATCAATTTCGAACCCTTTTCTTAAGACAGATACAACATGGGAAAGACATCCCCCAACATTGGTACCTTAACCATTCAAGTTTACTCGACTTCCTTTATACTAGAATCATCCCCAAAACTCCCTTTAAACTAGTCACTTAATTAATCATAGCCTTTTCAATTTTCCAAACCTTACCAACAATCTAGTTTTCTGAACCAAATTTTGACATGTATAAACAACCCGGGATGAAGCACATCACCCCGACATTATCAATCCCTAATCAGTAAACACACCAAACCATACAATGTTCTTTCAGACTCCGTGCCTGAAGGCCTAAACATGATTCCTCCTCTCCATCTATATCAATAATATGAAATAGAAACAGGTCTAAGTCTACTCAAAGAAAGAATCTAGCCTACCTGGACGCCAAGCAGTTGCACGATGCATTTTCTGGCTCCATGAAGGCGTTTTCTGACGATTCTGCAGGCCCGAATATGTGGTTTCACGTCTTTTCAATCGGAATCCCTCCTCCCCATGACTCCCAAGCTTTGGAGCAGCCTAGGAGGGTTATTGGAGTAACTCTCGTCTGTTTCGGGGCTGAATGGGGGAGAATGAAATTATAAAACCCATTTTTGAGTTTTCTGATCTCGTCGCTCTGCTATAGCGGTCCACGCTCTGCTATAGCGGTACCGCCATAGCGGAGCCTACCGCTATAACGGTGCTGATCGGCATTGACTTCCACTATAGCGATAATTTCTCTGTTATAGTGGAGGTCAGTATGGCTGTGTGTCAACCGCTACGACAGTTGACACGGGACAGAAAGTCGTAAAGTCTCCCAAATTGGTCCATTTTACAACACACTCACTTTCCTGACATTTTGAAATATCCCTTCATGTCAATCTCGATACCGGGAGTTCTACTTACCCGAATTCAATTTCGAAAAGTCCCCCGGACTCCTTTATGTCTTAGCTAAATGAAAAACTAGCTCAAAACAGGACATATTACCCAACCCTTACCCGGATTGACCTAGACCATACTTTGCTCCAAAACCGGCCGAGACTAGCCTAGCCCAGAATTTTCAACTCCCAAATCCGAAAGTTTTCTGACTCGAAACATGGCATGAAAAGTTTACCCGTAACGATGAACCCGGTCGTTATATATGAATACCTATAGCGATGTATCTGAGTCTGTAGTGATATATCTAAGCGGTATATTATGTAATTTTAAAAGTAGTGGGAAAGGGAGTAATTAACTCCTATAGTTATAAAATTTATGTAAGTTACCCTTATAATAATAACTACACATTAATTAGGATATCAATCTTGGATTCTAAAACCTATGAAATAATATAATATTTATTAATTAAAAAGGATGAGATAAAAGGCAAGTCCTCAATTTATTTCAAAGTCCTAAATATTATTTCATATATACTTTTAAAAAGTAATATTACCCCTTATTAAAGTAGCTAAATCAATATCAAAATTGATCATTTTTAGGAACTTAAATTTTTATTTGGTATTTATTGTATAACTCAAATATATTTCTTATAATATTTACGTAATTTTTCAAAGTTGTGTACTCAATATTATGAGTTACATGTAATAATTTATTTATTTTATATATCTTTTTTATTAATTGACGCAATACACTAATTTCTTATTTGTTTCCTTCTTGAAATTCAAATGTAGACATTGTAAATATTAAATTAATATATTATAAATTGGATTATTGTTCTTGATTCCTTTTTTTTTTTAAAAAAAATTATTGAAATTATTGTAAAAATAGGTAAATTTATTTTAGTAAATTATTCAAGATTAAGAAATATAGCGAAATTAATTGAAGAAAAAAAAGAGTCAAAATTATGTGTTAACAAAATCGTTAAATTTTTTTAGGAAAATACACAAAGAGACTTTTCATCTTCATTAACAGCCAAGATTTTTTGTTTTAGTAATTCAAAGAGTTTTGGAAATAGGAAAGTATTGAGAATACAACTGTAAAATTCTAAATAAAAATATTACTCCCTTACTCCATCTAATACTAGCTAAGCTTGTCAATCAGGCCGGGTCAACTCAGAACCAGATCAAACCAATTCAGTTTTAGTTTGGATCGGACTGAACCGGTGTAAAGGAGGCTGGGTTGGGCTGTTCTGCCTATTGAGATTGGTACCGGCCGGCTTACTTTCTTCAACCCGGGACTCAAAATTGATTAGCCTTGCACTATTAAATCATGAACAGTGCCAATTAATCCAGTCCGACCTGGACCGGTCAACCCGATTACACCTTATAGATTAGGTGCTCTTCTTTGTAATTTATATCATTTTATTTACGGTATAAATTTTATATTAAATAATACTTAAAGGTTTTTAGCCTAGAATTTTATTAAGCATTGTCTTGCACTCTTACTTAGTAATTACTAAATTAGTAGTACGCTATTACACTCTTTACTTATTATTCAATTTCATAATTTTTTTAAAATATAGTTACAAAGAGAATGATTATTAACTATTAAGTACTAAATAATACTTTCTCCGTCCCATATTAGTTGGTCACTTTTCTTTTTACATGCATGTTAAAAAATCATAATAAGAAGGTAGTTTTACTAATTCATCCCTTGAGAAACTTCTTTGAAACTTTACAAACAAGTGTGAACACTTTAAAAAAGAATTAATTGCAAGGGTAATATGAGAAAAATTTAATTAATACTTTCTTAATTTAGTAAGGGGATCAACTAATAAGGGACACAATTTTTAGGATAGTGGCCAACTAATATGGGACAGAGGGAGTAAGTAATACTTCCTCCATTTCAATTTGTTTGACCTACTTTCCTTTTTAGTGTATTTCAAAAAGAATGTCTCTTTTCCTTTTTAGCAACTCTTTAATTTTAACTTTCCATATAGCATGTTTAAGACCACAAGATTAAAGGATATTTTGGTACATTTGACATATCTTTAATTTATGACCACAAGATTCAGAAATCTTCTCTACTTTCTTAAACTCCGTGTCAAATAACTAAAAAGAATTAAGACATAAATATTAAGCATTAATTATTAACTAAGAAATTATATTTAATAAAATATACTTCTGGAATTTTTTTTAATAATTGAGTATTGCTTACTAAAAAATATGTAGTCGTTTAAGACTTTAAGTTTGTATTTAATTAATATTTTTTTTTAAAAAAACTATATTATTTTATAAAACTCGGCCCGGACTAACCTGGTATTGCCAAGACCCGAACGGGTCACTTCTAACCCACTTCAGTCTGAACCGTTTGAATCCGATTCCCACAACCCAGAATTTAACCCAATTTCCAATTCGATCAGGTCTATTTTTTATTGAACCGATCCGACCCAACCGGCCTATTGAGACCCTTAGTACTAGTAGCTCTTTAAAAACAAATAAGGAAAGAAACCAAAGAGAGAGGGAGAAGGAGTACACGCTGATGTTGAGCAAAATGGGTCCCAGTGAATCCAAATGTCAAGTATTATTTGTCACGTGAGACGCATTGTAAATTTTTTCATTTTGCACGTGTAGAGGGAGACGAAGGGAAAGCCTCCTTAATTTGTCATCAGATTTACAGAATTACGTTGTTTGACTGTATTCACTGCTGAGAGTCCTCAACATGTTCAAAATCAAGCCGCTTTGAACACATTAGAGCTCAAAACTACTCTTCCTCTGCTTCCAACTTCCTTGCCATGGCGTCTCAGTTACACCGCAACACTAGCACCAAACGCAAGTTCGATGATTTTGCCGCCGGCGCCAACGTCAGAGACGAAACCCTCCCTCCCTCTCCCTCTCCGTCAACTCACATTCAGTTCTTCGTCCGTATGTTTACGGGCCATAAAACCCTGTTCCTTCAAGCAGATTCCACCGATTCAGTTGCATCAGTTCACGGGAAAATCCAGTCGATCACCGGAACCCGATCAATCCAATCGACCTTCGGTGTACCAGCAATGGAGCAGCGGTTAATCCACCGAGGGAAACAGCTTCAGTTGGTTCAAACGTTATCGGAGTGTGGTATCCAAAATGACGATACCTTACAACTCGTAGGGCGAATGCGAAGCACGCGTCATCCTCACACGTGGAGGCTGATGAATGACTTGAACTCACTTATTCATGACCTCTGCAATAATGATTACCTAACGGTTAATGCTAATGTGGCTTGTATGACGGAGATGCTTTCAAAGTTTCTCACAATGACACCAAAGAATGACGCTAATAATTGTCAGGAATATCTCCAAATATTTATTCACTCCTCTGTTCCTGCGGCTCTGGTAAAGCTTTATGTGTCTCCTTCTTTATTTAACAAACAAGCTGCTCATGGATGCATTTCTCAATTCATAGAGTCATGTATGACACTTTTCCCCGACCCTAAAATCATATATAGGCAGTGTGCTCCTATATTGTTTGTGTTTTGTAAGCTTCTGAGAGAGGCTGCTGGTGTTCATGATGCTTTGTATATATTTTGCCGGAGTAGTTTAGCCGCTATGATGGAGTCGTATGATGTTGAGAATGTGTTAAGATTGCAGGATACTTTTCCTTTTGTTTGCGAGTTGGCAACAAGGTTATCGCGTGCTTTAGAATTGAATGTGCAATCAGCTGAGTTTATAAGTTTATCAGGTAGCGATGTGCGTGAGTTTATCAATTTTATGCATCCGGTGAAGTGTGCAATACAGAGTCAAAAAGCATTTGGCTTTCCAGTTAGTTTCCCTTTATTGAAGCAAGGTAACAGTGAAGCAGGAAGGGAAAGATTTGAGATGCACAATTACAAAATGCAGATTGAAGGTGTGCATCGTGTTTTTTGTAACTTGCTGGACAAACTAGAGCTGTGTCTAAAGAAACTGGAAAGGAAGCTGAGTTTGATAGAAAAAGGAAGAGCTGAGCCTGTTGTACTCTGTTGGTCTCCGTATCTTGTAATTCTAAAGGAGTTAAAAAGAATTTCAAAACTATATAAGGGTTTGGACAAAATGTTTTGGGAGAAGATGAGGCGAAGAAGAGTTGGATTGTGCTTTTTGATAGTTAGACTTTCAAAAAGGTCTAGAGATTATCAGTGGATTCTTAAGCACAGGGAGATAACTGATTTTAAGATAAAGCAGCGTTTTGCCTTGAAGATGCTTCGAGAAGGGAGCCTCAAGAACGAGGAGTTCTATGAGATGCTCATTAGCAGGTCCCATTTGTTGGAAGAGTCATTTCAGTATGTTCGACATGCGAATCCTAGATCGCTGCGAGGCATTTTATTTCTGCAATTTAAGGATGAAGAAGCTACCGGGCGTGGTGTGTTGAGGGAGTGGTTTTCCTTGGTATGTCAAGCCATTTTCGACCCTCAGAATGCTTTGTTTGTTTCTTGCCCGAATGATGGTAGAAGGTTTTTCCCAAATCCTGGTAAGCTTTTGTTGCCTTTATGCACACGTACATGTGACATTTTGTTCTTACTTATCTCTTTCATTAGTGTTTGGATCTAAATTTTTTAAGAATGAAAGATGTTATGTTTTTATTTTTTTTTCAAAAAAGATTATGAGATAGAGGTTGAATCTTTGTGGGTACGAGAATACTTATTTCTATGGTTCCTTTCTCTCTCCTTCTGTAAACCTTGTAAGGTTGATTGATGTTGCTGCTTGTACCCTCATAGCATTCAGCTTTCTTGAGGTTCAACTCTTTCATGAAACCCATATCTGAGGGTTTTACTGATCCATTGCTTTCTTATGACCGTGGGATCGCTCCTGTCTCTATATTAAAACTTTTGTTCCTTTCCTGTCCGTCAAGAGAACTGTTTGATTTTGTTGCACCTGTCTTTATGTTAAAAAATGTTGTATTCTTTCCTGTCTATCAAGAGAACTTTTTGATTTGACCGTGAAATCGCGCCTGTCTCTATTTATCTATTTAAAGTAATGGTAAGCGAAATGGAACTTGTATTCCTAAAGATAAAGGAATGAGGACACACACATTGGAGGTTTGTGGAAGGAACTACAGAAACATGCACTATTCTATTCAAGGGTAGAGGATAGTAAAAAAAAAGGATCCTGGTTGGACATATGACAAGATAATACCCACTAAAAATGGAATTTTCAGATTGTTTAGCATCTTTTCTTGTATCAAACCACTGCCACACTCTCCTTCTCAGATTTGTATAACTATGTTGCCAACCCAAAAGAAGGATAGAAAATCCTCCTTAGAAGGAACAGAAACAACAGGGAAATATAAAGATTATGTCAACTTTCAGAATAACTGCTCAGCAACTCCAACCTATAGGCCAAGCCTGACACCTTGATTGGAAAGGACAAACAAACGGTCTCTTTACTTTTAAGTCTTGCTATACACTCTTGACCAAAGGTAGATTTTGCCCTTCTATAGTTGGTCATGCAGAAAAATCTGGGTATGGTTGAATTATTCACTTGGTTGGTGCCTAGGGAGGTATGCCTCAGACAGAATAATCTCTCGATGAAAGGGCTACATATCCGCAGTAGGTGAATCATCTTTTCCTCCATTGCAAAATAGTAGCACAGATAAAGGCAAAGATACTCTTGGTTTGAACTCAAATGCATCCTTTTTGGTGTTTCATGGTATATGTAAACGACATTGAAACCATGCTAGACTTCATAAGTTCATTAAGTGTCCAGCAGAAAACCTGAGTTTTTGCTTCCTTTTGTCACTTCTGCCAGTATATCACCCATCATCTTCTTATTGCTAGGTCCTCTCATCAATAAAGTCTATATCTGCTCATCAGGGGAAAAAAACATGTATAGCAATTTGTGGAATGTTTAATCTGGAACAAACTCTGAGTCGGATGGTTTGACCAAATCCAGTTTGTAGATTGGAGGAGGAAGAGTCGCTTGCTGGGGAAATGAGTCTTGTAGATGAAAATTCGATTGCAAATGCACGTTCTTGGTGAAAGGTGCTAATAATATATTCCTATCTAGCTAAGAGACTGTAGAAAGCAGTTGCCGCGGAGATTTTTATGGAGAACTAGAGCTCCTCTTAAAGTATTATGTATTGATTGGATAGAAGTTCAGGAGGCTTGTCTAACGTAGAGATAATTTAAGAAGCAGGGCCTCATAATACGTAATGTATGTTACATCTGTAAGGAGGAGCTGGAAAATGTAAATAATTCGTTTTTACATTGTGTTGTCGCAAATAAGGTTGCTGCATATTTCTGAGCATTTCCGAGTTTAGTCGGTGATGCTTGGAATAGTTAGTATATATTTAGTTGGAAATGGATGGAACGATAAAATAAGTTACAACGGGATTTGCAATATGATACGTCTTAGACATTTTTAATGGGTGCAAATTCCTTGCATAGTTTGAAATTTAGTTACAACATTTTGCTTTTTGGTGTGAATTTGCTTCTACCAATGATACAGTTGTTTGATATTATGTTTCAAAAGGCATGTGAGGTTCTCTTATTATCTTACTATTTGTTAGGTGCTAAGCAAAGCTAGTTGCTCAAGTCATAGAGTTTGCACTTTTTTTTTGGCTTCATGTATAATCCCACAAGTGGGGTGTGGGGAGAGTAATGTGCATGCGGACCTTATCCCTACCTTGAGAGGTAGAGAGGTTGTTTCCGATAGACCCTCGGCTTAAGTAAAAGCATTACAAAACAGTTTGAAAAAAGAAACCAACGGGAGTGAAGCAACCAAGTTAAAATACTAAAGAATGCATGACAAATCATATTAAAAAAGGAACAGTAACTACAAAATAATATGATAAGCAAAGTACAAGAAACATTAAATAGTAATAGTCCCTGTGCATGGCACAGTTACCAAGGGGAACCTCTTCTAGGTTTCTCTTTCCTTACCTCTGTTTTTTTCGACATATTAGGTGATCATCATGTATCTTATCTAGTTCTTGCTTTTTTTCTTGAAAAGCAACTGATATTTCCTATTAAAGAAAATAATAAAGGAATGTTGATCGAGTTGGAAAGCAGTTAATAAAGGAATGTTGATCGAGTTGGAAAGCAGTTTATATAAGGTAAGTTTTCAATTGATATTGAAGTCCTAAATATCAAGACTTCATACATAGTAGTTCAAATGAAAAAAGATTTAATAAGCATTTTTAGTTGATTTCAAAGTACAATACTAAATATTAGGAAAATAATTAAATAACTATTTTTTCCCGTGTGAAGTTTATTTTTAAAGGACAAGAAAAAGCGAACGACATTTCGCTGATGAGCTTCCTGCTTCTAATTATAGAAGAGAAAAACATATTAATCGTAATAATTCTAAACATTAAAATTATATTACAACTTTGTCCAACTTGAAAAGTACTATCTTAGCCTGATTATATAATTTGCTTATTGTCAACAACAATTCATGGGGGCGTATCCATATTTGGCGGAGTGGGTGAACATACTCGGGAAGGAAATGATCTTTACATGGAAACGAAAGAATCTGGTGTAATTAATGAAGAAAATATTGCAGAATCAAAAGTGGCCCTAGTTTATGGTCAGATGAATGCTCCACTGAGAGCCCATATGAGAGTTGGTTTGACTGCCCTAACTATGGCAGAATATTTTCGAGATGTTAAATGAGCAAGACGTACTTCTATTTATTGACAATATCTTTCGTTTCGTCCAAGAAGGATCTGAAGTATCAACCTTATTAGGTAGAATACCTTCCACTGTGGGTTATCAACCAATCCTAAGTACCGAAATAAGTTCTTTACTAGAAAGAATTACTTGTACCAAAGAAGGGTCCATAACCTCTATTCAAGCAGTTTATGTACCGGCAGACGATTTGATTGACCCTGCTCCTGCTATGACATTTGCACATCATACCCAGTGCAATCCCACAAGTGGGGTCTGGGGAGGGTAGAATGTACGCAAAGCTTACTTTACCTTTATGGGGTAGAGAAACTATTTCTGATATACCCTCGGCTCAAAAGAAAAGAAGAATTTGAAGTACGATTATAAGAAAATAAGAGAGCAAAAAAGGGATACAAAGAAAATAGAGCAATAGATAGTAATAAACACTGAATAACAAAGAAAATATGTGATTCCTAAATATGATTACGAATAAGAAGGGAAGGCTAGCCCCGTGCCTCTCCCTCATGAAATGTGATAACTCTCGACTACCCACTAACCTTCTATCCGAATCCTCGACTTCATCCTTCCTAATAGGGTCATGTCCTCAGTAAGCTTAAGTTGTATCATGTCATTTCTAATCACCTCCCCCCCCCCCATTTCTTCTTCGGCTTACCTTTACCCCTCCTAACTTCTGTTATAGCCAACCTTTCACACTTCCTTATGGCCGCATCCACGCACTTCCTCTTCACATGCCTGAACCATCTCAACCTCACTTCCCTCATCTTGTCCGCATTAGAGGCCACTCCCACCTTGTCCCGTATAACTTCATTTCTAATCATATCTCTCTTAGTATACTCACACATCCATCTCAGCATCCTCATCTCCGCTACATTCATCTTATGACTATGGGCATTTTTGACTAGCTAACACTCTGCCCGATACAAAGTTGATCGAACTACCACTTCGTAGAACTTACCTTTAAGCATTTGTGACACATTCTTATCCCATATTACCCCTGATGCGAGCCTTCATTTCACCCACCTCTCCCAATGCGATCCTCATCAATTTGCTTGTTGTCGATGGGGTGAATTTCTTTACACAAAAAAATATAGTTAAATTCGAACATGCAGAATAAAAGCTAAATTCAGAAGTAATATTACTTTCTTATCTAATATGGAATGATCAAAATGCACCTTCTTAATATCAAATGCTCTATTTTTAGGGTACCTAAATTACAATATCATCTTCATTGTCATTTATAATAGCTTAAATATAATATTGATATTATAATCTATATTTTACAACCATTCTACTTTAAAATTCTTCAACTATTAAAGATATTTTTGGTGGAAAAAGAAACTTAACTGTTTAAAGATTTTAAATTGATTCACGTGATTAAAAGCCACGGATAAAACATTAATAAATCCAACCCACCTCCAGGATGAAATTAAAGTGCACCGCCAAATTCAACCCCAGAATCCAAATATTCAACAAACGATAATTAACTAATATAATGACACAACACAATATGCCACACCACAAGAAACAACTTTCAACAGACACAGAACACACAAATGATGTGAGAGAACTTGACTTCAATGAAGCAACTGATAGAAATCTTCTTATACATTGAAACTAAGGAATAAAGCTTAAAGAACAGTCACCAATAAGCTTCCACATTGAAAATTATCAACACAAAAATCACACCATTCAACTTGGATTGTATGACATATGAGTATTTCCTAGTTGTATTATCATTTTTTTCCTTGTTACGATATGTGTGAAACAACTAGGAATATACTCCGTCAGAGTTCTGTAGATTAGGATGAATCTTGCAGCACAACTGCATTTATAAGATTTTTGCAAGCTGTTTGATACAATCTTTTGATGTTTCACGAAAAGTAATATTATTCTCTCTGCCACAATGCAAATAACCCTCATCTGCATTTTGTGCTTGCAGCATCTAAAGTGGACCCCTTGCACCTTGAGTATTTTATCTTCTCTGGCAGGATGATTGCGTTGGCCTTGATTCATAAAGTACAAATCAGCATCACGTTTGATCGTGTGTTCTTTTTGCAATTAGCTGAAGAGAATATTTCATTTGAAGACATTAGAGATGCAGATCCCGACTTGTACAGTGGCTGCCAGAAGATACTGGAAATGGATGCGAAGATGGTGGATCAAGATATCCTAGGCCTCACATTTGTTTGTGAAGATGAAGAATTAGGATGCAGGAAAACGGTGGAGCTTTGCCCTAATGGGAAAGATACCATTGTGAACAGTGAGAATAGGGATAAGTACGTTGATCTTCTTATTAAACACCGTTTTGTCACATCAATCACTCAGCAGGTAGCCCATTTTGCTCGAGGTTTTGCTGACATAATTACTTACCAACGACTTCGAGAATCCTTTTTCCAGATCCTAGATCATGAAGACCTTAACTCGATGCTTCATGGGAGTAAAACTGCTGTTGCTGTAGAAGACTGGAAAGCACATACAAATTACAATGGCTACAAAGAAAATGATCCTCAAATATCTTGGTTCTGGGAGGTACATGTTTTTTGTCTGCTACTAAGTATGTTTCCACCTATTGAGAAGTTACACCTTTAGCCCCTATAATCTTCTGTTTCTTCATTGTTTTCAAAAGTGGTAGATTTCTGAACTCTAATTCTTTTCAAAGTTATCCAGGCAGCATTTTCAAAGTTTTTTTTTCTATTGTTGCAGATAGTTGGGCGTATGTCCGCTGAGCAGAGAAATGTGCTTCTCTTCTTCTGGACTTCAATCAAGTCTCTGCCTGTTGAGGGTTTTGGTGGTTTAGCTTCTAAACTTCACATCTACAGAACCTCACAGTCTCATGTTTGCTTGCCTTCCTCGCACACATGCTTCTACCGCCTATCTTTTCCTCCTTATCCGTCCATGGATGTCATGGAAAATCGTCTTCACATAATCACCCAAAATCATATTGGTTGCAGCTTTGGTACCAAGTGATGTGCAAAATTTTTGGGTTGAGCTTTATATACACAATATGTACTATTCTTCTACATAGATGTAAGAAGGTTTAATCCCTACTATTAGTTATGATGTTTGTGGCTCAATAAAAAGAGGAAATGTACATTAGTTTGATTGGAAAGATCATTTCTTATTTTCGTTCTCCATTTTAGATCCTTTGGAAGCTCAGGACTGTCCAAGCAGAACCACCTGGATTGAATGGTTTAACCTCACGTTGTAGCTGCACTTTTGCCCCTATGTTGTGTTGATCTATAATTTTTAATTAACATATATGTCTCGCTCCCTTAAAGAATGTATGCTCGTTAGGCGTAACTTGGATTTCCAGGGACAAAAATTAAAGATCAACCTATTTGAAGGACAAAAATAAAAGATCAGTCACTGATATAAATTTTCTTTTATATCACTTATTACTTCAAAAAGTATATTACATTATTATTTTATTCCAAGAAAAATTTTAGTTGACTATTTTGAGGTGAATCAGTCTAGCAATGAGGTTGGCAGTAACTTATTTTACAAAGTAATGTTTAAAGATTGAAAGGTGTATAAATTTTGTTTAGCTTTTAAGATAGAGAAAATTTCACAAACGGCTCTAGTTTAGACCTATATTACATAGTGGAGCAACAATTTTCTTATTTACGTAGCTCAGTAAACTTTTTCTTTTTTCGAGTATCAGAATTCAGAGAGTAGTATCATAAATACAATCATGTTAGTGGCTTTAATTGCGCCATTCTCTAACTAATTAGGCGTAACTGATGGGAGTAAATAATGTAAAATCAGATACCAGAAACTACTGTATCGTTTATTTTTTGAAAGAAACAATCCAGGAGATCTGTAGGATCGTGCGGGCACCTATTCTAATATATCTAGATAAGAGAACCCTGAACCACACAACCATGAGCATACGAAAGTCCTTTTAAACGATTCCAACGATATTAATAATAATAAAAAAATTAAAATACTTTTAATTAATCACATATCAAACTGAAATACACACTAGCCATTTTCCGGTACAAAAATACAACTGTTTTCCAAAAGATCTGGCCTAAACTTGTACAAGAGCTGCTAATAGAAGACATGACAATAAAACATAAAAGACACAACTTTCGCCTGAAGAGTAGAGAACGGAAGTTGCTGATGCAGACTCTTCAATCCAAGCACGAACTTCAGCCAACCTGTCACTCATCTACACCAAGAAAAGGTGTAGCAAGAGTAGTATTAGTACAACCAGCGTACTGATAGAATCATCGACCGACTGAGATTAGATCACATAAATCATGCATAAAAATTAACTTTTAACAGATAACTCTCACATCAACATATAAAAAGGTCATCCCTATAGTTACTCACACCAAGTACCTTTTGCTCATCCCAAACATTCCGAGGAATCACAATCCCATATTCTAACTAGCTCTTTTAAATGTCTCTAACCTTTTGACCCCACCCACAGGGTGTTTTCTATTCCACAAGTCCTCTTCTCGGTTCACACCTAAGATTACTTACTCATTAGGATTAGTTGTAAAATGTTACCAGACTTACCACTTTCCAAGTTCACCCAGGATACCACTTTCCAAGTTCACCCAGGAACCACAACACTCAACACAAACTGCCCCTCTTTCGGACCCACCCCACAAAGTATGCACCGATACAATACTAATTAAAGGTTCACACAGTACAATTACCAGCAACTATCTACCTAGCCCACATACATAATCGACATCAATATGTATCCACCCATACAGTTTATTCGATTCAAGTCAACAACAGTAATATCAATTACACACAACTCACTGAATACCACTACAAGCATATAAAAAGGGTTCACAACATGTGGAACCTAAGTCCACCTATCTCTCATAAAGCAACCAGTACCTCCAACCTCATTTGTAACCATAATACCATCTCATTGACCATGGAACCATACAATGACGAATGCGATGATACATGCAATAATATATGCAATGATATTTGCAATAATATATGCAATGATATTTGCAATAATATATGCAATGATATTTGCAATAATATATGCCACTACAAAATATACAAGATTACCCACCACCAAAAACCGACCAAAAGTGGTGGGTAATCCTGAAAAACTGATCAAAAATCGTCCAAATTTATTTGGACGGTAAAGTGGTGGTCGGTAATTAAAACCGTCCAAATGTGATCGGTTTTTGATTTTCTATACTGACCACATTTGGAAAGTTGGTCGGTTTATTAAAATTTTATTTTGATAATACAAATAAAGTATTTAATTTATTTCCTAATAAATCAATTTGATAATTTATTATAAAAAAGAAAATTGAAAAAACCGTCCACATTTGGTCGGTTTTTTCAATTTTCTTTTTTAATTAATATTGATAAAACCTTTCACATCTGGACGATTTTTTTAAAATTAATTAAAAAAAATTGAAAAAACCGACCAAATATGGACGGTTTTTTCAATTTTATTTTTTAGTTAATATTAATAAAACCGTCCACATCTGGACATTTTTTTAAAAATTAATTAAAAAAGAAATTGAAAAAACCGTCCACGTTTGGTCGGTTTTATTAAAATTTATTAAAAAATAAAATTGAAAAAACCGTCCACATCTAGACGTTTTTTTAAAATTAATTAAAAGAGAAATTGAAAAAACCGTCCACGTTTGGTCGGTTTTATTAAAATTTATTAAAATTTCTTTTGAAAAAACCGACCTACTTTAATCAGTTTTAATAAAATTAATTAAAAAAAAAAATCAAAACCGACCATTTGTGGACGGTTTTTCTGGTAATTTTACCAAAACTATCCACAAGAGGTCGGTTTTTCTGGTAATTTTATCATAACATACCGACCTCTTGTGGTCGGTTTTCTAGAAAAAAAAATAGCAGCATAAAGCTGTATTTCTTAATTCCACCTGCTCAAAATTCACAAAAACATCAACCCAAAGCAACTCAAAGAGCTGCCAACACATCATAATGATATTTACGCTACACAATTTCAAATCAAAGTAAAATCCATTCGAATCAATCTAAAATACGATCAGAACACCATCAAAATACGTCTAAAGATAAACATAAAGAAGTATTCATACATAAACATGTCTAAATATGAAATAGTCTTAAAATATAAACACGTCTAATCACTCCTCATTGGCCTCCTCATCCTCTGTAGTGGACTCATCAAGTGGGCCTCGACCTGTCGCACGTCGTCGTGCATCACCGGGACATGGAGGGATAAGAATCCCAGACTGTAAGAGTCGATCTAGCTGGGACTGAAGCGACTGCAACTTCTCGTCCCTCAGCCTATCCCTCTCGGCAATAGCAACATCCTTCTCGACAACAGCAACATCCTTCAACCTCTCCTTCTTGGCATTAGCAGCAAGATCTTTATTCATAGCAACTATCGTAGCCTGCATGTCATCTCTATCATCTACGCTAGAGGAGGAGGATCCACAGTGCAAATAAGACTTTGGTTTGTCGGAGACCTTTCGAGGGAAACCGTAGACTGAACCTCTAACCGGGTCACCTGCACACTCTTTCCAAAGCTGCTCAACTCCTTCTTGTGAAAGTGGGGCGTCCTGACTTTCAGGAGGTCGAGTACTACTGTATTCATCAATCTTTTGCAAATACTTATCCTATATTTAAATTGAGGCAAGTAATTAATAATGAAAAGATATCAAACTATTCAAACTTAATATGAAAAGATACAAGTAAATAACATTAATTGTTAAAAAAATTGTAAGTTTGAATGAAGTTCTTACATGTGTCTCTTTTGCACGTTCCTCAACCCAACAATCTTCATCCGTTGGGTTCTTCTTATTCTTCTTTACGTAGAAGTGCCTAAAATACTCCTCTTGAGTTAGCGGCCTCCCCAGCTCTTTTTCTTGCATATAATAAAATTATCAATATCTAAAAATAAGAACTTCTAAAAAAAAGCAAAGACAAAAGAACTATTGAATTATGAAAAAATACGTACCATTTTCCTCCGGCTAACAACCCGACTGATAGCTCCACCAGTATGTAAATAACCTCCCTTCTTAGACGCTCTGGCTTTCTTCCCAAGCTCACTCCTCCTCAGAAACATCGGATCAGTTAGTCAGTAATTTAATAAGCCACTCCAAAGAAATGCCAGCACCCATTTAGGCTTTTTAAGCTTCGTCCGAGCATCATAAAGCAAGCCATGTAGTCTACTAGCGATTCTGGGATAAAAATTATTAGAGATGCGTTGTTCATTCTCGGGAGACCACCAGAAATATTTCTGCAACAAATATTTATTAATAAGATTCAATCTTTAAATGTAAAGTGTGTTAATTAATAAAGTTTTTACCCAAAAATCATTAAACATTTGCACTTGGACATGTGTTGGTACCATGCCCCAACACGGCCATACACCTTTGTAATATCGGGAGATGCATTTGAAGATGATCTTTGTAACTCTGTTATCTGGATTGTACTTGCAATACAAGATCAAATATTTAAGAGGTTAAATAAAAACTTAAATAATTTAATGTATAGAAAGTTAATTGTTATATATAATTAATAAAATCATACTTGTCTTTGTAAGGCTTGATGGAGACCCTCCTGTCATCGTCTCTATCACCTGGCTGAGGTCTCTGTACACCTGAGTTGCCTGTAGGGGGAATACTCGCACGCGTAGGACTTTCATCTCTGATACAAAGAGTGGAGAGCCCAACTGATCCACTAGTGCTAGCTGACCTACTGCTGCTAGCTGATGGTATGACAGATGATGGACCTATATGTGTATAATGACCATCGAGGGTGGTGTAGCCCTGCGTAAATGCCACGATGGGGGCTGATCGAGTCTGAATAGAGGGATCAAGTGGATGAAGTGGACCCACCTATGTAGGAACACTCTGTGGCTTCCGAGACGACCTACTATATGAAAGTGGGGCCCTATGTGGGATAAACTCAGGCTGGGACTCATGAATGTGAACCCCTGTGGGCCTTCTAGGATTAGGAGGGTTCTTTTTACTTTTGGTCTTTTTGACCTTTAATTTCTTTCCCCTTTCCTGATTACTTACCATCTACATTAATTAAAAGGCAAAATATAATTTGTGAAGATATATATATAGATTATCATTTATAAGAAAAGAAATACGAGGAAATATTCACTACATTAGTCATTTTGCTTCTAAAAATAGTAGTGATGAATATTAATTAAGACAATAATACAAAGTATGCAAACATCAATAATTAAAAATAAAGAACACATGCAACAAACTAATTATATTGTTAATCCTCTTCTTCTAAAGTTTCCACATCGTCTATCCATTCATCCTCTTCGGAAGTTTCCTCTTCGTCTATCCATTCATCCTCTTCGGAAGTTTCCTCTTCGTCTATCCATTCAGCTTCTTCTTCTGTTGGTTGCTCATCATCCATATTTGCTAACATTTGTATCTCTTTTGAACTAACTTCTTCTAAAATGTGTTCAGGATGCTCCAAATTATCTTCTAAATCAGCATCCAAACTTGGTCAACATTCTCTATTTCATTCTGATATGCAACATCCAACACATTCTCAACTTCCACCCGCCCTATAGGCTTAGTTTCGATAACAATCCACCAATTAGACTTGTCCGTACGCAACGGATAAGGAGCATAGTACACTTGCTTAGCATTTTGGGCAATAATAAAAGGATCATAAGCCCTCAACAATCTAGTGTTTTTAACTTCAATGATGTTATGTTTTTTAAGTTCTCTTGTGCCTATGTTTGGAGTTGGATCAAACCACTTGCACCGAAAAAGTACTATTCTCTTTACCGGCCAACCAGAATACTCCAACTCTAGAATCTCTTGTAGGACACCAAAATAATCAACACTGTCATTTTGGTTTCCATCATCAGCTTTAACCCAAACACCACTATTTTTAGTTTTTCGATGCTTTGAGTATTTCTCGGTGGAAAATTTAAACTCATTTACAGTATATTGAGTCATTGTATGAACTTCAATCGGTCCATAAGAGATATCCTTCAACAGTTGAGAGTATGTGGCTGCATGTGGCGAATGGTGCACCTATATATAATTTGTAAGTTAAATACAATGTTAGTTAAAGGATGAGTGAAGATTTTAACTTTATTATGTGATTATAATAGCACTTACCCAATTACTATACCATAATGTGAATGATGGATTCACTTGATCTTGGCCAAATTCGCTCATAAAATAACTGTTCATTCACAATAAGGCGTTAGTTTCCTTAAGATAATCACAATTGAATATTTTGTGTAAGTATTTAATTTTCTTACTCTAAAAAGGGTTGAACTTTCGGGTAATTCAGCAAGACATGTAACGTCGCTGCGTTTTTCTCCCTTTTGGTAAGCAAGCGATGTTTAAGCTGTTTTGCACGCTTACCTGGTTGATTGAATATTGATAATTGATCTAGAGCAGGGTCATTACTAGTACCACACTTATAACGAGGGTGTTCATAGAACTTACAAAACTCTAGATCGACATCCTTCTTAAAGTATAACATGCAGCCATTTTCACAACAATCAATTCTGATCGAGGAGAGTCCTAACTTAGACACCAATCTCTTTGCCTTATAGTAAGAATCAGGAACCTCTAGATCGGGGTCAACTAATTTTCTAACAAGGTCTGCCATAGAGTCCATTGCTCCTTGAGGAACATTCCAATCATATTTGATACTTAAATATCTAACTGCAACAGACAGTTGAGAATGTGAACTCCCCTCATAGAAAGGACGACTAGCATCATGCAATTGTTCATAAAAACTATTTGCTTCTTCATTAGGAGCTTCTTCTATATTTTTCCCAAAATCAAGATTGGAATGCATTCCAAAAGCATCCTGAACCATTTCTGACATCCTATAATCTTGAACATAATTAGGTTCCGCATACCAACTACTTTCACCAACAACAAAGTTATTAAACCTATTGTCAACTTCACCATGACTAGTCTAAACTGTATACTCTGGAGTAAACCCAACTCTATAAAGATGACTCATAATAACCAGTTATGTTTCATAGCTCGTACAATCACAATCAACACAAGGACACAGAAACATTCCACAATTTAAAAAGCAAGGAAGTGTCGTTGCATGATTTATAAATTGAGTCACACCATCCGCAAATTTCTCTCTCACACCCATTCTACCAGGATTACATCGTTCATACATCCAACTACGATCAGGTTCCATCTACACAAGCAAGGGCAATATTAATTTCAATTCACTATACTTCACTATTTTAAGTATATCATTCACAATTTCAACTAACAACTAACTACACTTTACTTATTTTAAGTCACAAGTTCAAAATTTTAACTTACTACACTTTACTTATTTTAAGTCACTAGTTCACAATTTCAACTAACTACACTTTACTTATTTTAAGTCACTAGTTCACAATTTCAACTTACTACACTTCACAATTTTAAGTCACTAGTTCACAATTTCAACTAACAACTAACTACACTTTACTTATTTTAAGTCACTAGTTCAAAACTTTAACTTACTACACTTCACAATTTTAAATCACTAGTTCACAATTTCAACTAACAACTAACTACACTTTACTTATTTTAAGTCACTAGTTCACAATTTCAACTCACTATACTTCACAATTTTAAGTCACTAGTTCAAAATTTTAACTTAATACACTTTACTATTTTAAGTCACTAGTTCACAATTTTAACTTACTACACTTCACAATTTGAAGTCACTAGTTCACAATTTCAACTAACAACTACACTTTACTTATTTTAAGTCACTAGTTCACAATTTTAACTTACTACACTTCACAATTTTAAGTCAATAGTTCAAAATTTTAACTTAATACACTTTACTATTTTAAGTCACTAGTTCACAATTTTAACTTACTACACTTCACAATTTTAAGTCACTAGTTCACAATTTCAACTAACAACTAACTACACTTTACTTATTTTAAGTCACTAGTTCAAAATTTTAACTTACTACACTTCACAATTTTAGTCACTAGTTCACAATTTCAACTAACAACTAACTACACTTTACTTATTTTAAGTCACTAGTTCACAATTTCAACTTACTACACTTCACAATTTTAAGTCACTAGTTCAAAATTTTAACTTAATACACTTTACTATTTTAAGTCACTAGTTCACAATTTTAACTAACAACTAACTACACTTTATTTATTTTAAGTCACTAGTTTACAATTTCAACTTGCTACACTTTACTTATTTTAAGTCACTAGTTCACAATTTCAACTTACTACACTTCACAATTTTAAGTCACTAGTTCACAATTTCAACTAACAACTAACTACACTTTACTTATTTTAAGTCACTAGTTCAAAATTTTAACTTACTACACTTCACAATTTTAAGTCACTAGTTCGCAATTTCAACTAACATCTACACTTTACTTATTTTAAGTCACTAGTTCACAATTTCAATTTACTACACTTCACAATTTTAAGTCACTAGTTCAAAATTTTAACTTAATACACTTTACTTATTTTAAGTCACTAGTTCACAATTTCAACTTACTACACTTTACTTATTTTAAGTCACTAGTTCACAATTTCAACTTACTACACTTCACAATTTTAAGTCACTAGTTCACAGTTTCAACTAACAACTTGCTACACTTTACTTATTTTAAGTCACTAGTTCACAATTTCAACTTACTACACTTCACAATTTTAAGTTACTAGTTCACAATTACAACTTACTACACTTCACAATTTTAAGTCACTAGTTCAAAATTTTAACTTAATACACTTTACTATTTTAAGTCACTAGTTCACAATTTTAACTTACTACACTTCACAATTTTAAGTCACTAGTTTAAAATTTTAACTTAATATACTTCACTATTTTAAATAACTCAAATACCAACTTAGAATCTTAAAATCCTACCTACTTTATATGCATGATAATGATGTGCCAAACAAAATCAGTAGCCCAACGGCTCAAAAATCAACCTATCGCCCCTGCACAGGCTCCAATCGCTCTACAACATACATAACCAGCCCTATAATCGAGATATCAATGTTCAAGACTCACGGACATTCCCAAATAACCCACCATCTATGGTCCAGAGGCATAATCAAGGCTACACAGGGCCACAAGGGTAATACTACTAACTAAAACGAATACTACAACCATACGAGTGAAATAAGGCGGACAAAAATAAATCGGACAAGGTCTGGGGTGCCAAGCTAATAAAATCAACCCAAGGATGCTAATTAGTACTAAGTATCAACACTAGGTGGAAACAAATTGATCTTACAAGAAAATCAATTTTGTCATCAATAGGATCAACTAGTGTTGACACTTATGCTAATCAACCACATTCTAACCAAATTAAAGACTAAGTGTCAACACTAGGTGGACACAAATTAATCTTGCAAGAAAATCAATTTTGTCATTAATAGGATCAATTAGTGTTGATACTTATGCTAATCAACCACATTTTAACCAAATTAAAGACTAAATATCAACACTAGGTGGACACAAATTGATCTTGCAAGAAAATCAATTTTGTCATCAATAGGATCAACTAATGTTGACACTTATGCTAATCAACCACATTCTAACCAAATTAAAGGCTAAGTGTCAACACTAGGTGGACACAAATTGATCTTGCAAGAAAATCAATTTTGTCATCAATAGGATCAACTAGTGTTGACACTTATGCTAAACAAACACATTATCATGCTAATAATTAAACAAACTAAATTAAAGACTAAGTTCCCTATTCCAATTCATTACAAGTCACTACTTCACAACTTGAACTCATTATACTTCACTATTTTAAGTAACTTGTTCATAATTTCAAGTCATTATACTTCACTATTTTAAGTAACCACTTCACTATTCTAAGTCACTAGTTCACATTTTCAATTCACTACTTCACATTTTCAAGTCACGAGTTCACAATCTTATTCAGTACTTCACTATTTAAATTCACTAGTTCAACTCACAATTATGCACATTTTTCAACTCACAAATACACAACTATAAGTAAGCATAAAGTCACTAGACCAATTTCAACTCACATTATACCAAATTTCAACTCACATTGTGTCCAATTTAAACTCACATTATGTCCAATTTCAACTCACCTAAGTTCATACACAGTTCTAGTTAACATTAATAAATCCTAATTAAATGGTAAATCCTAATTTAATAACTAAAATTAACAATGACAAACCTAATTTAAAAATTATAATTAATTAACAAGTAAATTAATAAAATTAGATAAAATGACTTACCTTGGAGCAGTCTCCGACAGCGGCGACAGCAAAACACGACAGCAACGGCAACAACCATGAGCAGCAACCACGACAGCAGCAATGACGGCCGGTGGAGGGACGGAAGACGAAGGGTTGCTGCCGGAGAGAGAGTGTCAAAGAGAGAGAGAGAGAGAGAGAGAGAGAGAAATGAGTTTTTTTATTTATCCCTAATATTATTAAACAGAAAAACCGACCACAGTTGGTCGGTTTATTTTAAAAAAAATTCTTTTTAAATAAACCGACCAACTGTGGTCGGTTTTACTAAAAAATATTTTTTTAATGAAGTATTTTTTGATAAAACCGACCACTTGAGGTAGGTTTTATTAAAAAAAATAAAAAATATTTAATGATCAACGTATTTCATAAACTCGGATACATTATTGATTCATTACATTACTCAACGATTATATTACTATACAATGTATTCCATACTACTTGGATGGATTATCGATCGATTAATTAATTAACTTTTGAATACGTACTACATATGTACATCACTAGACGAGACATATATTCTAGACGACGGACCAGTAATATATAGGACTTGGTTAATTATATTACTTAACGATCGTATATTACCTCATATGTACATAATACAACGTATTCCACTACTTGGATGAATTATCGATTAGTTAATTACCTTTTGAATATATGTACTATACATATACGTACATCACTAAAGACGAGACATATATATTCAAGACGATAGACCATTAATATATAGGATCGGACTTGATTAATTATATTACTCAACGATCGTATATTACCTCACATATGTACGTAATACAACATATTTCATACTACTTGGATGGATTATCGATCGGTTAATTAGCTTTTGAATATGTACTATATATATACGTACAATTTCTCTACACAAAAACATATATTCAAGACGACAGATCATTACTATATATATAGAACTTGGTTATTTACATTACACAACAATCGTATATTACCACGTGTGTACATAATACAATGGTATTCCACTGCTTGGATAGATTATCGATTAGTTAATTAGCTTTTGAATACGTACTATATATATATACGTACATCACTAGACGAGACATATATTCAAGACGACAGATCATTATAATATATAGAATAACTTGGTTAATTATATTTCTCAATGATCGTATATTAACTCATATGTATGTAATATACAACGTAGTCCATACTACTTGGATATGGATTATATATCGATCGGTTAATTAGCTTTTGAATATGTACTATGTATATACGTATATCACTAGACGAGATATATATTCAAGACGATGGACCATTATAATATATAGGATTTGGTTAATTACATTTCTCAATGATCGTATATTAACTCATATGTACGTAATATACAACATATTCCATACTACATACTTGGATATGGATTATCGATCGGTTAATTAGCTTTTGAATACGTACTATATATATACGTACATCACTAGACGAGACATATATATATTTAAGACGATGGACCATTATATTATAATATGTATATAGGACTATTGGTTAATTAGTACATTTCTCAATGATCGTATATTAACTCATATGTACGTAATACAACGTACGTATTTCATACTACTTGGATATGGATTATCGATCGGTATAATTTTGATCAATACTTAATATATACGTACATACATCGAGCTAGATGATATATATATATATATATATATATATATATATATATATATATATATATATATATTCAAGACGATGGAGCATTAATATATATAGGACTTGGTTAATTACATTTCTCAATGATCGTATATTATCTCATATATATGTACGTAATACATATTATTTCATATATACTACTTGTATCATTATCGATCGGTTAATTATCTTTTGAATACGTACATTACTAGACGAGACATATACTCAAGATGATGAACCATTAATATATAGGACTTGATTAATTAAATTACTCAAAAATTATATATGTACGTAATAAAACGTATTTAATATTATTGTTATGTTAATAAATAATAACATATATAAAAAATAATTTTATATATATTTTTTTAACAAAACTGACCTAAAGTGGTGGGTTTTATCAAAATAAATAAGAACAAATCGATTAAAAGTGGTCGGTTTTTTCTAATAAAAAAAATTATTTTTTAATGGAGACAAAACTGTCCAAAGGTGGATGGTATTTTTAATAATAAAATTATATATTATAAAAAACCGCCCACTTTTGTTAATAATAAAATTATTTATTGCATATTATATAATAAAATTATATTTATATTTATATTATGAATTTTAAAATAATATATATATTTTTTTTATTTGTTTTAAAAAAATCGACCAAATGAGGTCGGTTTTTTCAATAATTTTTTTTGGGAAATATTCTGACCATTTAAGGTCAGAAAATCATTTTCCGCTATTTTCTTTTAAGAAAATCGACCACATTTGGTCGATTTTGTAGCTTTTAAAAAAAATTACAAAAACTGACCACTTTCGGTCGGTAATTACCGACCACGAATTTGTGGTCGATTTTTTGTGGTGGATTTTGTTGTTTTTTTTAGTAGTGTGCAATGATATATGCAAGAGTGAAAACATATGCTAAGGGTCTTATTTCTGCCCTCTAGCCATGACCTGCAGGGGACCCTAGGTGTCCATGTACCATACCGATGTGGTATTCGATCCCTTAGAAATTATATCAACATTTGTATCAATGCAATTAGGTTCTCAGACCTATATCTCATGATATGCATAGTGCCTCAGACACACCTACACCCATTTCTTTTCAACTCATGCATCACTGCATGTACATCTAACTTATACATTCAAACATAACAGGAAAAACATATGCAATTCAACATGTCCGAAGACCAATCCCAGGTTATGTAATTCAATCATATACCATCTAATAAAATGTGCCTTAACTTTAATTAAATGTACTATGCATACAAGACCTTATCAAAACTTGTTTATCAATACAATATATCCAAAGACCACAGAAATTCAGTTTAGCAATTTACCCTTCTACAAGTATTATAACAGGCTCATTTACCGAATTTGCAACCATAATTCACCCGATCCCTTACTGTCAACTAAACTCTCTTAATTTCAGGTTTTTTCGCTAAGGTAATTCTTATTAGAACACCAATTTACGCCATGACCCCGGGAGTGCATCTATTAGGTCAGATCATCAAATAATCATAACTACACAAAGGACTACAACAAATTCACATGGGTCATCAATCATTGCCACAATTAATTCAGGATTCATTCTAGAAGTTGAGTACTTCTCGGCTTAATTCTCCTCTGCTTCAATTCCTACCATTACTTTATGCCCAACAATACAATCCTAAAAAATCATCAATCCTAACTCATTCTTTCCACAAGAAATTCACCAAATGACATAACTATGCACAAGTTCAGTTTTATCAACTAAATCCAGTAATTTTCATCCAGATTTCGTGCCCGAATGCCTAACCATATTATCTCTGTTAATCTCTACACAAAATATATGTTCACTAATCAAGTCTTTGTTACTATTAAACTGTAACCTATCTCGATTACCAAGCTGCTACTATGGTGCGTGCAACTTGCATGTTGTTCTTATTTCAGGAAATCCGGAGGGAGAATCACCGCGAGGAGGGGACGAATCTGACCCTTTTCTGAGGTATTTTCTCCTTTTTTCTAGCTTTTCTAGGGTTGAAAGATGTTTTTAGGAGAAGACCTCCTTTTTAAAAAAGAGTTTAGAGGCTAAACTTTTTAATTTTGAGTTCTACCTCGCGACTCTCATCGCGACAAAGGCCTTCTCATAGTGACAAAACCTTTTTGTCATGACGAGGCCTCGACACATCATAACGAACAACGCTGGCAGTCCACCTTTATCCATCTTAAGCCCGTGCTTCATTTAAATATCACAAAAAGATAAGTCCCACAATTTCACATTACTAATTTATTAATCCAGTTATTTTCTTATTGCGACTTTTGAATAACAACGGAACAGGTCATTACGATAGCTGGAACCTCTGAACTAGTGTCCCAAAGATGAGCCAAGAAAGCCAAACACTCCATTTCTATCAGACTCTGAGCACGAAGGAAAGAAACAAACTTCATAAGAGCAGGACTATAGTTACCTTCCACTCTAGTCTATCAAACCCAGGCATAACCACAATCACTGTCTTAGCATGACAATCCAGTATAGCATGATGCGGAGATAACCAACTTATCCCCAGGATGATGTCGAAATCCACCATGTCTAGAATCACCAAATCAGCTAAAGTCTTTCACCTCACAAATATAACTAGACAAGATAGAAGACCCTATCCATAACCAAAGAATCACCCACTGGGGTAAACACATTAACAGGATAATCAAACAACTCATAAATCATGTCAAATCCCTCAACAAAAACAGCGGACACATATAAAAAAGTTGAACCAGGGTCAAACAAAATTGAAGCCATGACATCACAGACAAGAATAATACATGTGATCACTACCTCCAATGCCTCTGCCTTTGATCTGCCTGGAAAATCATAGAAGTGGTTCTTACCACCTGCATGTGCACCACCCCTCTTTGGCTGATTACCTCCTCTGCTATTACCACCACTCCGATTGGGTTGGGTGCCACCCATACTGATTGTGTGGCCACCCCGCCCTCCCTTGTACGATTTCTGTCATATCCATTAACTCTACCTGCCAAAGCCGAAGCTCTAGGAGCCTGCTACTAAACTGCCTATCAAAATCAAGGATAATCTCTCTTCATGTGACCAATCTCTCCGCACTTATAGAATGCATGATCTAAGGTAGGTCGTTATGCCAGAGTAGACAAAGTGAGATAACCACAAAACTCTGATGAAGGCTGACTAGTCCGTGATGAACCTCTAGTAGAAACTTGCATCACATATTAAATGAGGCGTGCATGGTATCCCCATGGACCCTGGCCTCTGGAATACTGACCACTGAAATTTCCCCTAGACCGGGGCTTCTTTGAAGCCATCCTTGCTTGACCCTCTTGCTTTACACCCTCAACATTTTTCATAAATTCGATCACCTCCTGAAAATACCTACCAGAAAATACTACCTGTAAAACTGTAATTTGAAGCTATGTGTTCAAACCCATCACAAAATGGCAGATCCATTCTTTCTCTGTATTGATTAATTGTGAAGAGTAACGATCCAAACCATAAAAGCATGCCGTATAGACTATCACTGAAGAATTTACTTACTCAATATTAGCAAACTCATCTCTCTTGCTGTCCCTCATAGTACGCAGAACATACTTCTCCAGAAATACCTGGTAGAGTTGACTCTAAGGCATAGGGAGTGACCCAGTAGGCCTGCGTTCCACATACGCCCTCCACCATATTTTGGCATCCCCTGCAAGTGAAAAAAACAAATTCAACATCATACCTCTCAACAATACCCATCCTGTGCAGTCGCTCATGACAGTCAATGATGAATTCATAAGCATCCTCATACTCCAACCCATGAAATACTGGAGTAATCATCTTCACAAACTTGTAGAAAAGGTCATGCTCACCACCAATCATTACTGAGCATGTCACTGGTTGCAAAAATATATCTATCTCAGAAGCCTCATCTATCCCAAGGAGCCATATCTGCACCATGTTGGGTTATCGGATGAGGTACATCGGGTACTGCAAGAGTAGTCTCATTCCCTGCTAGTCCACTCAGATAACTCAGAACCTGCAAGATCATATTGGATGACATCAGAACCGATGCTGCACCTTCCTGAATAGGTTCCATCCTTGTCCTTAAACTGGTACTGCCTTATCGTTCTGATTTTGAACCTCTTCTTCCACCACAATCTCGAGAAGATGCTCATGTTGGAGAAGAGATGCTCACCTTTCTCGATCTAGTGCTATGGACCAAGCTCCACCCCTGGCGGGTGCGCCTTTCTTTCCCCTGGCTCTTCCCCTTACTCTTCCTCTGCCATAAAATGCAGCCCCAATGACTGGTTAAGGCATCACTACTCTAGCCTCTGAAGTGTGTGTTGTCACCATCTGTGAGAATAAGAGTGAAAGAGTAAGATACTAATTTAGATCGGCATATACCAATTGGAATCAAGTAATAACACAAAGGAAGAAAGAAGTTGAGGTTTCCTAAAGTCATGTAGCCTCCTAAAGAAAAGTACAGACATCTCTGTATCATTCTGCAAGACTCTACTAGACACATTCTTGTACGATAAGATCAACGAACCTGGGGATCTAATACCAACTTTATCACGAACCAACTGGCTATGAGTGGTACTCACACTAACCCTCCGATAGGAGAACTAACTTATCATAAACTTAACCTTATTACTTAACAAATTTTAGAAAAGATGGAAAAAACTAACTTAATTAAGATCATAAAGAAAGTTAAAAACTAAGATAAATAAAGTGCAGAATATACGACTAACTAAAACATCCCCAAAAACTAAAAGTTATCGTATAAGAACTCTAGTCAAATCTGTATCTAAGATATCCAAACATAACAAAAATAAATTAAAAATAATAAAGAGTTCCTTTGTCTGAAAGAAGGACAATAACCCAAAGACGATCCATGATGACCTGAGAAGTAGTGCTCACCCTTGGATCAAGTGTCAATCGCCTAACCAAGATGAGATTGTATCTCAATCTCTGTAACACAATCTGCACTCAACAAAAGAAGACTACATGGTAGTATCAGTACAAAATACTATAAATTGGTAGGTATCATAGGCCAACTCAATTTAGAACATGTATATAATCAAATCAAATAACAAGTAAGAGGCATTCCAACACTTAGCAAGTAATCCGTTTAATAGATAATTATCTCCAGTCAAGTCAACAATAGAAATATCAAGTTTAATAAGTCACCACAAGAATGCAGGAGAAATCAATTTCAATAGTTACAAAACATGGAATCTAAGTCTATCTAACTCTCATCAATGCAACTCTTACCTCTAGTCTCATCTCAATCCACAGTACTACCTCACCATGCCTGACCATGAAATAATGCAATAGTAAATAAAAGTGTACACACATGCTAAAAGATCTTATTTCTGCCCAACTTGCCATGACTTGCAGGGACACATAAGATTCATGTACTCGTCGAAATCATTTTCCATTGTCACAAATATCAAACTGTACTGGTGTGGTACCCGATCCTATAATAGGTAACTATATCAACATGTACCGGCGTAGTATCCGATCTCATAATAAGTAACAATATCAACCTATATCGATGTGGTACCCGATCCCATAATAAGTAATAATATGAACTCTTACGGGCATGGTACCCGATCCTATAATGAATGACAATATCAATGCACCTATGGTTCTCAGACCTATCTCTCAAGATATACACAATGCACTAAATCACACTTATACTTATTCATCTCAGTTTATGCATCAACCCATGTACACCTAGCTTATTCATTCAAGCATAACATGAAGACACATATATTCAAACATGTCTGAAGACCAATCACAAGTTAAGTAATTAAACCACATACATGTACTAAAGTAAGTCTCAACTCTAATTAAAACTGTAACCTACCTCGAGTGAAGAATTACCCCCAACAAGCTATTTCGCAACTGCCTTGCCCTTTCTTAACACTTCAGATTATTCTAGGTGTATAAACAACATTATACAAGAGTAATTAATCATTTACTCTTTATTTCAGGCTTTGAGAATTTAACCCACTAATTCTATCCTTATCCGAGGTCTGTAGTATTCTATAAGGGTTAATTAACCGTTAACTAGTTTCACCACATTTATAAAAATCAACACCCAAAGGATTTCTAATCAAGTTAACCCCTTTTTAGCCATTTTTTTGCCTAAAAGTCTCATTTTTATGGAACCCAAGGTTCCCCATTAGTCTTAAACATGTTAAGAACTATTAATTTCATGCTAGGAATCACAAAAATATATGCTAGAATTAATTCTAGGTGAAATTGCAAATACCCATAGGGTTTTCCCCAAGTTTCATGCTTTTAGGACTCAAACTCAAGAATTCTACTATTAATCTTCCCTCCAAAGATACTACAAGGATTGATGATCGTTAAATGAAGGAGTTTACGGAGTTACTTATCTCAAATGAAGGAAAATATCCTAGTTCTTGAGAAAGACACCTCTTAGAGCTCTAGGAAAAGTAATGCAAAAAATTAAAATAAGTGCAGGTAATCTGCCCATCATCTCATCACGATGAGTCATCACAACGAGGATTGGCTTGCTATGATGACTCATCACGATGAGGTACCCCTTTATCATGATGAAGTGCAAATTCTAGAATGCTTGAAACTCGCCCCAAGCCTCTCATTTCATAATACACTTTATTTTCTAGACAACACGGATTAATCTCGACGCAGTAACTATCATAACCGAAGTTCTATGAACTCAATTTCTGTTCCGAAACTTCCTATGGAACCCTATGATAGTTGACTATCCATAAATGGACTCCATACTGCCATATAACGAACCACGAGACCTCAACCATCTCTAAGACATAGAACACTAGATTTTCATCAAAGCTCACCCTAACCTGAGATTTTACCAACTCTCATCTTAGGGACTTTTCTAGCCAGGTACTTATACCCTTACTTTACTGTAATGATGGAACAGATTGTTATAGAGAATGTACGTAAATCACAAAAAATAACAACATACAGGTGGTTGTGAAGTTCCCGCGGAGGACATAGCAACCTATAATAATATGGAATATTATTAAATATAAATTAATTAAAAATTATAAATTATTAAAATACTATAAGGGTTAGAGTACTCACATAAAAAAAACTCAACCTCCCAGTAAATAGAGATTTATGTATGGGAAATTCGCACATATCACGCTGAATATCATGATGGAATCCACTGAATGGTGCAAAATCAGATAGACAATGGATGGAGTTATGAAACCAATAGATTTTTGACGTGGATAATCGGGGACAACCATCGACGGCCCAACAAAGTCAAATGTGGGGTTGTAAGGCTCAGGAGTAGCCAAAAACAAGCTAACAAATTCTTCGCGATGATCACCCATCTTATCTTCATTAAAAAAATTGTGCTCCCCGTGATCTCGATCCGACCTTCATGACCACCTCTTCCACCCTGACGCGCACCATTCCTAGGTGAAGCTTGGCATCCCTGGCGGCAAACTTAAACTAGTGGCAGTTCCTCATATTCAGTCAATAGTGTGTATTCAGGAGTGTTCATTGACTCCAATGCAATACGCGCAATCTCCCCCTGTAAATTACATCATCTCGTTGGATTGGGACTTGGATCATTTTCAATCACCCAAGGCCATTTGATAATGCTTTTCATATTTCCTAGTCTAAAAACATAAATAAAAAAGGTCATCTGCATGTATTTAAAAAGGTCATTGACATGTATTAAAAATAATTAAATGTACGCACCAAGACGTCATGCCTACCTGCCATGGGTTGGTACCCTCTTTGAACAACATGTTATGAATTTCCAATTAACATGCGAGAATGACTAAAATACCAATAAAGTACTATGATTGATCTCTTACAAAGGGGGCTAAAAAGATTATCCCAACGTTGTTCCCACAGATTATGCGTATAGTTAAACATATCTATAACATCTTGTCTTATCTTGAACCGCTTATCACGCTTAAAATAAAGTTCTTGAAAATGAAAACACGATCCGGGTACATGCTGAAGATAACCAAATTGTCTAACTACACGATTAATCATATGCCACTCACGGTATATTCCACAAATAAGTGACACTCTAGCCATCCAAATAGGTCATCCATCTGGCACCACTCGGACAATTCATTACTAACTTCTTCAGAATAAGGCTCCAAAATAAACTATAAAAGAAGCTATGTGTTAATCATCATTCTAATTACAATTAAGCTATAGATTTTATATATTCCCTTAAATCAAGGTAAATTACTAAATTCTCATGAAGTTTTATACAAGTGAAATTACTATATTTTACATATTTTTCTTGCTTAAAATATGAAATTACTACCATATATGAGATTATTAAATTCTTCATGAAGTTTACTAAAGTAAGTTCATTTTAGAGGTGAATTACTAGATTTTACATATTTTTCATGCTTAAGATATTTATCCAGGAGACAATATTAATAAAGTGAAAGAAATGACAAGTTAGCACTACTATTTTTTTTTGGACAAATAATTAAACATTCATCAAGAAACTACTAAGTGATTCTCAAAAAAATAATAATCAAGAAACTACTAGGTTAGTACTACTATTTAAACTGCATATAAGAGAAATTACAAGGTCAATTACTTGATCACTAGTTAGGTTGTCCAATACATCCTTGATTATGACAGGCATATTTTGCGCCTCATTTTGATGAACTCTACCTCGACTCCACTTACGTGCAAATGCCGTTGGGCCTCAGGATGGTTTGCCCTCGGAGAGAGTGGTGATGGTTGCAGTGACATAATATACTCCCATGTCCATACATACAAAAATATAAAATCAAATAATTTTAATAACATGATAAAATTAAGTAGTACATACTAATAAAATAAAAGTTAGATTTCACATACCTGAACTAAAGAAAGAAATCCACATACATCACTAGCTGCAGACATCGATGTACGACATAAAGAATTTTACAAATATGAAAACCTAAATATTCAAGAATGCAATGATGTAATGAATGATATTTTATATATTTCCAAAATTCAGTATTAACACGACGTGTAGTTAAACACACTTCCTCTCCACTCAATGTACCATCTCAAATTGTGTTGGATCAGCGTTTAGCTTGTATTTTCAATACATTATACATCGATGGATCAGGATGTACATTGAACTGTAAAAGATTCATATCTATACACAAAAAGAATAGTTTATTATGGTCAGAGAAGAATAATTAGATATGGGCAAGAATAACATAATTTGCATGCATAATTTCAACTAAAAAGATAAATGAAAGTGACATACAATTATATTAGTATAATCTGTTTTCTAGTGACATGAAAATGACATGCATGCAGACATTTAGACCATTAGTGTAATATTTTTTTATTTCAATAATTCACAATTATCGTTGTTTTTCACTAAAACTGATCAGAATTTTTATTATATAATTATAAATAAAAGAATAAAAGAATAAAAAAACATATCTTCAAACTATCTTTAATCACTAGCTAAAATTTGAACTTGAAATAAAGATGGATTGCACAAGGGAAAAAAGTTTGTGTTTCTGAAAAATAGGAAGGGGGAGTTAAATAGTGAACAACGACCTGAAAATCGTAGAGCCCGGGCGACTTGCAACCCTAGGCGACCTACAAGTCGTTGGGTCAAGGGCGACTGACAGGTTTGCTCCTTCCCCATGCATTCACGTGAAGACGTCTGATTCTCCTCCAAAAATATATTTTTCATGTTGTCTATTTCCAAGATATCACGGGAAATAGAAAAAAAAGTTGCATAATATCACAATTCAATTACCGGGCCACGCGGACACCTACTCTAAGCACCTAGATAGGAGAACCCTTGCCACCCGATTAAAACAGGTAATGCGAAAGTCAATAAGAAAACATAAGAAATGCCTTTAATATTTAAAAACAGTTAGCAAAAACTTTAGTACAATAACATTCTTTACAAAAACAACAAAATCCCTCCCTAGGAACTAGTCTAAACAGGTGCAAGAGCTTATAAAAATAGTACAAAGACTGAACAAGACACAACTCCCACTAGAGGAAGAGAGGAGTAGAAGCTGCCGGAGATCACCATCATATTCACCTAAGAAACATCACTGATCCTGCAACCAGACTATACCACGTGGCATAGCAAGAGTAGTATCAGTACAAACAACACGTACTGGTAGGCATCATCGATCAACCCGAATTCACCACATAATATCATGCAAATATTCAGAAGAAACATACAACTTGAAGTTATACAATCTCGGTCCTTAACAATAGCCCTTACTACCCAGGTGTATTACCTATGAACTCATACACTTTATCCCCAGCCTTCCTACCTCATTTCCGCTGCCAACTCCACCATTAGAAGCTATTCCACCCTTCTATCCTGGTCATAACCTGACCCCTTGTAACATTAAGACTCTCCATCCTACCCATCTTGCCCAACACTAGGAATACCTTACTGATTCCAATTCCGAACTCAAATTTGCTAACTATCCCTGTTAGCCAGTCCTCCACTCTCACTTAAGAGCCTAAGTCAAAAACCCTGGTCCTTGAGACATAGCCAATTTAATGGAAAACCTGCAAACTCTCACTTAACCAGCCTGACTCAACCCCCTTACCAGACATGTCCTAGACCACATTGACAGATGTGTACAGTCCAAGTTAGTGAATATAAGAAAGACTTCCAGTTATCAACCTGACAAACCCAGTCAAGACCCTGACTACCAATCATTAACCAAGTCAACTACTATGACTCCACAACAATAAATTATGTCCAACTTCACAGGTAAACAGACTACCTATAACTATGTCATAACTTGCAAGTAACCCGGACCACTCAAGGATCCCTAAGACGTCTTTTATAGTGTTTAACATGCAATTTTGATCCACATAGGAACCATCCCAGCATTTAAACACATAAATTCGGTCACTCATGGAACAACATGTAATAATTACATCAGAAGAAATAAACTCAGTTCACTCATGAAACCAACACACAAAAGCACAACCAAACATGTACCAGGCGTGGTACCCAAGCCAACCATTATAGAACTTGTACCAGGCGCGGTACCCGAGCCAACCAATGAACTGTACATGACATGGTACCCGAGCTAACCAAAAGTCACAGACATCACAACTATCACAACCACAATGAAAACAATCCATACTTGTAAAACCAACAAATATTTAAGACAAGTTCATTGCATGAGATTGACAATCAAATATCATTAACATTCTTTATCTTATTCCCTAAAATACATAATGTACAAGCAATACTAATGTAATAGTTAACATGCACACATAACATAATTGAGAAACAATTCAACCATACAAACCTAGTTCATTATTCCAACCTTGAAGGCTTATCCGAAGTAACTCCGGCCTAATCAATTAAGCACATAATACATAAATCTCCATACTGGACATATTTAGAAATATATGACCATCCCCAGGAAATCCCTTCCCTAATACCACGAACTCAGTACCTTCTTGTTCATCCCAGTTCCTACATTCATACAAGCTTGGGAATCCACTACGACCTAGAAAAATTCCTTTACATAAACATTACCGGTTACACAAACCCATCAAAATCTAGTCTCCCTAGGATTTAGAATCCTAATATCAACAATGAACCAAGTATTAGGATCACATTGCTCATAACACGATAATTCCACCCCAATCAATCAAGACAAAATAATACATTTATTTCTCCAAACTCCATGCCCGAAGGCCTAGGCATGAAATCTCCCATTAATCTACAATAATATTATGCATTTGGAAATAGGTCTAAACTACTCAATTAAGCCTAGCTTACCTGGATGCCCAGCAGCCACTGCGGAAGTCTGAATGTGATCTTCTGGCTCTGTGGAGGCAAATCCTATGGTAAGTAGACCTGGAACCATGGTTTTACCCCATCCAAGCAGGAATTCTTCCTCTCTATTGCTCCCAAGCTTTGGAGCAGCCTAGGAGAGTTTTGGAGCAACCCTCGTTCCTTTTTTAACTGAAGAGGAGGAGTCCAAATATAAAATTTGTATTTTCTAGCTACTGGTTTTGTCAGCCCGCTATAGCGACCTGTCGTCCGCTACAAAGATGTCACTGTAGTGGGAAATTTCCCTCTATAGTGGGATGATGTTAGCTCGAGCAAAATTTTAAATTCTAAATTTTTTTATCGTGTCACCCTAAATAGATTTAATAGCGTATTTCAATAATTTTTGTTACTTGCAATGAGGAGCTTTTTTAATAATGACTGAACCAGTCGTTACAACATATACCAATTTACCCATCGTTCATCCCCAAATGATTTCTAAGGTGGAAGGAAAAGAAAGAGTCAGCCCCTACAATCATATCGCTCTATATTAACAGCGTATTTATTATAACCTTACGCGAACCATCAAAACTTCTATTTCCCTAGGTGTACTCAACTTCACTGAAAATTAATCTTATCCCGCTCTATTAGGGAATCCCTTCTCTCGAGTTTGCACAAAATAATTAGAGTAACCCTCCTCGAGTGGCCAAGTAATCCGGGGCCTTGCTAATATATTGAGTCAGAAGGATTAAACCAATGAAACAACTAAAATTTTCCCCACTCAGTGGTCTGGACCCTGCTAAGGCGAGATTAATTCCACTATAGTGGCATCGCTATAGCGACCAACCTCTTTCTATAGCGGGTGATAACAGTTTATAGGGGTGAGAAATGGGTTTCTCGCCTATTCTCCCCTATTTAACCCAAAAATACCACTTTCCCCCGATCATTTTGCTCCCGGCATTGGAAAATAAGGTAATAATCGTAACACTTTACTTTTCCCACTCTATTACACGAATATCAATTATTTTATGCTTTAATTTGGTGAATAGAATAGGTATTGAGTTGATTTTTGAATTTTGAATTTTGGCTTTGATTTGGTGGAATCCTCGAAGCGTGGATGCTTCTCTTACATTTACAATACTCCCACAGTGTTCTGGGCGTAAGAATTACAGGGTTCATGGCTAAAATGGGTTCAAAATGGTAGGAAATGTGAAGGGTTGTTCTTGTTTGGAAATGTCGATTTAAGCATATTTAAAGAGTTATAATACCCAAAAATTTGCATGAAATAGTAGTAGGTACTTTGGAAACACTGATCTGAACTTGGAATATTAAAAACAGAATTTTGGGTGAAGAGGCGCCATTGATGCACCTCTTGAAAATCTAGAACGATGAAGGCTGCTATAACAGAGCAAGGCCGCTATAGCTATGTCGCCATAGCAAATAAATTTCAGCTATAGCGCCATCGCCATAGTGGGAGGTTGTAGGCAGTAGCCTCCCACACAGGGTCAAGAATTGGATTTTTTTCTTCGAATTTTGATTTCCTTGCATCTTAAGAGTTCTAATCCCATCATTTGTTAATCTTATAGATTTAATAACTCAATGGATGCTAACTAAGAACATATCCCAGCTTACGAGAGGTTCCCCTATGATGCTAGTCAGGAAAGATTTCGGGATTACCGGAGCACTGGTCTTTGCTATGAGAGGGCTTTTAACATGAGGGGTATGGCAGAAAAGGCAGGGGCATTCTATAATAGGCTCCAAGAGTTTGGTCGGGGCTCATTGGTGGAATATCCCCCTTTCGGGTGTTCGGGCTGGGTGAGAGAGTCCTATGCTATACTTCCTACCATGCATTGGGATGAACCCAACCCCACCATCTGTGTTCAAGGAGTGAATGTCCCCGTGGATGTCCAGACCATTAATGAGGTGCTAGGAGTGTCTCATATTTTGAATGTTGTGTATGAAGCCAAGCTTTGGGTATATGATATGAAATGGCTGCGGGATACTTTAGTAGAGGAAGAGTTCAGGGACCAGGTCTACTGGACCACTGCTGAGGGCATCACGAGAACTTACTTCTCAGCCGATGCTAGGAGGTGGCTAAACTTGGTGTCTTAGAGGATCTGTCCATCGGGCAAACTTACCGATGTGACCTTCCCTCGGGCCTTGGTGATGGCTTGTGCTATGCAGGGCATTCAACTGAATGTGAAGGCGCAGATTATGTCAGAGTGGAGGTACTTCTACTGGGGCACCAAAAAGGCCCCCTTCCTACCTGGTCTCGTGTCGTCACTATGTAGGCGAGTTGGGGTGCCTGAGGATGATACTGACATGGAGGTAGAAATGGATGCCCCCTATAACCCTCTTCGGGTGAAGGTGGTTGCCTCCAAGGGGAAGAAGAAGAGAAAGGTGAGAGAAATAGAGAGCAGCCTGGCTGTCGAGGGCATTGATGATGATGACGATGATCTTGCCCCTCCTTCCCAGTCCCAGCCCCCAATCTCCAACAACCGCTTGGAGGAGGAATTGGCTGCGGTTAGGAAATTCATGAAGAACGCCCCTATCAGAGCTGCAACCCCACCTCCCCCTGCCCAGGACTATGCAGTGATCCGTAGGAAGCTCGATGGGGAGAAGAGAAAGAGTCATTCTCGGGACCGCATCCTTACATAGATGTGGAAGATCATAAAGGTCATGTTCAACTATGCCATCCCTGATCAGCAGCTTCCCCATCTCGAGCCAGAGGACTTGCATGAGTTCCCTTTCCTGAGTGATACTGAGGCTGAGAACCCAACCCTCGCATCCCCTAATAGTGATGAGGCATCCGTCTAGGACCTCCCTCCCTCACTTATATACACTTTTACAGCTTTTGGGTTTGCCCCCGTTTGGGGCATGTACTAGACATTGTTTTTCCTTTCATTTTCTTTTTTTTATCGCACATGGATGCTAGTTTCAAAATTATTAACCTTATATGCATGCTCAGTTTGTTTTTAAGCGATTTCCATTATTCCCGTAATAGCTCCCAGCTAAAACAGATGATCTAAAACACCCCAGGAAAGAAAAGTAAAACAGGGGAAAATAGGGTAAGAATTCTTTCCCGCCCATCTCGCTATAGCGGCTTACACGCTGCTACCGTGACACCGCTATAGTGGATAAATTCCCACTATAGAGGAATTGTTGTAGCGGGTTTGTCCTTCTATGGCGATCCCCAATGGCAGTAGCCCAAAAATTGCAGATTTCTGCAAAGTTCCCACATTTTCCATTCCATGTTATCAACATTAACCTTTGAAATCGCATCATGGTCTTAAATATAACCTCAAGACCAACCTCCACTATGCATAATTAAGAATTTAGCACCACATTATCATAAAATTAGTAATGAATCACACCTAAAAGTTGTTCATAATATCACATTCCCGCTATCATACAAGAATAGACCTTTCCCCCATGGTTCCCAACCAATCCTGACTATCCTGAAACCAGAGTTTCCCTACAGTCACAATTTGTTTTGTCCCCTTACCATTTCTATCAAGTTAAGTCCATGCCCAAAATTTAATATAAATTTTTTAGTTAAACCACATAACAATTAATCACTAACCCAACACACGTAACCACGTTATGACCTTTCCCTCACTACAAATTCACAGTAATTCAAGCAATTACACCTCACACATTTGCAATCATTCAAGTAATGCAATGCACATAATCACAAATCTCAAGCTTCATCAATAAATGAAGTCATGTTCCTTATCTTTTATTTGCCTCATGGATGATCGTTAGCTGATCATCCATGCATTTACAGAGCCTCTAAGGCCAGATACTAATTGGAACCTTCCCGGTTCCAACTTCCTTGATTGTGTCATTTCAACCAAAAATAACGACATTCAATTTACCTCATTGAGATACCAATTGGAATGAAGATATACCAATTGGACTCAATCCAAGCAAGCAATAGACCACATGAAAGGAATGAAAGAAGTGGAACAATTTTCTAAAATACTTCATAGCTTCCCAAAGATTAGATGTGGACGTCTACATACCAATCCACAAGACTCTATTCGACACTTGCTCTTATACTGGGAAACTGGTAACCTAGGCTCTGATACCAAATTGTCACGACACAAATATCGGGCCGTGCTGACACCTATTCTATGCACCTAGATAAGAGAATCCTTACCACCTGATTAAAATAGGTAATGCGGAAGTCAATAAGAAAATATAGGAAATGCTTTTAATATTTAAAAACAGTTACCAATAACTGTAATACAATAAAATCCTTTACAAAAACAATGAAAGCCCTCCCCAGTAACTAGTCTAAACAGGTAGAAAAGCTTCTAAGAATAGTACAAAAACCAAACAAGACATAGCTCCCACCAGAGAAAGAGAGGAGTAGAAACTATTGGAGAGCATCATCATTTTAACCTAGAAAATATCACTGATCCTGCAACCAGACTATACTAAGTGGCATAGCAAGAGTAGTATCAGTACAAACAAACACATACTGATAAGCATCATTGATTGACCCAAATTTGCCATATAATATCATGCAAATATTCATAAGAAACATACAACTTGAAGTTATACAATCCCGGTTCTTAACAACAGCCCTTACTACCGAGGTGTATTATCTATGAACTCATACACTCTATCCCGAGCCTCCCTACCTCATTTCCGCTGCCAACTCCATTATTAGAAACTATTCCACCCTTCTATCCTGGTCATAACCTGACCCCTTGTAACACTAAGACTCTCCAGCCTACCCATCTTGCCCAACACTAAGAATACCTTACTGATTCCAATCCCGAACTAAAATTTGCTAACTATCCTCATTAGCCGATCCACCACTCTTACTTAGGATCCTATGTTAACAAACCTGGCCCTTGACCCATAGCCAATTTAATGGACAACCTGAAAACTCTCACTTAACCATCCTAACTCAACCCCCTTACCAGACATGTCCCAGACCACATTGATAGACGTGTACAGTCCAAGTCAGTGAATATAAGCAAGACTTCTAATTATCAACCTGACAAACCCAGTCAAGACCCTGACTACCAATCATTAACCAAGTCAACTACTATGACTCCTTAATAATAAAATATGTCCAACTGTACAAGTAAACAGACTACTTATAACTATGTCATAACTTGCAAGTAACCCAGACCACCCAAGGATCCCTAAGACGTCTTCTATAGTGTTTAACATGCAATTCTGATCTACACAAGAACCATCCCAGCATTTAAACACATAAATCCGGCCACTCATGGACCATAATGTAATAATTAAATCACAAGAAATAAACTTGGTTCACTCATGGAACCAACACACAGAAGCACAACCAAACATGTAGCAGGTGTGGTACTCAAGACAACCATTATAGAACATGCACTAGGTGTGGTACCCGAGTCAACTGATAGAAATCCTGTACTAGGCATACCTGAGACAAACAATGAACTATACCAGGCATGGTACCCAAGCTAACCAAAAGTCATAGACATCACAACAATCACGACCACAATGAAAACAATCCATACTTGTAAAACCAACAAGTATTTAAGATAAGTTCATTGCATGAGATATACAATCGGATATCATTAACATTCATTACCTTATTCCCTAAAACACGTAATGTACAGGCAATACTAATGTAATAGTTAACATGCACACATAACATAATCGGAAAATAATTCAACCATCACCTACTACAACTGACCTGGTTCATTATTCCAACCTTAAAGGCTTATCCGAAGCAACTCCGACCTAATCAATTAAGCACATAATACATAAATCTCCATACTGGACTTATTTAAAAACTACGACCATCCCCACGAAATACCTTCCCTAATACCATGAACTCAATACCTTCTTATTTATCCCAGTTCCTACATTCATACAAGCCTGGGAATCCACTACGACCTAGAAAATCCCTTTACACGTAAACATTACCGGCTACACAAATCCTCCCAAAATCTAGTCTCCCTAGGATTTAGAATCCTAATATCACCAATGAATCAAGTATTGGGATCATATTGCTCATAACATGATAATTCCACCCTAATTAATCAAGACAAAACAATATGTTTATTCCTCTAGACTCCATGCCTGAAGGCCTAGGCATGAAATCTCCCATCAATCTACAACAATATTATGCATTTTGGAATAGGTCTAAAGTACTCAGCTAAGCCTAGCCTACATGGACGCCTAGCAGCCGCTGTGGAAGTCTGAATGTAATCTTCTGGCCCTGTGGAGGCAAATCCTGATGGTAAGTAGACCTGGAATCCATGGGTTTTGCCCCATCCGAGCAAGAATTCTTCTTCTCCAATGCTCCCTGCTCTTTGGAGCAGCCTAGGAGAGTTTTATAACAACCCTCGTCCTTTTTTCAACTGAAGAGGAGGAGTCCCAATATAAAATCTGCATTTTCTAGCTACTAGTTTCGTCAGCCTGCTATAGCGACCTGTCAGCCGCTACAGTGGTAGCACTATAGCATAGTGGGATGACATCAGCCCGAGCAAAATTTCAAATTCTAAATTTTTTTATCGTGTCACCCCAAATAGATTTAATAGCGTATTTCAATAATTTCCGTAACCCGCAATGAGGTGACTTTTTAATAATGACTTAATCGGTCGTTACAACAGATACCAATTTATCCATCGTTCATCCCCGAATGATCTCTAAGGCAGAAGGAAAATAAAGAGCCATCCCCTACATTCATATCGCTATATATTAACAACGTAATTATTATAACCTTATGCAAACCATCAAAACTTCTATTTACCTAGGTGTACCCAACTCCATAAAAAAATAATCCTATTTCGCTCTGTCAGGGAATCCTTTCCCTCGAGTTTGCACAAAATAATTAGAGTAACCCTCCTCGAGTGGCCAAGTAATCCGGGCCTTGCTAACATATTGAGTCAGAAGGATTAAACCAATGAAACAACAAAAATCTTCCCCACTCAGTGGTCTGGACCCTGTTATAGCGAGATTAATTCTGCTATAGTGGCTAACCTCCCGCTATAGCGGGTGATAACAGTTTATAGGGGTGAGAAATGAGTTTCTCACCCATTCTCCTCCTATTTCACCCAAAAATACCACTTTCTCCTGATCACTTTGCTCTCGACATCAGAAAATAAGGTAATAATCGTAACACTTTACCTTTCCCACTCTATTACATGAATATCAATCATTTTATGCTTGAATTTGGTGAATAGAATAGATATTTGGTTGGTTTTTTAATTTTGAGTTTTTGCGTTTATTTGGTAGAATCCTCAAAGCATGAATGCTTCTCTTACGTTAACAACACTCCCACAGCATTCTAGGCGTAAGAATTACAGGGTTCATGGCCAAAATGGGTTCAAAATGGTAGGAAATGTGAAGGGTTGTTCTTGTTTGGATAAGTCAATTTATGCCTTTTTTAAGAGTTATAATGCCCGAATTTTTGCATGAAATAGTAGTAGGGTACTTTGGAAACACTGATCTGAACTTGGAATGTTGCAAATAGAATTTTGGATCCAGGGGAGCCACTGATGCACCTCTTGAAAATCTAGAATGATGAAGGCCGCTATAGCAGAGAAAGGCCGCCATAGCAGAGAAATTTCTGCTATAGCGCCATCACCATAGCGGGAGGTTGCAGGCAGTAGCCTTCCAAACAGGGTCAAGAATTGGATTTTTTCTTCAAATTTTTATTTTGTTGCATCTTAAGAGTTCTAATCCAATCATTTGTTAATCTTATAGATTTAACAACTCAATGGATGCCAACCAAGAACATATCCCAACTTATGAGAGGTTCCTCGATGATGCTAGTCGGGAAAGATTGCGGGATTACCAGAGGACTGGTCTTTGCTATGAGAGGTCTTTTAACATGAGGGGTATGTCAGAAAAGGCAGGGGCATTCTATAATAGGCTCCAGGAGTTCGGTTGGGGCTCATTGGTGGAATCTCCCTCTTCCGAGGGTTTGGGCTGGGTGAGAGAGTCCTATACTATACTTCCTACCATGCGTTGGGATGACCCCAACCCCACCATCTATATTTGAGGAGTGGATATCCCCATGGATGTCCAGACCATTAATGAGGTGCTAGGATGCCTCATATTTTGAATGCTGTGTATGAAGCAAGCTTTGAGTATGTGATATGAAATGGTTATGGGATACTTTAGTAGAGAAGGAGTTAAGGGACCAGGTCTACTGTCCCACTACTGAGGGCATCACGAGAAGTTACTTCTCAGCCAACACTAGGAGGTGGCTGAACTTGGTGTCTTAAAGGATCTTTCCATCGGGTAACCTTACTGACGTGACCTTCTCTCGGGCCTTGGTGGTGGCTTGTGCTATGCAGGGCATTTAGCTAAATGTGGAGGGACTTCTATTGGGGCACCAAAAATGGCCCCTTCCTTCTTGGTCTAGTGTCATCACTGTGCAGGAGATTTGGGGTGCCCGAGGATGATACCGGCATGTAGGTAGAGATGCATGCCCCCTTTAACCCTCTCCGGGTAAAGGTGGTTGCCTCCAAGAGGAAGAAGAAGAGAAAGGTGAGGAAAACAGAGAGCAGCCAGGTTGCCGAGGACATTGATGATGATGACGATGATCCTACCCCTCCTTCCCAGTCCCAGCCCCCAATCTCTAGCAGCCGCTTAGAGGAGGAATTGGTTGCGATTAGGCAATTTATGAAGAGTGCCCCTGCCAGAGCCGCAGCCCCACCTCCCCCTGCTCAGGACTATGCAATGCTCCATAGGGAACTCGATGAGGAAAAGAGGAAGAGTCATTCCTGGGATCGCATGCTTACACGGATGTGGAAGACCGTAAAGGTCATGTTCAGCTGTGCCATCCCTGATCAGGAGCTACCTCATCTTGAGCCGGAGGACTTGTGGGAGTTCCCTTTCCTGAGTGATACTGAGGCTGAGGACCCTACCCTCACAGCCCCTTATGGTGATGAGGCATCCATCTAGGACCTTCCCTCCTCACTTATATACACTTTTACTGCTTTTGGGTTTCCCCCCGTTTGGGGCATGTACTAGACATTGTTTTCCATTTCCTTTTCCCCTTTTTTTATCCTACATGGATGCTAGTTTCAACATTATTAACCTTATATGCAGCTCAGTTTGTTTTTAAGAGATTTCCATTATTCTCGTAATAGCTTCCAGCTTAAACTGATGATCTAAAACACCCAGGAAAAGAAAAGTAAAATTGGGAAAAATAGGGCAAGAATTTTGTCCCGCCCATCCGACTATAGTGGCTTACACGCTGCTACGGCAACACCACTATAGCGGAGAAATTCTCGCTATAGCGGAATCTCCATAGCAGGTCTGTCCCGCTATGGTGACCCCAACGGCAGCAGCCCAACAATTGCAGATTTCTACAAAGTTCCCTCATTTTTTATTCCCTGTTATCAACATTAACCTTTGAAATCGCATCATTGTCTTAAATATAACCTCAAGACCAACCCCAACTACGCATAATTAAGAATTTAGCACCTCATTATCATGAAATTAGTTATGAATCACACCTGAAAGTTGTTCATAACATCACATTCCCGCTATCATGCAAGAATAGCCCTTTCCCCCATGGTTCCCAACCAATCCCGACTGTCCTGAAACCGGAGTTTCCCCATAGTCATAATTTGTTTTGTCTCCTTAATATTTTTATCAATGTTAAGTCCATGCCCAAAATTTACTAAAATTTTTTTAGTTAAACCACGTAGCAATTAATCACTAACCCATCACACATAACCACGTTATGACCTTTCCCTGACTATAAATTCATAGTAATTCAAGCAATTACACCTCACACATTTGTAATCATTCAAGTATGCAATGCACATAATCACAAATCTCAAGCTTCATCAATAAATCAAGTCATGTTCCTTATCTTTTATTTGCCTCATGGATGATCGTTAGCCGATCATCCATGCATTTACACAACTTCTAAGTCCAGATATGTCATGACCCATCCCGTCGTGAGTGGTATCCACCCAACCCCCGGATGAGCGAACCAATAGAGTTTCACCCTTGCCTAGACTAACAGCCTAAAACCAGCAAACATCAAAGTAAACTAGCAATGAAAATAAGATCAACTACTCAAAATACTTATCATAATTAATAATCTGCGGAAAATCCCACCTAGGAACTGAAAGTCATTGTACCAAACATCAATACCAAATCTAGAGTACGGGGATGCAACCCCAAACAAAATAAGAATAGTTTTTAAGTCCGAACAAATGGACTAAAACTCTAATGATAATCCCAAGGTAGCTCAAATCGACAGCTCACCCTTGAAGATCAGAAAAGTCGGTGCTAAATCTGAGGTCTCGTCTCAGCCACTGGAAGATTTCTTGTACTCACCAAAAGAAAGACAAGTGCAGTATCAGTACACCACCACTGTGTACTGGTAGGATCATCAGCCAGTATTCAAGAAAATAGTATATGGCAAAAATGCAACAATATCACAGGCATCTCTAGACTACAGGTCTTTACCTAGCTTGTTACCGCATGAATCCATCTCTTAAAGTTCTATTCCACCAACAAGAATAACCATAACCACACCTTACCATCTAGCCCGGACCCACCCTGGAATTCCCTCTAGACAACTACCACAAGAAGTGATTACCCGGCCTAAACCAAGACCAATTCAACAGTCATACAACGGTTCCCGGCCACTTAAGGACTACCAATCAATAACACTTTTTGATAACAACCCGGTCCACTCACGGAACCAATATCAAGTATCATATTCAGTAAAACAACCTGGTCCTCTCACGGAACCAATATCAACCAATGCAATACAATAATCAATGAAATAGTGCAAGATGCAATAAAGTAAACCCGTACCAGGCGTGGTACCCGTACCAGGCTTGGTAACCGTACCAGGCGTGGTACCCGTGCCAACTGAATGTTATACCCGTACCAGGCGTGGTACCCGTGCCAACCATGTGTTATACCCGTACCAGGTATGGTACCCGAGCCAATCGAATATCAACAACAACAGTCAATAGAATGAATGCACACCCTTTGTAAAGCTAGCAAGTAAAAACCATTCAAACATAGACTGTAAACCGAACTTAGACATTCCACAAAAATCCCCTAAGCAATGTAATGCACACAATTACTTAGACAACGAGTACAATGAATATACACATTTGCAGAAATACGAAAGCCATCACCTACCTCGAATGTTCCAAGCTCTATTCAACCCGAGCTTTCCCGTGTTCCGGATTCCTCTCACGTTCTTGGTCTAAAAATAACACATAATGCATAAAATTAACATACAGGCCCGTACATTACCCAGATTATACCAAATCTCCAAACTCCAGGCCACCCATGATAATCCACCTTTTTCCCAGGCTTTTCCACCATTAATTCTCCTAGTCTTATCATTTTTTACGGATAAAATAGGAAATTAAATAGTCTATGATCATTTTAACGTACCTAAATCAACACCCAAGAACATACATGTTTGGAACCTCCTTCTTCCCCAAATTTCATCATCCCTAGGTCATCCCAACCTTCCCCAATTTCCCTCCTAGCAATTCTACCGCATAGGAAACGTAGGAACGATTTTTGGCGGAGGAATGATGAAAATCTCTTGCATTCGCTCAGCCCTTCTCTCAAAACAAACTTGTGAAATTCTGATGTTTTGAGAACTGTTTCTGCATTAAAAACCCGTTGGCCCGCTATAGCGGTCATCTGTCGCTATAGCGGTCTTAAGTAAGTTGATCGCCCTTTGACCGCTGCTATATCGGTAATTTCTACCTCTATAGAGGTGGACGCTATCGTGCGTGACAACGCTCGTCACGGGCAGAAAGTCTATAAATTTTCCAGTTTTGTCCATTTCACAACACACTTGGTTCCCCCGACATCCCGAAATAACCCTTTCACGTCAAATGCGATTTCGAGAGTTCTACTTACCCAAATTCGATTCCGAAAAGTCCCCAGACTCTTTTATGTCTTGGCTACATGGAAAACTAGCTCAATCCAAGACACCTAAACCCATTTTTACTCGGATTTCTCTAGACTCTACCTCGCTCCAAAATTGGACGAGGCCAGCCTAGCCCAGAATTTCAAACTCCCAAACCTGGAGTTTTCTAACTCTAATACTTGGCACGATTGAACTACCCATAACGAAGGACCTAGTCATTACAACATATACCAATTTAACCATCGTTAGTCCCCAAATGATCAAACCCAAAATTACAGAAATAAAAGAAAGGAAGTGTAGTACCCGAATCCTCAAACAATTGAGGGTACTTGTCCCGCATGTCCTTCTTGGTTTCCCAAGTGGCTTCCTTAAATAGATGATGCTTCCACTGAACCTTCACCATATCAATCACCTTTGTCCTCAACCTTCAGACATCCCGAGCAAGAATCAAGATCGGTTCCTCCTCATAACGAAGATCCTTATAAAGAAAATACCTCATCCCACTTGATGATGTAGTCCCCATCCCCATGGTATCGCTTGAGCATAGATACATGGAATACCGGATGGGCGCCCGATAAACTAGGTGGCAGTGCTAACTGGTAAGCCACTAGCCCCACCATCTCAAGAACCTCAAACGGACCGATAAACCTGAAAGTCCATGTCCTGGACCTTACGATCTGCATACTCCTTCTGAATGCTTTGAGCAGCCAATAACTTGGTTTGTATGCCCTTTACTTTTTCATGTGATTCCTTCACTAAGTCTACTCCCATAGGCTTCACATCATATTTCTCAAACCACTCGACCGGTGATCTGCAGTTTCTCCCATACAGGGCCTCGAACGGTGCCATATCGATACTGGAGTGGTAGCTGTTGTTGTATGAGAATTTGTACAATGGTAGAAACTGGTCCCAATGACCACCGAAGTCCATTACACATGCTCTCAGCATGTCCTCCAATACTTGAATCATCATCTTCGACTGACCATCAGTCAGAGGATGGAAGGTTGTGCTAAAGGTGAGTTGTGTACCCAACTCTTCATGTAACTTGCCCCAGAACTTAGAAGTAAACTGCGTACCTCTGTCTGAAATGATGGACAGTGGTACCCCATGCAGTCTTACAATCTCCTTCACGTAGATCTTGGCCAACTGCTGTAAATTCTAATCTACCCTGACCGGAATAAAATGAGCGGACTTGGTCATCCTGTCAACAATGACCCAAATTGAGTCATACTTCCCCAATGTCTTGGGAAGACCCACCATGAAATCCATGGCTATCCTCTCCCACTTCCACTCTAGAATTGGCATCCTCTGAAGTAGTCCTGCAGGTCTCTAATATTCATATTTTACCTGCTGGCAATTCTTGCACTTGGACACAAAATCAACTATGTCCCTTTTTATCCTGGGCCACCAGTAATGCTACCTCAAGTTCCTGTACATTTTGGTTACACCCGGATGGATCGAGTACCGCAAACCATGAGCTTTTGTCAGAATTTTTGGAATCATATCATCAACTCGAGGAACACAAATCCTCTCCCTGAAATGCAATACACCACCAGAGTCTAACATGACATCTCTGGACTCCCCGGATATCACTTTACTCCACAACTTGCCCAGTTTCAGATCCTGAAACTGTTTTGCCTTTATTTCTTCTACGAAGGTGGCCTTGACCTCAATGCTGGCCAACAACCCACCTTTGTCTGAGACACCCAAGTGCATGAACTTGTCCTCCAGAGCCTAAATTTCCTTAGCTAGCGGTCGTTTGGACACCCCCAAACAAGCCAAGCTACCCATGCTAATAGTTTTCTGGCTTAATGCGTCTGCCACCACATTAGCCTTACCCGGATGGTACTGAATAGTCACATCATAATCTTTCAATAACTACATCCACCTTCTCTACCTCAGATTCAAATCCTTCTAAGTGAAAACGTGCTGCAGACTGAGATGATTTGTGAATACTTCACAGTTGACACCATAAAGGTAGTGTCTCCAGATTTTCCAAGCAAAAACCACCGCTTCCAACTCTAAATCATGAATCGGGTAATTCCTCTCATGCACCTTCAACTGCCTGGATGCATAGGCTATCACATTCCTATCCTGCAACAACATAACACCCAAACAAGAATGTGAAGCATCATAGTAAACAATAAAGTCTTTACCTTCAACCGGCAAGGACAATATAGGAGCCGTGGTCAAAAGTGTCTTGAGCTTTTTGAAGCTCTCCTCACACTTGTCGTACCATACAAATGGTACCTCTTTCTGTGTCAGCCTGGTCAGGTGAGTAGCAATAGAAGCAAAGTCCTTCACAAACCTCCGGTAGTACCCCGCGAGCCCAACAAAACTTCTAACCTCTGTCACAGAGCTAGGCCAGACCCAACTCTTAACTGCCTCAATTTTCTGGGGATCCACCATCACTCCTTTTTCTGACTACAAATGCCCCAAAAATGCCACAGAAGTCAACCAAAACTCACACATAGTGAATTTTGCATAAAGCTTTTGGTGCCTCAAGATGTCCACCACAATGTGAAGATGATTAGCATGATCCTCCCTACTCTTAGAGTAGATCAAAATATCATCAATGAACATGATAACAAAAGAATCCAAGTAGGACTTAAACACCCCATTGATCAAACTCATGAATGTTGCCGGCGCATTGGTCAAACCAAACGACATTACTAGAAACTTGTAATGTCCATACCGAGTACGAAAAGTAGTTTTCGGAATATCCTCAAGCCTAATCTTTAGCTGATGGTACCCGGACCTCGAGTCGATTTTCGAAAATACTGATGCACCCTGAAGCTGGTCAAACAAATCATCTATCCGGGGTAAAGGATACTTATTACGGATGGTCACCTTGTTCAACTGTCTGTAGTCTATGCACATCCGCATACTACCATCCTTCTTTTTCACAAACAAAAACGGAGCCCCCCAAGGTGAAGCACTGGGATGTATAAATCCCTTATCTAGGAGTTCCTGTAGCTGAGTGTTAAGTTCCCTTAACTCTGCCGGAGTCATTCTATACGGAGGAATAGAGATGGGATGAGTGCCTGGCTCCAAATCAATACAAAATCTATATCCCTGTCCGGAGGCATACCAATCAAATCTGCTGGAAACACCTCTACAAATTCAGACACCACCGGAACTGACTCAATAGAAAAGGACTTCACACTATCATCCCGGAGATGAGCCATGAAAGCTAGACACCCCCTTCCCACTAGCTTCCTAGCCCGAACAAACGATATTATCTTAACTGGATTAGGCCAGTATACACCTTCCCACTCTAATCTATCCTTACCCGGAATTTCTAGAGTCACAGTTTTGGTGTTACAGTTCAACACAGCATGATAAGGAGATAGCCAGGTCATACCCAAGATAATATCAAAATCAACCATATCCAGAATTACTAAGTCTACCCAAGTACGTAGACCCACAAATACCACAAAATAATCACGATACACATGAGTCACAATCACCGACTCTCTAACCGGGGTAGATACATGGATAGGAAAATCAAGGATATCATAATTCAAATTCAGACCCAAGGTAAAACTAACAGACACATAAGAATATGTAGATCCTGGGTCAAATAATACTGAGGCCATTTTATCATAGACAAGAATAATACCTGTGATCACCGCATCTGAGGCTTCCACCTCAGTCCTTCCTGGAAAAGCCTAGCAATGTGCCCGATCATCAATCCGGGCAACTTCCCAGGCCAGCTGCGCCACACCCCTGCCTTCATCGCCGTTTCCTCGGTCTCCCCGGCTTCCCTGGAAATTACCTCGCCCACCCTGTGGATGACCCCTAGCATTACCACCTCTGCCTGTAGGACCACTGCTCTAGTTTGCTGCTGACCTTGATTACCTGCCTGGCTATGTGTACACTCCCTCTTAAAGTGGACCAACTCACCACAATGAAAGCAACCACGGTCCAAAGAAGGCCTTCTAGCTGATGTATAAGATGCCCCCTGGCCTCTAGGAGCTGAATATTGAGCTCCCTGACGACCACCTGTAGTAGCTGGCAGAGCTGACTGAATAGGACGGGCTGAGTAAGCCTGCTGATGCTGGCCCCTGGAGTATGAACCACTAAAATTTCCCTTATTCTGGGGCCTTTTGCCTAAAGCCTTAGCCTGCCCCGCTTGCCTAACTCCCTCAATCTTCTTCACATAGTCCACCACATCATTAAAACCCTTCCCTGAAGAAGTCATATGCACTGTCAGTACCTGCAGATCACTACTCAGACCCTTGACAAACAACCGGACCCATTCCTCCTCGGAACCCAACATCTGTGTAGCAAAGCGAGACAACGCATGAAACTTAGCCTCATAAGCTGAGACTGACATGCCACCCTGCTCCAAGTTCAGAAACTCATCCTTCTTCCGATCCCTCAAAGTACGGGGAACGTACTTCTCTAGAAACAAGGCATGGAACTTCTCCCAAGTCAGTGGAGGTAAGATAGATGACCGACACTCAACATGATACCTCCACCACTGCTTGGCATCACCCTGCAGCTGAAAAGTGACAAACTCCACCCCATGCTGGCGTACAATACCCAACTTGAGCAACCTCTCATGGCAATCCAGGATGAACTCATAGGCATCCTCCTTGTCTATACCCTGAAACATCAGAGGTTTCAGCTTAAGGAACTTAGTCAACATCTCATGCTCATTACCTATCATCACTGGGCCTAACATTGGCCTGAGAAGATAGTTTATGCTCGAAGCTGCATCCATCCTTGGTGTAGTAGTAACTGTCGTATGAGTATCCAAGGCCTAATTTGCATAAGCGACGGGTATGGCTCCAGCACCAACCAACCCACTCAAAATATCCCATGCCTGCCTGAAAGCCTCTGGTGTGATATTAGGAAGGCTTGCACCCCCAACCGGTGCCGCCTTCTCCTGAGCTCCTCCATCTTCTACCACTACTTCTTCTACATCCGTAGCCATAGGGTCCTGACGTGGGGGAGGGGTTACCTCACGTGCAGTAGCAGCAGCTCGAGCTCCACCCCTGGCAGGTGCGGCTCCAGCTCGTCCCCTTCCCCTTCCCCTACCTCTGTCGCGAAATGCCGGGCCTGCTGCTGGGACCGCTGGCCTTCCTCTGTTATTCCTTGTGGTGACCATCTGCGGACAGAAGAGTGAATGAGGTTAGATACCAATTCGTATCACCAGATACCAATTGGAATCGAGTTATAGCCCGAAGGAAAGGAAGGAAGAGAGAGTTTTTTCCTAAAGCCCCATAGCCTCTCGAAGAAAAGTACGGACGTCTCCGCACCGTTCTGCAAGATTCTACTAGACCTGTTTGGTACAATAAGATCAACGAACCTAGGCTCTAATACAATCTTTGTCATGACCTAACCCGTCATGAGTGGCACCAACCCAACCCTCGGATGAGTTAACCAATAGAGTTCCACCCTTGCCTAGACTAATAGCCTAAAACCAGCAAGCATCAAAGTAAACTAGCAATGAAAATAAGATCAACTACTCAAAATACTTATCATAATTATTAATCTGCGGAAAATCCCACCTAGGAACTGAAAGTCATCGTATCAAACATCAATACCAAATCTAGAGTACGGGGATGCAACTCGAAACAAAATAAGAATAGTTTTTAAGTACGAACAAATGGACTAAAACTCTAATGATAATCCCAAGGTAGATCAAATCGACAGCTCACCCTTGAAGATCGGAAACGTCGGTGTTAAATCTGAGGTCTCATCTCAGCCGCTGGAAGATTTCCTGTACTCACCAAAAGAAAGACAAGTGCAGTATCAGTACACCACCACTGTGTACTGGTAGGATCATCATCCAGTATTCAAGAAAACAATATATATATAGTACACAAAATCCAGTAACAAGTATGGCAAACATGCTACAATATCACAGTCATCTCTAGACTACAGGTCTCTACCTAGCTTGTTACCGCATGAATCCATCTCTTACAGTTCTATTCCACCAACAAGAATAACCATAACCACACCTTACCGTCTAGCTTGGACCCACCCTGGATTCCCCTCTAGACAACTACCACAAGAAGTGATTACCCGGCCTAAACCAAGACCAATTCAACAGTCATACAACAGTTCCCGGCGACTCAAGGACTACCAATCAATAACACTTTTTGATAATAACCCGGTCCATTCACGGAACAAATATCAAATATCACATTCAGTAAAACAACCTGGTCCTCTCATGAAACCAATATCAACCAATGCAATACAATAATCAATAAAACAGTGCAAGATACAATAAAGTAAACCCGTACTAGGCATGGTACCCGTGCCAAACAAATGTTATACCCGTACCAAGCGTGGTACCCATGCCAACCATGTGTTATACCCGTACCAGGCGTGGTACCCGAGACAACCGAATGTCAACAACAACAGTCAATAGAATGAATGCACACCCCTTGTAAAGCCAACAAGTAAAAACCATTCAAACATAGACTGTAAACCGAACTTAGACATTCCACACAATTCCCTTAAGCAATGTAATGCACACAATTACTTAGACAACGAGTACAATGAATATACATATTCGCAGAAATACGAAAGCCATCACCTACCTCGAATGTTTCAAGCTCTATTCAACCCGAGCTTTCCCATGTTCCAGATTCCTCTCACGTTCTTGGTCTAAAAATAACACATAATGCATATAATTAACATACAGGCATGTACATTACCCAGATTATACCAAATCCCCAAACCCTAGGCCACCCATGATCATCCCACCCTTTTCCTGGGATTTTCCACCATTAATTCTTCTCGTCTTATCATTTTTACGGACAAAACAGGAAATTAAACAGTCTATGATCATTTTAACGTACCTAAATCAACACCCAAGAACATACATGCTTGGAACCCCCTTCTTCCCCGAATTTCATCATCTCTAGGTCATTCTAACCTTCTCCAATTTCCCTCCTAGCAATTCTACCGCATAGGAAACGTAATACAAAGTGTGGGGAACGAAAATCTTACCTTAGGAATGATTTTTGGCAGAGGAATGAAGAAAATCGATTGAATTCGCTCAGCCTTTCTCCCAAAACAAACTTGTGAAATTCTAATATTTTGAGAGTTGTTTCTACATTAAAAACCCATAGGCCCGCTATAGCGGTCCCCGCTCTACTATAGCGGTCCCGCTATAGCGGTCATCTGCCGTTATAGCGGTCTTAAGTAAGTTAACCTCCCCTTGACCGCCACTATAGCGGTGGCCACTATCGCGTGTGACAATGCTTTTCACAGGCATAAAGTCCGTAAATTTGCCAGTTTTGGCCATTTCACAACACACTTGGTTCCCCCGACGTCCCAAAATAACCATTTCACGTCAAATGCGATTTCAGGAGTTCTACTTACCCAAATTCAATTCCAAAAAGTCCTCCAGACTCCTTTATGTCTTGGCTACGTGGAATACTATCTTAATCCAAGACACCTAAACCCATTTTTACCCGGATTTCCCTAGACTCTACCTCGCTCCAAAACTGGCCGAGGCTAGCCTAGCCCAGAATTTCAAACTCCCAAACCCAGAGTTTTCTAACTCTAAAACTTGGCACGATTGAACTACCCATAAAGACGGACCCGGTCGTTATAAGATACCAATTGGAACCTTCCTAGTTTCAACTTCCTTGCTTGTGTCATTTCAGCCAAAAATAACGACATCCAATTTACCTTATTAAGATACCAATTGGAATCAAGAGATACCAACTGGACTCAACCCATACAAGCAAGCAATAGACTGCATGAAAGGAATGAAAGAAGTGGAATAATTTCTAAAAATACTTCATAGCTTCCCAACGATTAGATGTGGACATTAACACACCAATCTGCAGGACTCTATTCGATACTTGTTCTTGTACTGGGAGACTGGTAACCTAGGCTCTGATATCAAATTGTCATGACTCAACTATCGGACAATATTAACACCTACTCTAAGTACCTAGATAAGAGAACCCTTACCACCCGATTAAAATAGGTAATGCGGAAGTTAATAAGAAAATATAAGAAATGCCTTTAATATTTAAAAATAGTTACCGAAAACTATAATACAATAAAATCCTTTACAAAAATAATGAAAATCCTCCCTAGGAACTAGTCTAAACATGTAGAAGAGCTTCTAAAAATAGCACAAAAAACAAATAAGACAGCTCCCACCAGAGGAAGAGAGGAGTAGAAGCTGCCGGAGATCACCATCATCTTCACCTAGAAAACATCACTGATCCTTCAACCAGACTATACCAAGTGGCATAGCAAGAGTAGTATCAGTATAAATAAACACGTACTGGTAGGCATCATCGATTGACCCAAATCCGCCATATAATATCATGCAAATATTTAGAAAAAACATACAACTTGAAGTTATGCAATCCCGGTCCTTAACAATAGCACTTACTACCCATGTGTATTATCGATGAACTCATACACTCTATCCCGAGCCTCCCTACCTTATTTTCACTACCAACTCCATCATTAGAAACTATTCAACCCTTCTATCCTGGTCATAACCTGACCCCTTCTAACACTAAGACTCTCCAGGCTATCCATCTTGCCCAACACTAAGAATACCTTACTGATTCCAATCCCGAACTCAAATTTGCTTACTATCCCTATTAGCCAGTCCCCCACTCTCACTTAAGATCCTATGTCAACAACCCTGGCCCTTGACCCATAGACAATTTAATGGACAACCTGCAAACTCTCACTTAACCACCCTGACTCAACCCCCGTACCAAACATGTCCCAAACCACATTGATAATCATGTATAGTCCAAGTCAGTGAATATAAGAAAGACTTCCAATTATCAACCTGACAAAGCCAGTCAAGACCCTGACTACCAATCATTAACAAGTCAACTACTATGACTCCTTAATAATAAATTATGTCCAACTGCACAAGTAAACATACTACCTATAACTATGTGATAACTTGCTAGTAACCCAGACCACCCAGGGATTCCTAAGACGTCTTCTATAGTGTTTAACATGCAATTTTGATCTACAAAAGAACCATCCCAGCATTTAAATACATAAATTCGGCCACTTATGGACCAACATGTAGTAATCACATCACAAGAAATAAACTTGATTCACTCATGGAACCAACACACAGAAGCACAACCAAACATGTACCAGACATAGTACCTGAGCCAACCATGATAGGACCTGTACCAGGCGTAGTAATCGAGCCAATTGATAGATATCCCATACCAGGCATGGTACCCGATCCAACCAATGAACTATACCAGGTGTGGTGCCCAAGCCAACCAAAAGTCATAAATATCACAATAATCATAACCACAATGAAAATAACCCACACTTGTAAACCTAACAAGTATTTAAGACAAGTTCATTGCATGAGATTGACAATCGGATATCATTTACATTCATTACCTTATTCCCTAAAACACGTAATATACAGGCAATACTAATGTAATATTTAACATGCTCACATAATGTAATTGGGAAACAATTCAACCATCACCTACTACAACTAAACTAGTTCATTATCCTGACCTTGAAGGCCTATCCGAAGTAACCTCGGCCTAATCAATTTAGCACATAATACATAAATCTCTATACTGGACTTATTTATAAGCATACGACTATCTCCAGGATATCCCTTCCCTAATACCATGAACTCAGTACTCTTCTTGTTCATCCCATTTTCTATATTCATACAAGACCAGAAATCCACTATGACCTAGCAAATTCCTTTACACATAAACATTACCGGTTCCACAAACTCACCTAAAATCTAGTCTCCCTAGGATTTAGAATCCTAATATCAACAATGAACTAAGTATTGGGATCACATTGCTCATAACACAATAATTCCACCTCAATCAATCAAGATAAAACAATATGTTTATTCCTCCAGAATCTGTGCCTGAAGGACTAAGCATGAAATCTCTCATCAATCTACAATAATATTATGCATTTAAAAACATGTCTAAACTACTCAGTTAAGTCTAGCGTACCTAGACGTCTAGCAGCTGCTGCAGAAGTCTGAACGCAAACTACTGGCTCCATGGAGGTGAATCCTGACGGTAATAGACCTGGAATCCATGGGTTTTACTCCATCTAAGCGAGAATTCTTCCTCTCCATTGCTTTTAAGCTTTGAAGTAGCCTAGGAGAGTTTTTAGAGCAACCCTTGTCCTTTTTCAACTGAAAAGTTGGAGTCCCAATATAAAATCCATATTTTCTATTTACTGGTTCCATCAGTGTCACGACCCAACCCATCGTGAGTGGCACCCACCCAACCCCTGGATGAGCGAACCAATAGAGTCACACTCTTTGCCTAACTAACAGCCTAAAACCAATAACAGAAAGTACACTAACAATCAAAATAAGCCAAAACTAATCATTAATATAATCCTGCGAAAAATCCCACCTAGGAACTGAAAGTCTTTGTACCAAACATCAATACCAAATCTAGAGTACGGAGATGCAACCCCAAAAGATAAGTTGAAATAGTTTTAAGTCCGAAACAATTGGACTAAAACTCTAAAGATAACCCAAGGTAGCTCGAATCAAGCAGCTCACCTTGAAAGTCAGAAATTGCCAATGCTAGATGCGAGGTCGCGTCTCAGTCGCTGGTAGATTTCCTGTACTCACCAAATGAAAGACAAGTGCAGTATCAGTACACCCCCACTGTGTGCTGGTAGGATCATCAGCCAGTTTTCAAGTAAACAATATATAATTAGTACAACAATATCAAGTAAGGAGTATGGCAAACATGCAACAATAATCACATGCACATCTAACCTACAGATCTCTACCTATCTTGTTACCGCATGAATCCATCTCTTACAGTTCTAACCCACCAACATGTAACCATAACAATCCTTTTCGTCTAGCTCGGACCCACCCTGGAATCCCCTCTAGACCACACCAAAGGTAATTGTTCAACCCGGCCTAAACCAAGACCAACACAACAGTTATACATCAGTTTTCGGCCACTCAAGGACCATCAATGCTAGCACCTTTAACTAGACAACCCGGTCCACTCACAGAACCATTACCAAGTATTACATCCAGTAAAACAACTCAATCCACTCACGGAACCAATATAAAGCATCATATTCAATAAAATAACCCGGTCCACTCACGGAACCAATATCAACCAATGCAATACAATAGTCAATGAAATAATGCAAAATGCAATAAAGTAAACCCATACCAGGCGTGGTACCCGTGCCAACCGAATGATATACCCATACCAAACGTGGTACCCGTGCCAACTATGTGTTATACCCATACCAGGCATGGTACCCGAGCCAACCGAATGTCAACAACCACAGTCAATATATGAACACACACAACTTGTAAAACCAATAAGTAAACCGTTCAATCACAGACTGTAACCAGGAACCTAAATATTCCACACAATTTCCCTAAGCAATGTAAAGCATACAATCACTTAGACATGAGTACATCACTATACATATTCACAGAAAATCATAAGCCATCACCTACCTCAAAATGTTCCAAGCTCTATTCGACCCGAGCTTTTCCGTGTTCCGGATTCCTCTCTCATTCTTGGTCTAGAAACAACACATAATACATACCATTTACACATAAGGCCTGCACATTACCCAGATTATACCAAATCCCCAAATCCCAGGCCATCCATGATCATCCCACCCTTTTCCTGGGCTTTTCCACCGTTAATTCCCCTAGTTCTATCATTTTTACGGATAAAAACAGGAAATTAAACAACATATGATCATTTTAATGTACTTTATCAATGCCCAAGAACACACATGCTTGGAATCCCCTTCCTTCCCCGAATTCCACCATCCCTAGGTTATTCTAACCTTTCACCAATTTCCCTCCTAGCAATTCCACCGCATAGGAAACGTATTACCAAGTTTGGGGAATGAAAGCCTCACCTTAGGGAACATTTTTGACAGAAGAATGAAGAAAATCCCTTGGAAATTGCCCAGCCCTTCTCCAAAACAAACTTGTCAAAACTGAATATTTTGAGAGTTGTTTCTGCATTAAAAACCCGTCGGCCGCTATAGCGGTCCTCGCTCTGCTATAGCGGTAGGCTGCCGCTATAGCGGTCTTAAGTGGGTTGACCGCCCCTTGACCGCCGCTATAGCGGTAATTTCTACCGCTATAGCGGTGGCTGCTATCGCGCGTGAAAGCGCTCGTCATGTATAGAAAGTTCGGAACTCTGCCAGTTTTGGCCATTTCACAACACACTTGTTTCCCCCGACGTCCTGAAATAACCCATTTACGTCGAACGTGATTCCGGGATTTCTACTTACCCAAATGCGATTCCGGGATTTCTACTTACCCAAATGCGATTCCAAAAAGTCCCCTGGACTCCTTTATGTCTTTTCTACGAGGAAAACTAGCTCACTCCAAGACACTTAAATCCATTTTTACCCGAATTTCCCTAGTTTCAACCTCGCTCCAAAATGGGCCGAGGATAGCCTAGCCCAGAATTTCAAACTCCCAAACCTAGAGTTTTCTAACTCTAAAACTTGGCACGATGGAACTACCCGTAACAACGAACCCGGTCATTACAATAGATACCAATTTACCCATCGTTCATCCTCGAATGATCAAACTCGAATTTAAGAAAACAAAAAGAAGGAAATGTAGTACCTGAATCCTCAAACAGTTGAGGGTACTTGTCCCGCATGTCCTTCTCGATTTCCTCAATTGGATGATGCTTCCACTGAACCTTCACAATGTCAATCACCTTTGTCCTCAACCTCCGGACATCCCGAGCAAGAATCACAACCGATTCCTCCTCATAACGAAGATCCTTATCAAAAAGTACTTCATCCCACTTAATGATGTAGTCCCCATCCCCATGGCATCACTTGAGCATGGAATACTAGATGGACGCCTGATAAACTAGGTGGCAGTGCTAACTTGTAAGCCACTGGCCCCATAATTTCAAGCACTTCAAATGGACCGATGAACCAAGGGCTAAGCTTGCCCTTCTTACCAAACCGCATAACCCTTTTATTGGCGATACTTTTAGCAATACTTATTCACTAACCTGAAAGTCCATGTCCTGGACCTTGCGATCTGCATACTCCTTCTGCCTGCTTTGAGCAGCCAACAACTTGGTCTGTATGCCCCTTACCTTTTCCTGTGCTTCCTTCACTAAGTCTACGCCCAGAGGATTCACATCACCTTTCTCAAACCACCCAACCGGTGATATGCAGTTTCTCCTATATAGGGCCTCGAACGGTGCCATATCAATACTGGAGGGGTAGCTATTATTGTATGAGAATTCGCACAACGATAGAAACTGGTCCTAATGACCACAGAAGCCCATTACACATGCTCTCAGCATGTCCTTCAATACCTGAATCGTCCTCTCTGACTGACCATCAGTCTGAGGATGGAAAGTTGTGCTAAAGGTGAGTTGTACCCAACTCTTCATGTAACTTTCCCCAGAACTTAGAAGTAAACTGCGTACCCCTGTATGAAATGATGGACAGTGGTACCCCATGCAGTCTCACAATCTCCTTCACGTAGATCTTGTCCACTTGCTGCAAATTGTAATCTACCCTGACTAGAATGAAATGAGATGACTTGGTCAGCCTATCAACAATGACCCAAATTGAGTCATACTTCCCCAATGTCTTGGGAAGACCCACCACGAAATCCATGGCTATCGTTTCCCACTTTCACTCTGGAATTTGCATTCTTTGAAGTAGTCCTGCAGGTCTCTGATGTTCATACTTCACCTGCTGGCAGTTCTGACATTTGAACACAAAATCTACTATGTCCTTTTTCATTTCGGGCCACCAGTAACGCTGCCTCAAGTTCCTGTACATTTTGGTCACACCCGGATGAATTGAGTACCACGAACTAGGCGTGGTACTCATGCCAACCGAATGATATACCCATACCAAGCATGATACCCGTGAAAACCATGTGTTATACCCGTACCAGGCGTGGTACCCGAGCCAACCGAATGTCAACAACTACAGTCAATATATGAACACACACAACTTGTAAAACCAACAAGTAAACCGTTCAATCACAGACTGTAACCAGGAACCTAAACATTCCACACAATTTCCCTAAGCAATGTAAGGCATACAATCACTTAGACATGAGTACATCACTATACACATTCACAAAAAAATCATAAGCCATCACCTACCTCAAAATGTTCCAAGCTCTATTCGACCCGAGCTTTTCCGTGTTCCGGATTCCTCTCTCGTTCTTGGTCTAAAAACAATACATAATACATACCATTAACACATAAGGCCTGCACATTACTCGAATTATACCAAATCCCCAAACCCCAGGTCATCCATGATCATCCCACCCTTTTCCCGGGCTTTTCCACTATTAATTCCCCTAGTTCTATCATTTTTACGGATAAAAATAGGAAATTAAACAACCTATGATCATTTTAATGTACTTTATCAATGCCCAAGAACACACATGCTTGGAATCCCCTTCCTTCCCCGAATTCCACCATCCCTAGGTTATTCTAACCTTTCTTCAATTTCCCTCCTAGCAATTCTACCGCATAGGAAACGTATTACTAAGTTTGAGGAACGAAAGTGTTACCTTAGGGAAGATTTTTGACGGAAGAATGAAGAAAATCGCCTGAAAATCGCCCAGCCCTTCTTTTTAACAAACTTGTGAAAACTGAATGTTTTGAGAGCTATTTCTGCATTAAAAACCCGTTGGCTCGCTATAGCGGTCCCCGCTCCGCTATAGAGGTAGGCTGCCGCTATAGCGGTCTTAAGTGGGTTGACCGCCCCTTGACCGCCGCTATAGCGGTAATTTCTACCACTATAGCGGTGGCCGCTATCGCGCGTGACAGCGCTCGTCACGAACAGAAAGTCCGGAACTCTACCAGTTTTGGCCATTTCACAACACACTTGTTTCCCCCGACGCCCCGAAACAACTCCTTCACGTCAAACGCGATTCCGGGAGTTCTACTTACCCAAATGCGATTCCGAAAAGTCCCCAGACTCCTTTATGTATTGGATACATAGAAAAATAGCTCACTCCAAGACACCTAAATCCATTTTTACCCAGATTTCCCTAGAATCTACCTCGCTCCAAAACGGGTCGAGGCTAGCCTAGCCCAGAATTTTAAACTCCCAAACCCGGAGTTTTCTAACTCTAAAACTTGGCATGATGGAACTACCCATAAAGACGGACCCGGTCGTTACAATAAACCCACTATAGCGATCTATCGGCTGCTACAGTGGCAACGCTATAGCGGAAAAATTCTCGCTATAGCGGGATGACGTCAGCTCGAGCAAAATTTCAATGTCTAAAATTTTTCATCGTGTCACCCCAAATAGATTTAATAGAGTTTTTCAATAATTCCCACAACCCGCAATGAGGTGCCTTTTTAATACGACTGAACCGGTCATTACACATAAAGAAACTATTAACTAAATTAAAGTTGCATAAAAGTAGCTAACATAGTTTTTGGTCACGTGAATGAGAAAACAAAAAATATGAAAGGCAAAAGATTTTTTTTAAAAAAAAAGAAGAGTCGCCTGGGACTGAGAGACTAACAAGTCATTAGAGGCCCAACGACAAGCTTTGTCTAACATTAAAAAAATAACTAAACGGTCAAATGGTGGCCGTTAACCAAATTAATGGAATGAGTCATTGGGCTACTAACGTTTTGTCCCTTTTAGTTTTTTTGAAAATCTTGTGTCCCGGTTGGTACTTTCTCTTTAAAAAAAAGGTTGTTTAGGCTTCAGACTCAATTAACTTTATAGATTATGCCAGAGATTATTTTGTTGCAGATTTAAAAAGTAAGATGAAAATACAGATTTGAAGAGTTGAGGATATCTTCCAACAATATTATCCTAAAGATTATTCAAAATAAGTCAACATCATTGTCCATAAATAATTTTCAAAGATACCTCCCTACATGAAATGGATACATTTTTTTGAACTCATGGTGAAGGTCAAGATTAAAACTACTACTGTGATAGTGAAGTTGTTAGCACCTAAGCACAGATGGATGAAACTAAATACTGATAAATGCTCTAAAGGCAATTCAGGATTATGTGAAAGTGGAAGAACTATCATAAATAAATATGGAGATATGAGGATTGCATATGCTATGCTTCTGGAGAGGGAGACCAACAACTTTGCAAAAACAACGACTTTGAAAACTAGTACGAAATGATGCATTGCTAATGGGATAAGGAAACTGGAAATTGAATGTGACTCATTCCTTTTGGCAAACTGGATTTTGAAGAACAATTTCATCCATTCAAAGCTACAAGATGCTATCAATAATATTAAAGACATGCGCTTGGAAATTTTGATGATATAAAAGTGTAAAATTACTTTATAAAAGGTGGCCTAAATTACAACCAAATTACCTGATTCACAACATCCCAATAGCTTCCCGGAGAAGTGTCAGGTGAACTCATATGGACAAACAATATTATTCCTCTTGGCCTCTTCCAAACAAAGACATAAAAAGAATAAGATTGTTGTTGATAATCAGATCCTTCGATTCTAGTCTTTTGATGTACCTTAATTTTTGTATAGGAGGATTTCTTGTATAGAATATAATCAACCGTTCTCAATTTTATTTTATTTGAGCTGATATTTTTTACTATTTCTTGTAAAGCTTGGAGCCTGTTCCACACTTGTAGGACATGAATTTTGGGTTATCAAACACCCTTCCTTAGTAAAGCTTATGTTTTGAGAAATATAAGAACATTCGATCACTGAGATGGATAGACTTTAACCAAAAAAAATAAAAAATTGTAAGTTCACAAGAGTTTTTGATATTCCAAACTCCTTGTTTAAACTTATAGAATTTATTAAAGTTATTTCTCCAGCAAAATATTGTTAATAGATTATATTTTTGATTATTATAAAATAATAAATACATAGGGGTTTGAGTAAGATTATTATAGAGGCAATTTTACAAAGAATATAAATACTATTCTAATGGATGTCGATGTTTCATAAATTTGATTCCAAATTTTTTATATGTTATATATATAATAAATGTTATTATAGATGGTGACTTTTAAATAAAGATCTTACTGTAAAATAAAGTTAAAGTTAAACTATTGTTAATATATAAATGTGTTTTTTAAAAATATGTTTCAAAAGAAAAGTTTTTCATATATTGAAACTGATGGATTACCTTTTCTAACAAGAAGCCGTAATTTTAAAAAGCTGCAATAATAGAATCCGTGTGTCGAGTCATAACTTAAACTTTATGAATTTTAAATTTTAGGCTAATAACAATACATTATGTGTTAGTAAATGAACATCAATGTGATCTTATTATATATTTAATAAGCCTCTTAATAAAAATATAGGATATGAATTAAAGCAATTAAATTTTGCCATACACGTAATTAGCCTTCTAGCTCAGATCGAAGAGGACTTGCCAAATGTGTACAAAGAAGACTTGCCATACATGTTCAAAAGAGAGACTCTAGAGACTAGAAGTGACGTTAAACGAGGAAATACAGTTTTATCTACTTCAACAAGAAGCACAAATTATATTTTCTTCTCACAGCGTGAGAATAAAATTGTATGAATAAGATTAAAAAAATAAAAAAAGGCCAAAATTGTCTCTGGACTATTATAAATAGTCCAAATATATTCTGCTTCACTTATTATGTTAAAAATATCCTTTTAATTATATTTTTGGCTCACTTATATATGCTCTTTGACTAACGGTCGATACTGCAAACAATTGACCTCAAAAGAAGTTAGAAAAAATCAACCTTGTTAAACAATATTTTTTAACAAAATCGATCTCAAACTGCCAACTTAGCACTCAAGATCGAAAAAATTGTAAAAAAAATCAACCACCAAAGGTCTTTTTTTGCAAAATACTAACCTCTAAAGGTCTATATAATTTTATTTTGCAGAACCGAACTCCAAAGGTCGATCTTTTTAGAGAAAAAAATCATAAAAATACAAATCGACCTATGGAGGTCGATTTCCTTAAAAATATTTATTGCAAAAGAACAACTTTCAGAGGTCAATTTTTGTTTTTGTTTTTTTTTTTTTTTGTAGTAATCGACTTCTGGTGATTGATTTTTTTTCATGAAAAATAAATTTGAAGAGTATAAATTTTAAATAAAAGTCTGGTAAGAACTTAGATTGAAAAATTTAGAAAATCAGGTGACTGAATTTATTTATTTAGGGGTCAGAGTTTAAAATTGAACTAGTAATAAATATCATATAAAATAAATATTTCTTAATTCAGTGTTGATTGTTAGTCAAAAGACATTAATAAATAAAATAAGTAATAAAAAAATATTTTCAGCAAAATAAGTGAATAAAGGATATAATTAAATCTTTTGTGATATTTTAAGTGCATTTTTGACCTTTTTATTAAAACAAAGAAAAGCCTGGACTATAGCATGTTTGACCAAGCTTTTTTTTAAAAGTGATTTTTTTTTATCAAAAATGCTTATTTTTTTAAAATGAGGAGTTCGACCAAGCTTTTCTGAGAAAAAAATGTTTTTGGGGAGTAGCTGAAGTTGTTTTTCAAAAACTATGTAAAAAAATTTATTTTTTGAAAAATACTTTTGAGAAAAATACACTTAAAAATACTTTTAAAAAGTTTGGTGATAAGAGTTTTAATATATCAAATGAAACCAAAAATACTCTCTTCTATCTCCATACACACAGCCCATAACCTACCCTAAACCTAGCCGATGGCCACATCGGCCACTGGCCAGCGCCACCGGTGGTTGGCCAGATCTTTGCTTTGACATTAACCTGTCAATTTCCCTCTTTGTACCAACCAAACAACCCTACAAATCTCTAAACAAACTCAAACCCCTACTTAAACCCTATACCATTATGTCATCTCCCTAAACAAGTACATACCAATGGAGTAGTTGGTGTGAACAATCAAACCCCTCAAAATGCTGCAAACCAGAAGCAAGATCAGACTCCAATGGAAAACTTTGTTAAAACTCTTCAACTGGGAATTGTCAATGAATCAGTGGAACCACAGATCTCTATCTAAGAGGCAGTCTTTATTAATGGTGAACCAGTTGTTAGATGGACATGAAAGAAGTATCTCAAATGGATATAATTGAGAACATAAGGTATGCTATTGTTGGGAAATTCTCACATGGATGGCCAACCCTTGAAGAATTTCGGAGGATCATACCCTTGCAATGTGGAATGAAAGGTGAATGTAAGGTGGGATTCTTTCTCAATAGACATGTGTTAATATGATGTGCAATTAGATAAGATTTTAATAACATAATGTCAAGGATTTCATACTATCTAAAGGCAAAGTATGGAAATTCATATCTGATGAGGCCTCTGATATATGACTCCAGATTCAGAATTGATGCAGAAATGACACAGGCTCCTACAGTATTATCATCGCAGTAGAGTTTAATCACCAAGTTCGGGATAGATTGGTGTGGTTCCTCTACGCAAAGGACACCAGAATATCAAACCATGAACGACGAAAGGCATGAGGGAAAATCATATTGGCTAGTGACTGTGAGGCCTCAATTCTTGACTGGAGGGGACACCAAAGGCCTTTGCCCTTCCATCCCTTGGATAGATAGAGAGGGAGGGAGAATTTGGTTTTTTGATGTTGTCAAAGAGTTGAACAATGGTTTTTTCGTATTGTCAAAGATTTGAACAATAAAAATAGATAGCGAGTGTAGGCTCTAGCTTGGATATCTTTTTGAATCTTCTACCTACTTTTTTGTGAATGAAGCACTTTTCTCTCTAGCCTCTATTGTTGGGAAGCCTTTACAAGTGGACATGGCCACAGTGAACAAGACTCATCCTAGTTGTGCGAGAGTAAAGGTACATGTGGATTTGGCAACTTACTTTCTCAAGTTTATCTATATAGAGATAGTAGATGAATCTACTGGAGGAATAAGGACTAAGACGGTGAGATTCAATATGATTTTCTATCGAAGTATTGTACAAAGTGTAAGCTGCAGGGTTACACTAATGACACTTATAGGGTACTAAATCCAAAACTAGCTCCAAAGAAATGGGGACATGGCTCTGAAGAAATAGAAGGTAGAAGCAATGAGTACAAGACTGGAAAATAGATGCAAAATAATTCCTATCAGCAACCTAAACAATTTTCAAAAGAGTTCTTTCAAATGGGAAAGTGGTAGGCAGTCCAAACAATTGGAGCAATGTCAAGGGTCATAGAGGAAGTAACAACAACATAGGCAACAAAGAGATCCTTATGATGGAAAAGAGGTGGATGTGAATAATAAGTTTAAGGAACTTAGGAGCAATAAGGAGGAAGAGTAAAACATAACACATATAATCACAAAGATGAAAACAAGAGTACTGATGATGACAGTTCCAATGAAAAAAGGAAACACCAAGCTCCTTCCAATCCTTTACACCATCATAATTCTAACACCAAGAAGTGGGTTTCCAAAACCTTTGTTGAGAATAAAGTGATCCAACAAAGTTCAAGAAAATCTTATGGTGAAAGGGTAGAAGAAGAATAAAAGTATAACAAAGAGGAAGGAGAGATCAGCAACACCAAGCAATCCAAAGAGAAAAGGGGTGAAGAGACACCATCAGGGAAGGAAAACTTAGAGATAATCTTATCAAAGGAGGACATTAGTGCAGAGACAAAAATGGGAGAGAAAATAAACAAGTAAAGCAATGATGACAGATAGAATGTGCATATGAATGTAGAAGAAAGATTAACAGGCTCTTACCCACCATAGGCCAACAATAGTGTAGAAGTTCAGGAAAATAGTGACAAAGCAATAGTTATAAGTAAAAGCAATGTAGAGGAGTTACCCATTAAAGTGTTAGATTTTGAATCCACATTCCCTGAGGGTGAATAGAACAATGTAGTTGGTGATTATAAAGATACTAGACAGTTAGAAAAAAGCCCAACTCTCATCAGAATGGTGGAAGCAGAGACTGAGAATATGCAGGGAAGCACATGTGATAGGTCTAAGGTTGTAGCAATGATGAAAAAGTATTCTACTATGAAAACTCTTCATAATTTAATAGCCCACACTTGCACAGAAGGGGTTTAGAAAATCAGTAAGGAGTATGAAGTAGGTTGATAATAAAGAATTTGATGACCAGAATTTTCAGCAGATAATAAAGCATGCAGACATATCACCAAACTCACTACTCAAAAGAGGAAGAAAGGGAAAGAAAGAAAGGATTAATGAAAAGAAGCAACCCTATAGGGTCACAAGAAAGAATGCTAACAAACTTAATGTTAAATGATGATCAAATTCTTTATTTGGAACATTAGATCTGTTAGAACCCAACAAGCCTTCCACGGGCTTCAAATGCTAAACATGCACTATAAAAAAAATTCTTATTTTTTTGATGGAACCATTTCAGTAAGCCAGACATATTAAACAATACAAAAGGAGACTAGGGATGCAACAAGTAGGAACTAATTGTAATGGAAAGATTTGATTCTTCATTAAAGAACATGTGGAAGTGGAAGTACTGATAGAAACTGCTCAACAGATAACTTTGAAGCTATTCTTACAGGATCAGAGCATGCACATGATTGTTATAATGGTGTATGCTAAATGTGATAAATCTAAATAAAATTAACTATGGGATAACATATATCAATTGGCAAGCAATATGACACTCCCTTGGCTACTAGGAGGGGACTTTAATGTGGTTTTGAATGAACAGGAGAAGATTGGAGGTTTGCCTAAAATTCCACATTACATTGAAGATTTTGCATTAATTCCTCTGAGCTTTATGAAGTGGGCTTTAAAGGGAGACCTTTCCCTTGGTGAAATGGGAGAGTAGATGATCAATGCATTTTTAAAAGGTTGGATAGAGTTGCAGTATCACAACCTATGCTGGACACTTTTGAGCATATTAAAGTTGAGCATCTTAGTAGATCAGGTTTTAACAGTTCCCCTTTGTTTATTTCATTGGGGACCTAGACACAGAACATTAAGAAATCCTTTGGCTTCTTAAGTTTCTAGACTGAGTGTGATCAATTCCTGAATATAGTGGAGCAATCATTGACTACTAATTTTGAAGGTCATCCATATCTCATATTTAAGTACAAAGTCAAACAGGTTAAAAAAACTCTGACAGGCTGGAGTAAAAAAGCCTATGAAAACATATTCAAGAAATTGATTATTAGAGAAGAGATAGTTAAAGTTAAGGAGCAACTGTTTGAATAAGTTCCATCTGCCAATAATAGAATGATCTTACATCAAGCACAGGCTGAGCTAAAGAAATATCTCCATTTTGAGGAGGAATTCTGAAAAGAAAAAGCAAGAATATCTTGGCATGTTTATATGAATAGAAATACAAAATTCTTTCATAATATAGTGAATGGGATGAGGCACAAAATAAAAATCAAGAGGATTCAGAATGAGGCAGAAGTTTCACTAGATGAAAAGGACCAAATGGCAAATGAAGTTGTTAATATTTTTCAGAAACAACTTACTCAGGAGGCAGAGGGAACAAACTTTGATATTCTAAACCATATCCCTGAGATGGATCAAAAGGGGATAATCTGATGCTATGCTCAAGTCCTACTAGGTATGAAGTTAAAAAGACAGTTTTCTCTCTAGAAGGATCTAATGCACGAGGACCTGATGGGTTGAATGGGAAGTTCTACTAGACTTGTTGGAATATTATTGAAAATGATGTATTTTAAGTGGTGAAAGCTTTCGTTGATGGTGACACTCTCCCTAAATCCATAGCCTATACCAACCTAGCAACTGATCCCTAAGAAATCTGTTATACAAGTGTTTTCAGACCTAAGGCCTATCAGCATGAGTAACTTTATTAACAAAGTTATCTCCATTGTGCAAGGAAGAATTGATAATATTTTACCTAACTTAATCTCAGCAAATCAGTCTGATTTTGTGAGAGGTAGATGCATTATTGATAATTTACTTCTAACACAAGAGATAGTCATAGACATTAGAAAGAGGGCAAGACAACAAATGTAGTACTATAGTTGGATATGACCAAGGCATATGACAGAGTGTCATGGTTATATTTAACTAAGGCAATGAGGAGAATGGGTTTCACAGAAGTATTTATTGATATGATTTGGAGGCTAGGCTCCAATAATTAGTATGCAGTGTTTCTAAATGGTCAGAGTCATGGATTTTTCCATTCTACTAGAGGTTTAAAGTAAGGTGGTCCTCTATCCCATGCCCTTTTTATCATCTCAGCTGAAGGTCTATCCAGGACTCTTAACTCTCTATTTGATGATAGGAGATATAAGGGTTTTGGTTTGTGAAAATGGAGTAGCAACATTAATCATCTTATTTATGCAAATGATACCAGCATTTTTGCTTCAGTAGATAAGAGATCCCTAGAAATGATTATGGTAGTATTGCATGATTATGAGACAGTACATGGACAGTTGATCAATAAAGAGAAGAGTTCTCTGTATATGTTTAACAAAACCTCAACTGATCTAGTTCAGGAAGTTGAGCAGGTCACTGGATGTGAAAGAGGATCCTTTCCTTTCAAATACTTAGATTGTACAAAATTTCATTCAAGAAAGAAGAACGCTTATTAGAATGAGTTGATTCAGAAGGTCAAAGATAAGTTGCAGAGTTGGAAGGGGAAGCTACTATCATATGAGGATAAGGTTGTGCTTATTAATTATGTATTACAAAGCATGCCTATATAATTATTATCTATTGTAGCTCCTATAAAATTCACCATTTAAGAAATGTATAGGATCTTTGTTAGATTCTACTGGAATAACAAAGAAAAAGGCAGAAGCATGCATTGGTCTGTGGGGGGTTAGGCTTTAGGTCTTTATTTGATGTTTTTAAAGCCTTATTTGCAAAATTGTGGTTAGATTTTCAGAATCACTAGGTCCTTGTGGACCAAATTCATATGGAATAAATATTGCAAGAAGCATATGATCCAACTGTGGTTCAATGGAAATGGGAATATCTACTTTAGAAGAAGATACTGGAGGCAAAAGATGACATTGAATAGGAAACCTGGTGGGAACCTAGAAATGGGTGCTCTAGTGTTTGGTTTGATAATTGGACAATACTAGGTCCTCTTACATATATTGTCCCACCAGAATTCTCCATTGATGAAATCAGCCAGTTTATGTGAAAAGATGGATGGAATGTACAAATTTTGCAGCAAAGTCTTCCTTAGGAGATTGTAGAGCATGTTTATGATAATCTTAAAGTAGATGAGAAATCAAAACTGTGGCGCAAACCATGGTGGATGACAACTAACAGTGGTAAGTTCACTGTTAGTAATGCCTGGGAGATCACTAGACATAAAGAGCACAGGAATGATGACTATGGAAAGTTCTGGATAAGGGGATTACCTTGCAAGATTTCATTTTTTTTGTTTAGAGACTATCGAAACTAAAGCTGCATGTAGATGATATCCTATCCATATGTAGTATTGTGATAGCATCTAGATACATATGTTGTACACAATTACATCAAGAAACTATTGATCACTTATTCATTACAGAAATCTATGTTAAGAAGTTTGGTTTATTTTTAATACAGCTGTAGAGATTCATAGCCCTTTTGTGCAGGTTAAGCAGATAGTGAATTAATGGTGGGACACAGAGTGAGTGCCCAAGCTTAAACCTTTGTTTCAAGCAGCACCAGCTATCATCATGTGGCAATTACAGAAGTGGAGAAACACCAATGTGTATGAAGAGAGTATGTCCAAGAGTAGGGTGATCTATTAAATCAACCTAAATCTACATCTGATGGCTAAGATGAGATACCCCTGGTTGAAGAATTTACCTAACACCTGGGCTGAGATGGTGCAGTATTTTGAGGATTATAGGCCCAGAACAGTTTTCCAGACTGTTAAGTGGGATTTCCCTCAACAGGGTTGGTTTAAGTGCAACACAGGTGTGAGCTCTACATCTCTTTTTGTGAGAAATAGTAATGGAGATTTTATCTATGCAAGTGCACAAACCATCCCTGACACTACTAGTATATGTGCAAAAGCTAAAGCAATCCAGGATGGATTGGAGTACTGTATTAATAATAATTTGTTGTTAGTTATTATTGAAAGACTCCTTATCTATGAACAAAATCCTATATGGTGAATGCAATGTGCCTTGGAGTATTAGTATGGTCATCAACAAAAGTAAGGTTTAGAGAAATATGGGAGACAAACAAATCCAACATACACTGAGGAAGGGGAACAAGCTAGCAGATTGTTTTACTAACTTAGCTTTTGATTTTGTAGGTACAATAAAATTCTATAACTTTCAGAAGCTACCAACACAGGCAAAGAAGATAATCAATGCAAAGAAATCACAAATCCCTTATCTTAGGATCAGAAATCATATAGGAAGGGAACCAGACTAAATCAAGGTAATTCACATAGAAGTTTTACAAGGTCTAAAGCAATACAACTACCTACAACAAATAAATTTTAGAGAGTACCATTCTCAGTTCAAGGTACAAGTCATCGAGTTAAAGTTGAATGAGTTCATTTATGGAGATTCTTTCTAGCACTGGTATCAATTCCTATTGGAAATTCAACCTGCTGAAAGGAAATCTGTGAGTGATCTACTCAGCTATCACAAATGAAAGCCTATTGTTGATATTAAAGATCCATATTACTTGTTGACAGTGGAGTTCTAAAGATGATTGGTTACAAGGGTAGAAGAATCCTTTTAAGGCAACAATATCATGGTGTGGGGTGAGAGAATAAGGTTATATGATTAACATCATTCCAAATCCTAGAAGACAAATTGACACAGCTTAGTTGGGGAAAGGTAGAATCAAATCTTGAAATCGATGAACAAAGGGCATTAATCTTAGATGTTTACCTGGGTTCTTTAGTTCTTCACTCTTCATGTTATCGGAGACTCACCGTGTCACGAACCTGCTACCGGGCCGTGCAGGAACCTACTCTAAGTACCTAGATAGGAGAATCCTTACCACCCTATTTAAAATGGGTCTGTGGAAATAAGTAAGAACATGAAATCTTGCCTTTTATACTAAGCCAGTTATCAATCTTTAATGCAATAAAACCCTTTTTACAAAAGCTTAACTGGAAAAAATCCTCCCTAGGAACTAGTCTAAATAGGTACAAGAGCTCTAAAGGAAAGATACAAGATACGAAAACAGACACATCTTCCATCATAGAAACGAAGAGTAGAAGCTGTTGGAGATCACCACTATTATGTACCTAAGAAACATCAATGATCCTGCAACCAGACTATACCCCAAAAGGTATAACAAGAGTAGTATCAGTACAAACAATACGTACTGGTAGGCATAATCAGTCGATCCGAATCCACCGCATAGTATCATGTAAGAATCAACAGAAACATGCAATGTGAAGTTACAACTATCCAGTCCTCTATCCTCCACCTTTACTACCATGGTATCACTGCTATGAACCTATACATTTTGTCCCAAGCCTTTCTATCCTGTTCTTCTCCCAACTACCCATATCGGAGACTCTCCACCATTCCATCCTAGTCATAGCCAAAGGTCACACATAACACTAGGACTTTCCAAGTCTACCCATCCTACCAACCACTATAAGCATCTCTAGAGATCCCAACTAGCATTCATAGATTTCTACCCACCACTGTCAGTCCACCTGTCTCTCTTACCAGAGATCCTATACTAACAACCCTGACCCCTAATTCAGTTGAATGACCAACCTGCAATACCTTGATTCGCCACCCTAACCCAACTACTCCACCGACATTACCAAGCCACTTTCGATAGAGATATACAATCTAAGGCAGTGAATATAACAAGACTTTAATCACCAAACTGTCAACTAAGTCCACACCTGGACTACCACCCTTTGTCCAAGTCAACCACTATGACTGTACAACCAGAAGTATATCCAACTACACAATAAATAGACCACCTATACTTATGTTATCATTTACAATTACCTGAACTGCCCAAGGATCCCTAGAACAACACCTACAGTGTCTAATATGCAATCCCGGTCTACACAAGGACTAACCTCACATTTAAATACAACTACTCGGCCACTCATGAGCCAATATGCAACAATCATATTTCAAGAAACAACCCAATCCACTCATAGAAGCATCAACAGAACACAATCAAACAAATATAAACAAACCCGTATCAGGCGTGGTACCCGAGCCAACCATTATAGAACCTGTACCAGGCGTGGTACCCGAGCCAACCGATATATGTGTCCCGTACTAGGTGTGGTACCTGATCCAACTGATATATGTATCCCATACTAGGCGTGATACCCGATCCAACTAAATGTCACACACAATCCAACAATCAACAATAATGAACACAACCACACTTGTAAACCAACAAGTAAATAAGACAAGTTCATTTTCCATGATTGGATATACTAGGCATTCATCAATTAATTCACTAAACAATGTAATGCGCAGATAATACTAAGCAACAGTTACAATGTACACATATTGCAAATGGGAAACAACAACATCACCTACCCAACAAACATGGTTCATAACCCCAACATTGATAATCGTTCGAAGACTAATTCTTGGTTTACCCTCTAGATGCATATAGTCATTTACATTAATTTTGGGCCCCTTCCTTAAAAGTAAGTACGTTCTAGGGAGTTCATCCCTTGAAATTAGGGACTTCAAACCCTTCTGTTCATCCCATTTTCCTTAAGTAATACAATTTCTGGAGATTCGGTACAACCTAGCAATCTATTCACACGTACACCTTACCGGTTCCTTGAACCTACCCAATAATCTAGTTCCCTCAGGATTTATAAAACACATATAAATGATAACCTTAGAATTGAATTACGTCAGCCCCAACACCATCATTCCCTTTCCAATCAACCAGCCAAAATAATACATTATCCCTCCTGACTATGTGCCTGAAGGCCTAGGCATGAATTCTCTCGATATTCTACAACAACAATATACAATGAATGACAGGTCTAAGTCTACTCAATTAGGCCTCGCCTACCTGGATGCTAAGCAGCTGCTGTAGAAGTTTGAATGCAGATTTCTGACTCTGTGAAAGCGATTCCTTAAGGAAAATGGGCCTTGGATCCCTGGTTTTACCTCCTTCCAGCAGAAATCTCCCCTCCCCATGATTCTCAAGCTTTGGAATAGCCTAGGAGGATTTTTGGATCAACCCCGATCTGTTTTTTAACTGAGGATGAGAAGTCTAAAATAAATTCCACATTTTCAAGCTACTGTCTCCATTACTCTGCTATAGCGGCGGTACTATAGCGGTAAAATTCCCACTACAATGGAGTGATATCAGCTCGGGCAAATTCCAAAAAATCTAAAATTTCATCGCGCCATCCCCATATAAATTGAATACAATTAATCATTCTTGAAATCCATGATAAGATGATTTTTAAAATAACAACTGGCCAGATCGTTACAACAGATACCAATTAACCCATTATTCATCCCTGAACAATCCCATAAATAGAGAGAAAGAAAGAAACTAGTCTGGGAATCCCAAGTCCTGCCTGGACCGCGTAATTACGACCCTACGCAAAATATCGAAACTTTTCTCTTTTTGGTTGTACCCGACTCAACCAAAATAATTCGACCCTTCTCTGTCAAGGAATTCCTTCCTCCAAGCTACACAGAAAAATTTGGAGTAACCTTCCCTGAGTGTCTGAGAAATCTAGGGCCTCGTACGATACCGTAGCGAAAGAATTTCAAACGACTCGTAAGGGAACCTTTCCGCTCCAAAAATGGCATGTCATCCTGCTTTAGTGGAAATTATACCGCCATAGTGGTACCATTATAGCGAGAGGCAGACCGCTATAGCGGTTGGCAATAGTAAAAAGAGGGTGAGAATGGGTTCCATGCCCATTCTCTCCCATTTTCATCCGAAATTACCACCCTCCTCTCGATCACTCTGCTTTCGTCGTCGGAAAATCAAGGTAACAATCGCACCCACTTACTTTCTTGCTTTATTGCACGAATAATAATAGTTCTAAGGTAGAAAATAGTGGATAGAGTAGATATTGTTGTGGGTTTTGAATTTGAAAATTTGGTTTGAGTTTTGTCGGATTTCTGAAGCATGGATATTTTTCTTACGTTTACAATGCTTCCACAGCGTTTTGGGCTTAAGGATTATGAGATTTTTGACCCAAAATAGGCTCAAAATAGTGGGGAAGGTGAAGGGTTATTCCTGTTGAAAAATGGAGATTTGAGCAATTTTTGGGGGTTATAATGCCCAAATTTTTGCATAAAGTAGTGGTAGGGAACTTTAGAAACACTGATATGGACTTGGAATGTTAAAACAAAGATTTGGGCCAAGAGGCGCCATTGATGCACCTCTTGAATTTTTGGAATGATGAAGACCGCTATAGTGCACCTCGATCACTGCAGTGATCCTACTATAGCAGAGAAATACCTGCTATAACGCTACCATCGCAGCGGAAGGCAGTTCGCTATAGCAGGAGGCTGCACACAATATCCTCCCAAGCAGAGTCAAGGATTATATTTTTCTCTAAAGGATACTTCCTTGCACTTTTATGAGTTCTAATCCCACCCCTTGCTATATTGCAGGTTTAACTTACTTGATGGATGCCAACCAAGAACACATTCCTCCTTACGAGAGGTTCCCCGATGATGCTAGGCGAGAGAGGTTCCGGGACTACCAGTGGATATGTATTTGATATGAGAGGGCCTTCAACATGAGGGGTGTGGAAGAACAGGTTGGAGCATCTTATAACAAGCTTCAAGAGTTCGGTTGGGGCCTCTTGGTGGAGGCTCCCCATTTCGGGCATTCCGGCTGGGTGAGGGAGTTTTATGCCATACTCCCCACCGTACATTGGGATGACCCCAACCCCACTATCTGCCTTCGAGGAGTAGATGTCCCCATGGATGTCTGGATTGTCAATGAGGTGGTAGGAGTGCTTCATGTTTCAAATGTTGCATATGAGGCAAAACTCTGGGAGATGGATATGAGGTGGTTGAGGGATACACTGATCAAGGAGGAGTTCAGGGACCAGGTCTACTGGTACAGCACCGAGGGAGTCACTAGTACTTACTTCACTATTGATGCTAACTGGTGGCTGAACTTAGTGTCCCGGAGGATCCGTCTATCAGGAAATTAAACTGACGTAACCTATCCTCGGGCCTTGGTGGTTTCTTGCGCTACATAGTGCATAAAACTAAATGTGGGGGCACAGATTGTATCTGAGTGGAAGGACTTCTACCGGGGTCCTAAGAAGGCCCCCTTTCTTCCTGGTCTAGTGTCTTAGCTATGCAGACGGTTCCAGGTGTCGGAGGATGATACTAACATAGAGGTGGAGATGGATGCCCCCTTCAACCCTCTTTAGGTGAAGGTGGTTGCCTCTACGAGGAAGAAGAAGAGAAAGGTGGGTGAAGCAGAGAGTAGTCGGGCCACCGAGGGTGTTGATGGTGATGACAATCCTACCCTCTTTCCCAGTTCCAGCCTCCGATCATTAGTAGCTAGTTGGAGGAAAACTTAGCCTCGGTCAGGCAGTTTATAGAGGGCACCACTTCCAGAGCTACAGCCCCACCCCCTTTGCTCAGGACTATGCAGCACTCCGCAGGGAGTTGGACGAGGAGAAGAAGAAGAGATGCTCCCGGGACCGTATACTTGCATGGATGTGGAATACCATAAAGGACATGTTCACTTGTGATGTCCCTAATCATGAGCTTCCCCAGCTAGAGCCGGGGGACCTGCAGGTGTTTTCCTTTATGAGTGACACCGAGATCAAGGGCCCCGCCCCTGCAGTCCCTGATGGTGATGAGGCATCAGGCTAGTACCTCCCTCCCTCCCCTCTTTATTATATTACTACTACTATTCTTTGGATTTCACCCCCGTTTGGGGCATGTACTAGACGTTGTTCCCCCTTCCTTTTCCCTTTTTATTTTAAGCACGTGGATGCTAGTTTTAAACAGTGTTGGCCTTATAGGCAGGGTATTTTAGCTTTTACGGTGATTTACTTGTTTTACATAGCAATTTATAGCTTAACTATCATTTTTAGATACCCCAGAAATGAAAAGCAAAATAAGGGAAAATAGCGCAGGGATTCTGTCCCGCCCTCCCCGCTATAGCAGTTGACACATTGCTATAGTGGCACTGCAAGAGTGGGGAATTCTCACTATAGCAAGATCATCATAGTGGTGCAGTCCCGTTATAGCAGCCCTGACGGTAGCAGCTCAGAAATTGAAATTTTCTGCAAGGTTTACCCATCCCCCGTTCCCGGTCATCGATGTTAACCCTGGAATCACATCATAGTCTTAAACATAACCCAAGACCATCCCCAACAATGCATAATTTAGAATTTAGCACCACGTAATCATAAAATCATTTACAAAATACACGAGAAAATTATTTACAACAACACATTCCCTCTATCATACCAGTATAGCCCCCTTTCCCCCCATGCTTCCCAACCAATCCCGACTGTCCTGAAACTGGAGTTTTCCCATAGTCACCAATCCATTTGTTCCCTTACCGTATTCACCAACGGTAAGCTTATACCTGAAATGTAATACAACTATTTCTATTAAGTCACATAGCAATTTATTTCTAAACAAATCACACAAAAATCAAGTTAGGACTCCTTCCTGACCAAAAAATTTTACGGTAAGGCAAGCAATACACACCACACAATTGCAGTCATACAAGTGATGCAATGCATACAATCACAAGTCTCAAGCTTCAACACTCAAACAATCCAAGTTCATAGTATTTTAACCGCCTCATGGATGACCGCTAGCCGATCATCCATGCACTCACATAGCCTCCAAGGCCAGATACCAATTGGAACCTTTATGGTTCTAACTTCCCTTGCTTGTTCCATTTCAATCGGAGTCAAGTGACATACTTTTACCTCATTGAGATATCAATTGGAATAGAGAGATACCAATTGGACTCAACCCATACAATCAAGCAACAGACCACACAAAAGGAGTGAAAGAAGGGAGATAATTTCTTAAAATGCTTCATAGCTTCTCGAAGATTAGATGTGGACGTCAACACACCAATCTGCAGGACTCTATTCAACATTTTCTCTTGTACTAGGAGACCGGTAACCTAGGCTCTCATACCAAATTTTCACGACCCAACTATAAGGCTATGTGAGCACCTACTCTAAGTACCGAGATAGGAGAACCCTTACCACCCCATTTAAAATGAGCCTGCGAAAATAAGTAAGAACATGAAATCTTGCCTTTAATACTAAACCAGTTATCAATCTTTAATATAACAAAACCCTTTTTACAAAAGCTTAACTGAAAAAAATCCTCCCTGGAAACTAGTCTAAACAGGTACAAGACCTCAAAAGAAAAGATACAAGATACGAAAATAGACACAACTTTCATCATGGAAACGAAGAGTAGAAGCTGTTGGAGATCACCATCGTCCTGTACCTAAGAAACATCAATGATTCTACAACCAGACTATACCCAGAAAGGTATAGCAAGAGTAGTATCAGTATAAACAATACGTACTGGTAAGCATCATCAGTCGACCCGAATCCACCGCATATTATCATGTAAGAAACAAAAGAAACATGCAATGTGAAGTTACAACAATCCAGTCATTTATCCTCCATCTTTACTACCATGATATCACCTCTATGAACCTATACGTTCTGTCCCAAGCCTTCCTACTATATTCCGCTGCCAACTCCCTATATCGGAGACTTTCCACCATTCCATCTCGGTCATAGCCAAAGGTCACACATAACACTAGGACTTCCTAAGTCTACCCATCCTACCGACCACTATAAGCACCTCTAGAGATCCCAACCAGCATTCACATATTTCTACCCACCACTGCCAGTCCACCTATCTCTCTTACCAGAGATCCTATACTAATAACCCTGACCCCTAACTCAGTTGAATGACCAACCTACAATACCTTGATTCGCCACCCTGACTCAACCGCCCCACTGACATGACCAAGCCCCATTCGACAGAGATATACAATTTAAGGCAGTGAATATAACAAGACTTTAATCACCAAAGTTTCAACTAAGTCCAGACCCGGACTACCACCCCTTGTCCAAGTCAACCACTATGACTCTGCAACCAGAAGCATATCCAACTACAAAATAAATAGACCACCTATACTTATATTATCGTTTACAAGTACCTGGACCGCCCAAGGATCCCTGGAACAACACCTACAGTGTCTAACATGCAATCCCAGTCTACACAATGACCAACCTCGCATTTAAATACAACTACCTGGCCACTCATAGTCCAATATGCAACAATCACATTTCAAGAAACAACCCGATCCACTCATAGAACTATTAACAGAACACAATTAAATAAATATAAACAAACCCGTACCAGGTGTGGTCCCAGAACCAACCTTTATAGAACCTGTACTAGGCGTGGTACCCGAGCCAACCGATATATGTGTCCCGTACCAAGTATGGTATTTGAGCCAATCGATATATGTATCTTGTAATAGGCGTGGTACCCGAGCCAATCGAATGTCACACATAAGCCAACAATCAACAATAATGAACACAATCACACTTGTAAACCAACAACTATATAAGACAAGTTCATTTCACATGATTGACAACCGGATATACTAGACATTCATTAATTAAATCCCTAAAGCATGCAATGCGCAGACAATACTAAGCAACAGTTACAATATACACATATCGCAAATGGAAAACAACAACCATCACCTACCCAACAAACCTAGTTTATAACCCCAACCTCGATAACCGTCTGAAGACTAATTCCCGGTTTACCTTCTAGACGCATATAGTCGTTTACATCAATTTTGGGCCCCTTCCTTAAAAGTAAGTACATTCTAGGGCGTTCATCCCTTGACATTAAGGACTTCAAACCTTTCTGTTCATCTCATTTCCTTATGTAATATAATTCCTAGAGATTTGTTACAACCTAGCAATCTATTCACACGTACACCTTACCGATTCACCGAACCTACCCAATAATCTAGTTCCCTCAGGATTTATAAAACACACATAAATGATAACCCTAGAATTGAATTGCGTCACCCCCAACACCATCATTCCCTTTCCAATCAACTAGCCAAAACAATATATTGCCTCTCCAAACTCTGTGCCCGAAGGCCTAGGAATGAATTCTCTCGCCATTCTACAACAACAATATATAATGAATTACAGGTCTAAGTCTACTTAATTAGCCCTAGCCTACCTGAACGCCAAGCAGGTGTTGTAGAAGTCTGAACGCGAACTTTTGACTCCGTGAAAGCGACTCCTGAAGGAAAACAGGCTTGGAATCCCTGGTTTCACCCCCTTCTAGCAGAAATTTCCCCTCCTCATAGCTCCCAAACTTTGGAGTAGCCTAGGAGGATTTTTGGAGCAACCCTCGTTTGTTTCTCAACTAAGGAGGAGAAGTCTAAAATAAATTTCGCGTCTTCAAGCTACTGCCCCCGTCACTCCGCTATAGCAGCTGATTGACTGCTACAGCGGCAGCGCTATAGCAGTAAAATTCTCGCTACAACGGAGTGACATCAGCCTCGACAAATCTCAATAACTCTGAAATTTTTTCGCGTCATCCCTGTATAAAATTGAACGCAATTAATCGTTCTAGAAATTCATGATAAGGTGATTTTTAAAATAACAACTGGGCAGGTCGTTACACACCGGCCAACCTCAGAAGTGGAGAACGCCACTCTTCACGGGCAGAGTCATCGGAGCACTCACATGCAGTCTTCAGAAGTGGAGAAGTCACTTAAGCTCCTCTTTCCTTTTTTGACTTTCACTCTAATTTCTTTATTTGTCTAGATGCTTCTTTTTCTTTTGGATCGGGTCTCAGTTTGGACTTGACCTTTATTTGTTTTGTTTCTTTTGATTATTGTTAAGTAAAATCAAGCCTATGGCCTTTTAATAAATAAAAAAAGACTTGATCAAACCTTAATTGCTTCTTAAAATTATTTTTTAAAATTATTGGTCAAACACAAATTACTTCTCATCAAAAGTGTATTTTTAAAAAGCATTTTAAAATACTTTTAAAAATAAACTAATTTTAGAAGTTTGATAAAAGTATAAAAATTGCAAAATTGCATTACCAGACAAACGGTGTTATCGTAAATGTCAGAGAATGACTGCAAATTAAGGACCTATAATGCTGGGAAATGGCGCATGACGTTTTGGTACATAAAGGACAAAAAGTAGAACGTTGACTTAAATTGAATCCATGGATTAATTTGAAAATGGATACAAAATCAAGATATATAATTCCCCGAACCTCTTATTTTTTTTATTTTTTTTGAAATTTCCATGAAAATTCTCAATTATTATTCTTTGAGTGTGATTAAATAAATTTGTTACTGTCAATAATTCATAAATCACACAAACCACGTGCAATAAGCTCAACTGAGAAAGCGATCAAGTGGGAGAATCTCCTAGAACTCTTTTTGAGATATTGCATTCGCTGCACTAAACTCATATGATTGAAAAAATATAAGGTGAAATTTGATCTCTAATCTCCTTTATAGAATATCTTACGTTCTTTAATGATTCTTTTGCTAACTACGACACGTGCTTGAAATCATTACATACAATTTTTGAATAGCATAAATATCGAGCAACTTTTCTCACCAAAATTTTGCTATACAAGAGAAAATTACAGAATATTCTTTTATCCTTATTGAAATTTGAACTCTAATAACAAAAAATTATATTCACTTTATTGATCATTAAATTACTCTATTGTATCCATTTTAGTGATTCCGAGGCGACTTTGATTTTGTCAAAGTCGTTGTTGTTTGATGGGCACATTATTAAAAAGACAAAACTACGATTGTCAATGAAGTCGACATTGTCATCTAGTCACGCCTCATTGTCATTCGCAATAGCATTAAAAGAAAACAAAGTTTCTTTGAAATTATAATTAGTGGATTACTGACCACTTGAAATATTCTACTAGTAATCTCACTATCTGACGTCATTTTCATCTTAATTCTATTTATGAAACCCTTTGCTCAATACATGATTTTAGTTTCCATTATTATCCTTCAAAAAAAAAAACATGCAGCTTAGGCAAGTTGCTCTGCTTTCTTTCCAACTCCCCCTTTTGATTTCCATTGTGCTAATCTTGACATTAGCCACCGCCCAAATTATCCCATCTAACACCACTTCTCCTCCTCCTCCTCCGCCCACAAATGATACCACTTCTCCGCCAACCACTCCCACCACGACAATCACTAAAGCAGCTACCATCACAAAACCAGGATGTCCGAAAAAGTGTGGGAACCTTACAGTTCCGTACCCTTTCGGGATTGGCATAGGATCTGGTTGTGCATTAAACACGAATTTCGAAATCAATTGTGACACCAACACAACAAGTTCTCCGACACCCTTCATAGGGAACATTCAAGTCTACGACATATCCGACACCGAAATGCGCGTATCAAATTTCATTAATCGGAGGTGTTATTCATCCACGGGAATGTTGCTTCGAAATGATCCTGCTTCAGTGAGTTTAGGAACCTTAAGTCCGTACAGTTTCTCTACCCTCAACAGGTACTTCAGGCCTAATCCGAAGCCATATATAGCTTGTTTGACTAAGATTTTGGAAAGCGAAAAATGTTTATTTTTTTTAAAAATAAATTATTGTAAAAAGTTAAGGTATTTGACCAAAAACTTTTAGAAAAATAGATGTTTTTTAGGTACTAGAAATTGTTTTTCAAAAGCCAAAAAAGTTTTTCTTTTCCCAAAAGCATTTTTGGAACATAAGCCAAATATAGTACTTTTATAATATTGACAAAAATAATTTTCAAATTAATTAGTCAAACATAAACTGCAATTTCAATTATATTTTATTTTTAATTAAAAACACTTATGACAAAAATCACTTTCCAAAAGAAGTAAAATTTGAAAGTTTGGCAGGCTGTTAATCTGATTCAATTAAACCTACATACGGCTTTCTGCTTGAATCATATATACTTATACAAAATGTTTATACATAATAATTAGATGGGATAAATGGACGAGTTAAGTCAAAATATGTCAAATCTATAAATGAGTAATGACTCAACCCATTCAGAGTTTGCTTGGGTCAATTTATGTTCGGGTTCAGACCACACTTGACCTGTTGGGTTACACTATTCTGACCCAATAAATTGATGGATTGGGAGTTCGATACGTTATTCAAGCCAATAAACTCGCAATAACTCAATCTATTAAAATTTTTGATTGGGAGGATTACTAAACAATGAGTTGATTTTACTTTCTCCTTACACCTAAACTTGCTGAATTTAAATTTTGAATTCACCTATGCAGGTTCACCGTAGTTGGTTGTGATGACGCTGCTATAATATTTGGAAGTGACTTCGCTAATGGCTGTCCCACTGTCTGTATTAGTACTAGTCATGTAACTGAAGGAAGATGTATGAGTACTGGTTGCTGCCAAATACCAATACCAAAAGGCTTGAAATCTTTCAACACGATAATGCAAAGCTCGAAACAAAATCATACCGGAGTTTGGTCTTTCAATCCATGTGGCTATTCATTTCTTGGTGAGGCCAGTCGATTCCAATTCAATGGTCTACAAGATCTTAGTGATCTTAATTTTAGAAACAAGATTTTAGATAATGTCCCTATTGTGTTAGATTGGGCTATTGGAACTCTTAGTTGTGCTGAAGCACAGAAAAGTAACGATTATGCTTGCCTGAATAATAGCCAATGTGTTGATTCCAACACTAGCCTTGGTGGTTATAGGTGCAACTGTAACCCGGGATACCAAGGCAATCCATATATCGGTCCAGGTTGTCAAGGTAACTTGATTTCTCTACTTCCTCACATGTTTGAACTTCCTTTCTATTTATTAGTAAGATTTTGTCTCGTTTTTCCCTTTTTCACTAGCCATCAATGTTGGAGCCGAAATTTCAATATAGGGGATATAAAATATATAAAAAAAGTAAAACAGAAAAAAAATTAAGAAAATTCAATATGTTACGTATATACATAAAAAGACTTTTTAATTCTGTATAATTTTTCGATAGAAGGTGTCAAAGTTTGACTTAGGATGTTTAGATTTCTGAGTGTTTTTCTTTTTCTTCTTTCTTTTTGGGGGGGAGGGGGGAGGGGGGAGGGGTTGGGGTAGATGGAGGATCTTTGCCACCATTTGTGAAGAATTTGTTATCTCACTTAATACATTTAAAAAGTTACATGAAAATGGAATATTAATAAAGTTGCAGATTAATTAGTACTATATATGATTATATAATAGATCACCTTGATGCAGTAATATTCGTATTTGAGTATATTTGTCTGCTCAAATACTAATCCTGGACCTTTTAATCATGTCTTTCGCTCTTTCTTTCTCCATGACTGCATAGGGAAAAGGTACGTATACATTTTCCTTAGCATAGTGAGGCAATGACTGTTTAGCCTTCCTCACTTTTCTTCCAACAAATTCTATTATATTCATTTGGAATCAATGAAATAATTTACATAGAAAGTTAGTTTGACTAATTTTTCCAAAATTTCACCCAATTGAGCACGTCTAGCATATTTTTTCACAGTAGCAGGATCACTATAACTTAATTGATTTAATATTTTAAAATTTAAATTTAAATATTCAAAAACTATATGATAAGTAATATAAGTTGTATTTCTTGATCTCATGTCAATATGATGAAAACATACCATTTAAAATGTTGATCAAAATTCACATAATTTTGAATCTCTAGAACCTAAAATGTTAGTATATATATTGGGACAAAGTGAGTACTATTGTTTTACTGGATATTTTTTTTCAGTTGAGTTTCTTGAGGTGAATCAGTCTAGCAATGAAGTCGCTAGGAACTTATTTATGTAGAAATGATTAAAGATTCAAAGTTGTACAAATATTAGAGTAGCTCTTAAAATATATAAAGAATGGTTTAACACTTCATATCTTACTATACTGTATAATCACAACTTCTGCAAGTAAATATGTTAAAAAGAAAGATAAAAAAGACGAAATGCCAGGAATTAATTTATTCGATCCACCAACACACGTAATAGATAATAATGGACTCTGAGACTCTGGCAGATGAAAAGAGATTACCTAATATCATGGTTTTCATCACATTTTATTGATCGTTTGGTCATACTTTTGGGTGCTTAAGCGTGTATTATGTATTTTCTTTGTTTTGTATGCTAGATGTTGATGAATGTGCGGATCCAAATACCAATTCGTGCGAAAACAATTGTATAAACACACCGGGGAGTTACAATTGTTCCTGTCCAGAAGGATACACTGGTGATGGAAGAAAGAACGGTCGTGGTTGTATTGCACCAAACTCCAACTCTGAGTTCCCATGGATTAAGTTTTCTGTTGGTAAGTTTCTCAGGAATCCAACTTGTCTCTACTAGCATATAGATTAACGTCCTACTTACATTCTACTTCATGCATTTCAATTTGTTTGTGAATTTAACTGGGCACAAAATGTTTAAAAGTAAAGAAAACTTAAACTAAAGATATGTATAATGTACCAAAATACCCTTTAATCTTGTGATCTTAAACATGCCATATGAGATATTAAAATTAAAGAGTTGCTAAGTTAGGAAAGAAACTTTCTTTTTTTAAACCAACTAAAACGAGAATAAGACAAACAAAATGAAACAAAGGGAGCATACATTAAAAAGTCATGGCTAGCTTTTACACAGTAATAATAAATGAATACATTTCATTGAAGCGAAAAATTAAAAGGAATGAATGTTCCTTCACTTAGATTTCTAATTCAAATAAATTTGTTGGATAAATACAGGTATGGGAGTTGGTTTTGTGTCCCTAGTAGTTGGGATAACTTGGCTCTATTTCAGTATCAAGAAAAGAAAACTTATTAAACTCCGGGAGAAATTCTTCCAACAAAATGGTGGTTTGCTCTTGAAACAACGAATTTCTTCTAGCGAGGGTGGTGTGAAAGCAACCAAAGTTTTTACAGCTGAAGAGTTGAAAAAGGCTACAAACAACTATGCCAGTGATAGAATTCTTGGTCGTGGTGGAAATGGAATTGTCTATAAAGGTATTCTACATGATAATCACATAGTTGCCATTAAGAAATCTAAGTTTGTGGACGAGGACCAGATTGAACAGTTCATCAATGAGGTACTTATTCTTACTCAAGTCAACCACAGAAACGTGGTAAGACTCTTTGGATGTTGTTTGGAAGCTGAAGTTCCTTTATTGGTCTATGAATACGTTTCTAATGGAACTCTTCATCAGCATATCCACAATCAAAATGGATCGCCTTGGTTATCTTGGCAAAATCGGCTAAGAATTGCTAGTGAGACAGCAAGTGCACTTGCTTACCTTCATTCTTCCGCGTCAATGCCAATAATTCATAGAGATGTCAAGTCTGCCAATTTATTACTGGATGATGTTTACATTGCGAAAGTGGCAGATTTTGGAGCTTCAAGATTAATCCCTCTGGATCAAACACATATTGCTACATTGGTTCAAGGGACATTAGGGTATTTGGATCCTGAATATTTTCGTACAAGTCAATTAACTGAGAAAAGTGATGTCTATAGTTTTGGAGTAGTCCTTGCCGAACTTTTGACAGGGATGAAACCTATTTCGAGGGATAGAAATGACGAGGACAAGAATTTGGCAGAGTATTTTGTTTTGTCCATGAGAAAGAATCAGTTGTTTCAAATTCTTGATCGCAGAGTGGTAAGGGAAGGAAGCCTTGAGCAACTCCAAAAGGCGGCTGAGCTAGTGAAAAGTTGTCTTAGATTGCATGGTGAAGATAGGCCTACGATGAAGGAAGTGGCAATGGAACTTGAAAGTTTAAGAAAGTTCACAAATAACCCTTGGGCTAATGGACATGGACATGGACATGAAGAGAATGAAGATGAATTAACAGATCTTTATACAATTCCAATTGACTCTAATACAGGTATCAACAATTCCTCTGGACAATACAGTACCAACTCCAACACAAATAGCAACAACTTTTCTTCATTGATATATAATACAAATATTCCACGGTGATCTAAAAGAAGCCAAATAGTTCTTCAATGTTGAATTTTCTGATGTAATATTTTTGCTTTGATTTGTATTTCTCTTTGAATTTTTGTTTACACAGAAAAATATTACATTCAGAATCTATTGCCTTAAGGGTCAAATTTCAAGTGAAGCTTTTAAATTTATAGTTTCTCATTTTTATATGAGAATTTATTCTTTATACTATTGTTGGTTCATAAGGTTGGTAATACTTTAGTGTCTTCAATCTTAGAGGATGACTCTAAGGATGAATTTATTTCTCTACAATATTATTGGGTATCTTTGGGCAATATATATATATAATTTAACTGCACATTTTGTTCATCTTCCAAGCAAAAAAGGTACAATGATAGGAGGTAAAAGGCTAAAACACAAACACTCCTGCCCTAAGATGATTAAATACTGTCGACGAAACTTTGAAAGATGAGACAAATGCTATTACGAGGAAAAAAGTGTCTCCAAAAATTGTCCTACTGTATCCAAGTCACATCTAGGGAGTTTCATATCTTATCTCAGCCTTTTTTCTAGTAGCGCTATGCGACTGGTAGGATAACTCCACCTGTGCCCATCATCGTTATGCCTTTACTTGATTACTTTCTCTAAAGGCACAGTGATAGAAGCTGAAGCGTGTTAGATCCTTCAATCTTCTGACCTCGTTCACCTCGTCATATATTCTCCAGGGAGTAGCTACCTGGAGAATGATCTCTGACCATACCTCTCCTTCCACATTGGTCATTTCTACAATTTCCATCTATGTTTAATTTGAAAACATTGGTGATTGGTTTAATTTACTCCATCTACCAAGAGTGATCTTTTTTAAATGAATATTGTTGTTAAGGGTGCTGACAATTTTGTCCAATGCGCCCAACAAGATAAAATATTTCCTATGGCTATGTTATCACGTCAGACTTCCTCCTCGACTCCATCTAAACTCTATTGGTATGGATGTGATTGCAGATTGCCACATTTATAACTGCACTGAATCTCTTTTCCATATTTTCTTAGAATGTATTAACAGTTAAAATGTTCTGGAAAAACTGGGTGTTCTCCAGCATATCAACGACTACATCCAAAATCACATTGACACTAACCTGATGGACTTCATGAAGAAAATTAACCATAATATCAACTCCATGTTATGGCATGATTTTCTTCCCTTTAGTTTGGACAATCTGGATTACTAAAAATCATAACACTTTCAACAATGTCAAATCTGAGATCTCTACTGAAGTCACCTCTACTAAAGCTTTGGAGTTTCATTATCTTATATAGTAACAACTCCTAAACCGGAGAAAATTCCACATTACTACAAAGTCACTATTTTTCCACTGACAAATGTTCAGTCGTTATTCTCATAGATATTTTGATTGAATCAGTGGGAAAAGAAAAAATAGTGTAGTTTTTCATAGGGAAAATTAAGAAGTTTCTCATTGTTTCAATGAGAATCTGTTTCCCACCATGTGTTTTTCCAATGAGCTGGTTCGGTGGGAAATTCATGTTTTATAACACAAATTTCCCATTGATTTGCAGCGGGAAAACCCTCTATTTCTAGTAGTGCAATACTCCTAAACTGCCCACTTAAATACAGGTTATAAACTCAATACGGATGGGTCTTCATATGGCAACCCAGGCAAAGGAGGAATTTGAGGTTTAATTCGCGACAACAATGGAAACTGCGTAGCAGGATACATGAAGAGCTACAAATATACAACCAATATGCATGCTGAACTGTTAGCCCTGCTACATGGCCTAAAGTTAGCAGGAATCTCACTCTGTTAGAATGGGCACTGGACTTGGCAGAAATTATTGATTTATTAAAATCTAACAACATTTTGTAAACTAAATTGAGTATAAATCAATTTATTAAAAAGTAATAAATGTAAACTGTACAACAATAGTATAAACTCTCACATACAACGAGAAACAATAAATTTAAAAGCTAGCTTAAGTAGGAGTTTGACTCACAAGGCAATAGAACCTACAAGGAATAGTTTCCTATGTAAACAAAAATTCAAAGAGGAAAGTACAAATCACAAGCAAGAAAATTACATCAGAAAATTCAAACATTGAAGAAGGGCAAGGGCCAAAAGAATTAAAAACACATAATCTTCATCAATCATCATATTGCCCTTCTGTTTTGGACCAATGGGCTATTTGTGTGAGAAGTACTACCCGAACTATATTGTCCAGAAAAGTTGCTGCTATTTGTGTTGGAGTTGGAACTATATTGTCCAGAGAAATTATCGATACCTGTATTAGAGTCAATTGAAATTGTATAAAGATCTGTTAATTCATCTTCATTCTCTTCATGTCCATTGGCCCAAGGGTTATTTTTCGTGAACTTTCTTAAGTTTTCAAGTTCCATTGCTACTTCTTTCATCGTAGGTCTATCTTCTCCGTGCAAACTAAGGCAACTCTTCACTAGCTCAGCCACCTTTTGGAGTTGCTCAAGAGTTCCTTCTCTTACCACTCTGCGATCAAGAATTTGAAACAATTGATTCTTTCTTATGGACAAAACGAAATACTCTGCCAAATTCTTATCCACGTCATTTCTGTCCCTCGAAATAGGTTTCATCCCTGTCAAAAGTTCCGCAAGAACTACTCCAAAACTATAAACATCACTTTTCTCGGTCAATTGACTTGTGCGAAAATATTCAGGATCCAAGTACCCTAATGTCCCTTGAACCATTGTAGCAAGATGTGTTTGATCAATAGGGATTAACCTTGAAGCTCCAAAATCTGCCACTTTCGCGGTGTAAATATCATCCAATAATAAATTGGCAGACTTGACATCTCTGTGAATTATAGGCATTTGCGCGGATGAATGAAGGTAAGCAAGTGCGCTTGCTGTCTCACTAGCAACTCTTAGCCGATTTTGCCACGATAACCAAGGCGCTCCATTTCGACTGTGGATATGCTCGTAAAGAGTTCCATGAGAAATGTATTCATACACCAATAAAGGAACTTCCGCTTCCAAACAACACCCAAAGAGTCTCACCACGTTTCTATGGTTGACTTGAGTAAGAATAAGAACCTCATTGATGAACTGTTCAATCTGATTCTCGTCCACAAACTTAGATTTCTTAATGGCAACTATGCGATAATCAGGTAAAATACCTTTATAGACAATTCCATTTCCACCACGACCAAGAATTCTATCACTGGCGTAGTTGTTTGTAGCCTTCTTCAGCTCCGCAGCTGTAAAAATTTTGGTTGCTTCCACACCAGCCTCGTTAGAAGAGATTCGTTGTTTCAAGAGTGAACCACCATTTTGTTGGAAGAATTTCTCCCGAAGTTTAATGAGTTTTCTTTTCTTGATGCTGAAATAGAGCCAAGTTGTCCCAACTACTAGAGATACAAAACCAACTCCCATACCTGTGTTTGTCCAACAAATTTATTGGAATTAGAAATCCAATAGAACGGACATGCATGTAGTTTTACTTTTCACTTCAAGAAAATGTATTAATTTATTACTACTTTGTATAGCCATGACTTTTTAATTGAAAGTAAGCGGGACGTTTATCTATAGCGAGTGGAGACAAGATTAATTTCTAAGGAACTTACCAACAGAAAACTTGATCCATGGGAACTCTGAGTTCGAGCTTGGTGCAATACAGCCACGACCATTCTTTCTGCCATCACCGGTGTATCCTTCTGGACAGGAACAATTGTAACTTCCCAGTGTGTTTATGCAAATCTGTTCACATGAATTGGCATTTGGATCTGCACATTCATCAATATCTGGCATGCAAAACAGAGAAAATTAATCCCTGATGCTGTCTTTTTATCTATTTTTTTCAGATACTTGCTAGTAAATGTTGTGATTTTGTGCACTTATGGCAACTAGGAATATTTAAACGGCTCTCGGATCTTGCTAAATGTCTATTGCTTGAATGTATCTTTACCTTCTACAATTAAGATAATGATACAAGTTGATGTTAAAACCATATTCTTTATCATATATATAGCTTGAATAAAGGTACTAACTATTTATATCAAAGATTACGTGGTACAATTAGGTCAAATAAACCCTTCTAAAATAAGTATTCAGCTGCTTGTGAATCTTAGTTAGTGATATTTCATTGCTCGACTAATTCAATTCAAAGTAGTTTATTTAATCAAACCTACAAGTTTCAAAAGAATTATGGCATATTTAAGCCCAGAAATATTATGACATACTTATAGTTTAAAAATATTTTTATTTCTTTCTTAAACTCGGAATTCAGTTAAACCATAGCAAAAGTAGAAACAGAGAAGGGTCTAAATTACTCTTCAAGTATTGGAAATGGTACAAATATACCCTCCTTCCACCTTTGGGCTCTAAAATGCCCTTTTCATCCACTTTAGGGCTCTAAAATACCTTTTTCATCCACCTTTGAGCCCTATTTTGCTCTTTCCCTTAACAAACTCTAACAATATTTTATTTGTTGAAATTTTAATTAATCAAAACCTATTAACTCACAAACTCAATTCGGATCCCAGATTTAGCTTCTCTTCGTTTCTCATCTCTCCATTTTTTTCAAGTTCTTATTTAGATTAGAGACATATATCATAGATTTAATTTAATGACTGAGATTTAGTAAATTAAAAATAAGTCTTAATTATGATTAAAATAATCAATTACTTTCATATATTTACTTTCAAAATATTATTTTAATCTCACAATTTTAGTTGTATAAGATATTTTTTCTATATATAAGAAGATATTCTCACTTGCCTTGAGACTTAATAAATTTTGTCCTGCCCTATTTTTACTTTAATTTTTTTGCCACTATTTTTTTCACTCAAATTATTTTTAGCCTAATTTTGGATGTTGGAAAGGAATTTCAATGTTGGAAGAGAAGTCTTCTCGCTTTAAAAAAAATTACAACTAAAATTTAGTATAACTTTTTTCCTGTATTGTAAATAATATAGCAATCAGATATTTGAATATTTAACAAAATAAATAATAATATAATTAAAAATAAATTTAATGGCTATAATTGTGGAATTGCCTTATATTTTGGAGTAAATAAATGAAAGTAATTAAATATTTTAATTATAATTAAGACTTATTTTTAATTTACTAAATCTCAGTCATTAAATTAAATCTATGACATATGTCTCTAATCTAAATAAAAACTTGAAAAAAATGGAGACATGAGAAATGAAGGGGAGCTAAATCTGGATCCGAATTGGGTTTGTAAGTTAATAGGTTTTGATTAATTAAAATTTTAACAAATAAAATATTGTTACATATTAAATGAAAATTCTAATTATTTTTCCTAAAGAGTTTGTTGATGAAAAGGACAAAAGAGGATTCAAAGGTGGATGAGAAGAATATTTTAGAGCCCAAAGATGGATGAAAAGACATTTTAGAGCCCAAAGGTGAAAGGAAGATATATTTATACCATTTTTAATATTTGAAGGGTAATTTAAGTTTTTCTCTTAAGTAGAAATAGAGAAAGTTAAATTTTAATGAGAGGGATGGATTAGTAATAAGTCAACCTCACCCCCAATATGAATTTAACTTATTATAGCAAGTTAGTTATCACTTTTATCATATTATCCATTAGCCTTTATCAAGAGATTTACTTGATTGCCTAAATATTTTATACACTATTGATGCACAATACAAACTCCAAATAGGAAAAAACAAACAAGACAAACAAAAGAAAGTTGAAACATGTGAGAACGTAGAGAAACCAAATTACCTTGGCAGCCAGAGCCTATGTATGGATTGCCTTCATATCCCGAGTTACAGCTGCACCGGTAGCCACCAATGCCAGTGTCAGAATCAACACACTGGCTATTATCGAGGCAAGCATAATCGTTACGTTTTTGTGCTTCAACACAAGTAAGATTCCCAATGGCCCAATCCAGCACAATTGGGACATTATCCTTAATCTTCTTTACAAAATTAGCATCACTGAGATCCTCTACACCCCCGAACTCATATCGACTGGCCTCACCAAGAAACGAATGGCCGCATGGATTAAACGACCAAACTAAGCTGTGATTTTTTGAGGTTACCATACTTGTATTGAAATATTTCAAGCCTTTTGGTATTGATATTTGGCAGCAACCAAAACCCATACATTTTCCTTTAACTACATCACTGGTGCTGCTGCAAAGAGAGGGGCAACCATTAGCGAAGTTACGTCCAGTCATTATAGCACCATCATCACAACCAACCACCGTAAATCTGCAGAGGTGAAATTTACAATTTAAAGTCAGTAAGTTTAATTAGTTGTAAAGAGTTATGGTACTTTTGTTGACTTGATTGAACGGATTGAACTTGAGAATACCCATCAATATGAGTTAAAATTGTGTAACTCAACATGTCAAACTGCAATCCGAATTCAAATATGCGAAATTAGATTTGAAATTTAAGAATTATGTAAACTTAAAAAGAACATAAATTAATAATTTAAGAAAAATACATTGGTTTTCTTTTAGCCTTTCTTTCAAAAAGGGGGAAGTTTGGTCATTTGCAATTTGACCGTTAGCCAATAGCAAAAAAACATTGATCTTAAGATAGTGACCCCATATAATTTTCCCTCTCTCTTGAACTAGCTGTCTCAGTTCAGTTCCGGGCTGATCCAGTCAGGGGCCTCGAGCGATTTCTTGGTGGACCGGTCCCACAAGCCCAACCCCATAGTCGGGCTCCGTTCGAGCCCCCACCCCCTAGGCTTAGTTCCTACCCCTTTAGTGGTACCAGGCTGGTCAATTTCGGTGCCGGTCTGGATCAGGTCCCAGTCCCGTTAGAGATCAACCGGTCTCTTTGACACCAATGAAGCAAATTTTTATTAGGCATGATTAGAGGTGACAAATGGACGGGTTGAGTTGAATTGATCGGGTCGAAATGAGCTGAGTTAATAAATGTGCGGATTATTGATCTGCTTAAAAGTTTTTTGGACTGAAATGAATTGGGCTAAAAAAGTGGTCAAAACTCAACCCGCCCAATTTTTATTAAGTTTAATTACTTTATTTGTTCTTTTATAATTTTTTAGTATATAATAAAATTATTATTTTCTCTCTATATATATATATACATATATGAAATGAGCTGACTTAATAAATAGGCGAGTCAATAATCAATCCAAACTTTGGCAAATTATAATTTCATTTTGCTAATTTGGCCGCCTCTAGGCATGCCATATTTATTAATTTGATCCATTTTTGTTCGCTCCAGCATATTTAAAAATCATTTTGCAATATATATGATTGGAGCAGAAAATAATAGGTTGAGTTGAATTTGATAACTCGTTCTGGATGGTACTTTCCCTATTCAACTTTACTTGTTCAATATTGATTTGGCACAAGCTTTTAAATAGGAGGTCAATTTTATCACATCACCCTTCAAATATTAATAAATACAATAACTTGAAAAATGCATGAGAGAAACAACTATAGTTAATGATAAAGGTAAATTTGGAATTACGTGTTAAATTATCTCTTGATTTTATAGATGAAACAAGTAAAATTAGACATCTATTTTTAGTATAGTAAACAAGTAAAGATGTACAGAAGGAGTAGTTAGGTGTCGTACCTATTTAGGGAAGAAAAACTGTAAGGAGTTGATCTTCCTAAAACAATCCAAGCAGGCTTATCTTGAGTCACTACTCCTGTTTGTGAGTAACACGTCTTACTTATGAAATTTGATATGCGCATTTCAGCGTCCGAGATGTCGTAGATTTGAATGTTCCCTATTAAGGGTCTCGAAGAACCTGTTGTTGTATTAGTGTCACAATCGATTTCGAAATTCGGGTTTAATGCACAACCAGATCCTGTACCAATCCCAAACGGATATGGAACTGTAAGGTTTCCACATTGTTTTGGACATCCTGGTTTTGTGATGTTAGCAGCTTTGGTGATTGTCGTGGTAGGAGTGGTGGCGTTGGTCGGCGGAGAAGTGGTGTTTGTGGGCGGAGGAGGAGGAGGAGAAGTGGTGTTAGTGGCGATAATTTGGGCTGTGGCTAATGTTACGATAAGCACAAAGGAAATAAAAAAGGGGAGTGGGAAAGAAAACAGAGTAACTTGATTATGCTGCATGGTTTTGAAATATTATGGAAATTAAAAGAACGTATCGAGTAAAGGGTTCCATATATAGGACTTAGAGTGTGTTTTCTATGGAGGAATATATTTTCCAAAAAATGTTTTCAATTTTCTTTGGTTAAAATTTCTGAAAAAGTAGACTTAAAAATGAGAAAAATGATTTTTCTAATAGAAGTAGAGAAAACAAGTTTTACAATTGACCACTAGGTCACACCCTTGGATTAAAGAACCATAGGATCTGAGGTCTAAGGTTCAAATCTCACCGGATACAAAAAACACTAGTTGATTCTTCCAATGTATTCTAGTTTTGGTGTAATAAAGTTACCTGGTACCTGTTACTAGTGGGAGGTGGCAAGGATCCCATGGATTTAGTCGAGGCGCGCCAAAGCTGGCCCTGACGCCACGGTCATAAAAAAAAGGTTCTACAATTGACATTTCACATTGATCGTGTCCTTCCAACTCTCCAACATACCTTCATCTTCACCCCTGATCCCCAACCACCCTTATCCTCGATCCCCTACTTCTATAATATTTATTTAAATTATATACAAATACTTTTAAATAATATTTTTTACTTACATATCGAATATAAAATATATATATATAAGAAAAACATATACTTTCCTTAATACCAAACACAACCTTAGAAAAAATGAAGGTAGTGAGATAACAAATCTCTAGTGGCCTAGTGGGGTATTAATCAATTAAACATACACTGTAATTTCTTAGATATTGCGAATGACAACGAGGCAAAGAATAGACAAAAATTTCGAAGGCGTTGACAATCGTTGTTTTGTCTTGTTAATAATTTGCCCACCAAACAACGACGACTTTGACAAAATCAAAGTCCACAAAGAATCATCTAAATGAATGCGCAGTGTTCGTAATTAACGGAAATGGATACGAATCTCAGAATAATTACTTTAAAAGTAGGTGGAAAGAAGTACTGAGTTCTTGCATGTAAGGTAATCTCTCAGCTCATTTTTAATTGTTCAATATTGACTTGACACACCTTTTAAAAATTAATAAATAAAATAATAATTTTAAATATCACTTTTTTAATATAATAAATTTAATATTTTAAAAAATACATTGAAAAATTATGACTATAATTAACATTCCCTCTGTTTTATATTACTTGGCTCCCTATACTTAAACATAGATGTTTTATTTTACTTGTTTAATTTAAAAAATCAAAAAAGTTTTTTTTTTCTTTCAATACTACTATTATCAAATGACTACACACAATATAATAGTCAAATTTTAATGAGGCTAGTTTATTAATAAAATAAATCCTTAATAAATATTTTTTAAGAGAAGCATCAAATTAATATGAAAAAATGTTAAATGAAAATGGGAAGTAATAAAGATAAATTAGGAATCAAGCGGTAAATTTTCTCTTAATTTTTTAAAATAAATAAATAAAAATAAATATTTATTTTTAGTATAGGGTTGAAGGAAGAGAATAATATGTATTGACCGAATAATCCAAGTATAAATAATTAGCTGATTCAGATCACCAATTCACCGTTATTTTTTAAAAAAATGAATTTTTAAGATGACTTCGCACCGACTTCAAACCAATGAACGGATTACTTTTAGTCAACGTTCTACTTTTTTTTATCCTTTCTGTTTTTGTCACAACAAGCCATGCACCATGTCAAAGCATTATAGGTTCCTAATTTTGCACAGTCATTCTCAGACCATATTGGTTGGCTATGCCATTTTTGCAATTTTATATTAATTGCTCTTACGCTAGGTTTTTCTTTTTTCCTTTTAGGACCCGTTTGGTCATAATTATTTTTTTTACTTTATTTAAAAATCAACATTTGATCATGAAAATTTGAAATATAACTTAAAGTTATATTTAGAAAACAATCGAAACTCTATTTTCACTTTTAGAATCCTAAACTTTTTGTTTCATAAAACAATCACATTTTAAACTATATTTCATGTTTAAATTATATTTCATGTTTTTTTAAAAATATATTTAAATTTTAAATATTTATTATTAAAAATATGGCTAAACACAATTTCAACTTTAAAATTTTTAAATAAAGTAATTTTCATGATCAAACGTCTGCTTAGTCTTTGATTGATACAATTTTCTTGTCAAATTATTTGAAAGAGAACATATGTCGTACTTCCTGTGAAAGTACAATATAACTCAATTTCCTCGTCTTTTCCATGTGCCATTGCTTCAACTCTTTTTTTTGTACACATATAGAAAGTGTACGCATTCGGCAAGTCCTTTGAAATTAGTGTGTTCAAATTTCAAACTTTACGGCCTCTTGTTAGAGAAAAAATAATAGGTACATCAATTTTATGATTTATTATAAATATTTTTTTAGTATATGACTTTAGTTTTTCATAGGTGATCGGTAAAAAATAACATAAAAAATCAATAAATAAAACATATATATGAGATTATTGTATAATTATTTTTCTTGTACTTAAATTGTAATTGGTTATAGGATTGGAGGAACGGGAGAGATCTCCTACCGGAGAGGATCCAGATCCTAGTATTATTGTCATCAAACATTTCTTGATGAACAAGAGTATGACCAAAAGGAAGGAGAAACCATCGATGGTTGTGGACTTGTGGCGGGCTAGATGAGATCCCTCCATCTTTTATAATAGTCTCAAATTCAAGTCTTGTATATATACGAAATTAGATTTATATTTACGAAATATAGTTGGAGATTTTTGCTTATTAAACCTAGGAGTTTTTAAAAAAAAACATATACAAAATTTCACTCAAAATTTTGTGTATGAAACTATATAAAATCGATATGATATATGTATATAACTATATAAATTTTAAATAAAGTTCATATTAAATTTCTGTAAAAAAATAAAAATAAATTATGTATAAAAATGGTATAAAATCGATATTACATATGTATATGACTATATAAACTTCATGTTAAGTTTATGGAAATATCGCGCTTTGAATCTCACTCATGATATCGTGTATAAAATCTGTATAAATTTATCTCACTCACGCTATCGTCTATAAAATTTGTATAAATTTTGTATGAAATATGTATATAGTTGAATAAAATTTGTATAAAATTTATGTTGGTTTCTAGAAATTTAATACAACTAGATAATAACATTGTATGTAACTTTCATACAATATTCATACAAATTTACTACAAGTACAAGAACATAAAAACTTAAAATATAATTTTTCATAAACTCTACATACTCGTTGTGTGTAATATGACTAATATCCTCAGATTAACTTAATACAACTTCTCTGAATGTCTCTGAATATTTCATAAATTTAATACAACTTTCTAAATGTCTTGTTTATGTGTAAGATGACTAATATTCTCAGATTAATTTACAAATTGTCTGCAGGTGTGTACTGGATAGTGTTGCCCGAGTGGTCATAAATTAAAATTAATATTGCAGTCATCGTGTATTCTTCAGGTTCTTTGGTTTTCACTTTTCAATGATGTCAAAAAAAAAAGTTATATGGTGTGCGTGGATAGGCATTTAGTGCATTGTTCGTCATCATCAAAAAAGAGAAAATTGTTAAAAATTAGGAGACTATGCAAATAGTTTTGATGATTGAAAAAAGTAAACTAGCTCATTACTTATTGTTACTTGTGTTGCATGTTGTAATATCAAGTGAACCAGGTCCCCTCAGACAAAAATAAACATGTACAAATTCGAAAGATTGTGATAAAAAAGAAAAGAAAATAAAGAAAATATATTGAGTTTGAACATAAGTCAACAAGGTAGACGTATGAAAGGAATTAGGAAATCACAAGCTTCCTTACATGATGCAATATCCTATGTGAAGTCAAATTTCTAGGTTGTGATTTACTAGGGTGTGCAGATTCTTCACAAGTATATACATGGGATGATGAATACTGGAAGTCGTACCTATTGCAGATTAAGAGAATTCATCAATTGCTAGAAATAACCATTGAAGCAAGATGAATGACTTTATCGCAATCGCTCTGAAACTGGTTTAGTTGTTGTTAGGTTGTGATTAAGTCTGTATGATTGTTAATTGAAGTTTTGTTTCTGATTAACAAAGTGGTAGTGTGTCAAGTGTTGAGGTGTTGGAGAGTTTAAGACTAGAGTTATTAGTCTTAGCGATGTCAATCAATTGGAGTAAACTGGTTTGTTTGAGGTACTGGAGTTACTTTATTTGATTAGAATCCTAGGCCCGCCTACGTGGCACCACTACAAGCTAGGAATTGCATTTTTTAATTTTCTCAGATTTTTACAATTTTCGCACACAAAAACTCAATTATTAAATTATTATTAGTTACAACTCCTCGACAATAAGCAATCAGAAAAGACGCAACATTTACAACTCTCTAGCAACCTTTACCGCCAAAATCTTCACGACTACATTCAAGTTGGCACAAAAAATAGCGAACAAATCATGCTCAACAATATGAGATTCAAACACAAAAATGTTACTTACATTCATCTTCTTCTCAGCAACAATTGAAATCTTTTCCCAGGCGTGTGCAACAACTATTCACACAGAGATTCCACCCATTCTGCATTACAACACCATTGATTCTAATTAAAATCCTATAACAAAGTTTCGTTACTTTCAACAGAGGTTTCTGAGTTGGGTTCGAGATTTCCTTTCAGTTTTCAAGGTTTTCGACAAGGCAAGGTCTCCTTAGCAGATTCAAGAGATTCGCTTTAGGTCCGTTCTTACTTCTTACCCCTAGATTCTTACTCTTACACTCCCTTTAGATCCTACTCATCAGAATGACATTATATGAATGCAGTTGAACATGCTTGCAAACTGATTTTATGAATCTGTTGTTGCCTTATATCTTTGGCAATGAATAATTTTGGCTCTCTTTATTTACTCTATTTATTACCCCTATTTCATTACTAACACATTATTACACATTTAGTGTTTATTTGAGAATCTCTCTTAATTATCATGTTTTGGATAATTTGTTTACATAGTCTATTTCTGATTTTTGTTGAATGTGGTATAAACAAGATTGTTTAAATGAAATTTGGTGGACTGCTGGAAGCCATAGGATTTGAAGAGGTAATATGCCATATCTCACTATTTCTATACATCTTTTTTGTCAGTTTATACCACTCTCTCCTAATTTGTTTTCCTACTTCTCAATTCTCATTAATAATAGCAGTAATAACCCTCAATGGGTCATGAAAAAGGAAAACGAACCCTCTAATGATAAACCAAAAAGACTCATCGATTGTAGATCCGTAATTTATGTTAAAACCTTCACATTTTTAGATTCCAAGTGCACCAATGCAGAGAGGAAATCAGCTGCATGAGAAAACCAAATGTCGATGAGAAAGTTCCAACAGTAAGAAGTTTCATGATTTATAGATTTTTCCCCTCTTTGCCCTTCCTCATTAGACTTATATTGTTATTGCATCATAGTCAGCGAAACAAAGAGCGGGAAGCAAGTTTTTTCAGAGAAGGAATGACGAGTCAAAACAAAGATCTCACTAAAGCTTCTACATGGCACAACACCCCCTTCAATGAAAAAACAAACTTCACAGCGTGCAACTACAACTAAAAAATCTATTCTAAGACAAACTGCGTATATCTGAACAAATTGTTCGATGTTTTAAGTAGAAGAAGTCATAGAAATTATCTAAAGGCCTCTAACTCCAAATCTGCCACGGCCAATTCCTGTTCACTGGTTGATAGAATCCCTCCTCTTCACATTCACTCTTCTTTTACCTTCTTCCATGTCATGAACAATCTCAGATAATGCCTTTAAAAGCCTAGAAGACTCTTGTTATCATCTCTACTACAGCCGAAATTGGTTCCCATGAGAAAAGGAAAAGCCAATTTTGCTATGGCCACCAATAATATTGTTACTTCGTGAAGATTGCTCTTCCATGTCACCTACCCCAACGGTTTTCCTTCTGAAGTATAATATTTAGACCGGTAAAATAGATTTCATTGCTGGTTATTTTATTGGATATTTGATTGTTGAAAAAATAATGAGTTTCTCTTAAAAAAGTGAGTTTCTTTTCATGATGCTAATACCTTTACTGAGTTTCACTGATTCCTCAATTTATGTGCTACTAAAAAATATATATTTTGAGATTTGCTTATAATTACTGAGGTTTAATTAATACTTTTAGTAACTTATGCTCCAGGATAAATGTACATGTAATAAACTATGAGTTAAAATATTTCAGGATTGCAAAATACGTGCAGATACACCACTATACCTATAATCTAACTGGAAAAGAAAGTGAATAGTTTCATCACTATATAAATACTATTGTAGACGTTGTTGTATATAAAAGAGGATTTTGAACCTGGTGACATGGAATTCCTCAATGGTCAGGAAGCTTATTTATCAATTTGCTCAAATTTTAGCCTTTTTCCTGTTTTAAAAATTAAAATAAAGCACCCATCCACAATAAAATTTTACCAAAACGTTGCTTCGTTTCTCCTCTTCTGCTTTTTTCCTTCCCCTGTTCAACTGCAATTCCCTCTAATTAAGGCCTCCCTTTATTCCCTGAGTTTTCCTACTCTCATAGTTTCTCTTGATTATGCATCAACAGAATCCGGAAGAGATGAAATGGAAGGCTGTCAATAAATTTCTCAAATATGGTGATCTTTTAACTTATTTATTTGTTTATTTTTTCTCTAATCTGTTACCTTTAGTTATCATTCTGTCCTTCACTCTTTCTCTCTGTTTTGCGCTTTACTTTCCTATTACATCAACAGTTTATGTAATTGGGTAAAAAAATGGTGTTTTCTCATATCATACTTTGATTCCTCTGTGTACTCCCGATGAGATATGAACAGGTGAGTATAAAATTTTAAAAAATACATGTCGAACATATGCTCGAATGACTTTATTTAAGGTGTTTCAAGTTTTATTTTGGTTGTAATGGGGATGGAGTCTGGCACTAAGTATGAAGAAATTGAGGAAATTATTGAATTTGAATTGTTTGCGACTTTTATTTTCAGTGTCTAATGTTGTCATCGTACTTGTAACTTTCAACAATAGCTGCAGGTTAAATTTCCTTACTAGGATGATTTTCCTAACTTAATATGTATAGCCTTAGCCAACTGCTAAAGATCTTTGAGAAGCCAACTAGGCTATTGCAGTGTAGACATAGTTTATGTGTATTTTGTTATTAAAATTGGAAGATGGAATCCTTGACTTGGTTCTCATTGAAAACTTTGTTTTTTTTTAATATTAACTTTGAATTTTGTGTTTTATAGGTTCTCTTGCGTATATTGTCTGTCATGGAGATTAAAAGTCTTTTGAAGCCACTGGAATCACTCAGTCACAATGCCGTGGAGTTGGGCTAATGCCTATGGTACACATTCATTTTTTATGTTTTGTGCGTGCGTGCACGATTTTTTGTGAAAAACTAGAAAGTGCAATTTTATGAATAGTTTTGAATCTGCCATCAATAAAAAGAAAGTGTATTAATTTTTTAATTCAAATATATTAATGGATTTTACTCTGTGGTTTAGTATTAGAAGGGAATGACGTGAATGATTCCCAGTACGTATAACCATTTCATTCTGGTCTTTATTATAGAATTTGTACCTATTCATTAAGTAAGAAGTGGTGCGAATGATGGAAGTAATGAATGCCAAAAAAATCTATTGAAAAAGGAACCTTATCGATTCACTAGTTGTGATGGTGGAATGAGCTTATATTTGTTTGAACAGCCTCAGTTAATCATGTCTTTCTTTGATGATAATCAATACGATCTGCCCAAGTCTCCTCTGTATGAAATTCAATGGGATTCAGGAGGCCATGTCTTCAGTCATAGGATCCCAAGTACTCAGATTGATAAGACGTTCAATTCTATCCGAACTACTCTTTAGGGCAGGATTTGATTTTTGATCTAAGGTTGAAAAGTTAAATTGTTAGAACCATTTTTTGAGATGGATATGTGCTTAGAAAGGATATAAAACTTTGGAGAGTTGGTCGTTGATTTCTGATTTATAGAGACTGGTGTTTTCCTTTAGATTTCACGTTGCTACTGCGAGGGGCACACATATGCTATGCTTGGTATTTCTTTATTTGGTTTTAGGTCCAATTCCTTACCACTATAACTCTTGAAATCAAAGCAAGTCCAAAAAATATGCCGAATGATTAAATTCATGATAATAACATAGTGGAAACAAAAGGAAACATTTCTTTGTTATCTTATTATCAATATGTTAGGTTTTGATTTATCACAAAATATGTTCGTAGGTTCTTACAGAAAAGATGAGTAAGCTTATATCATGATATTTGCTCATGCTTCCTTCTCAAATTCAATACCATGTGTTCTGGTGAATCTAAGATTTGGTTAAACAGACGTACATCCAAGTTTTAGAGAATTATAGACTGATCCCTACCTCCCTGCTAGCTCCTGGTCTTAATTCTCTAGAGCAAGAGTTATATTTGCATGGGCGGATGCAACTTTTGGATAGTGGGTTCATCTAAACCCAATACTTTTCATGTGAATTATAAGTACCTTAAAGGTCGAACCTATTAAATCGTGAATCCATCTATATATATATGTATACATTCTGGATGTAATATAGACTCTTTGCTTTGGGTAATTATTTAGTTGTCATTTTTCTGATGAATAATCATATTTTGTTTGCTTTGGTGGAACACAATATGATAGTCAAGGCAGGTCTTATAAAAGATTTCTATGTGAGTTATTTTAAGTTTCAACAAACAATATCATTGTAATAGGCTTGGCTAACAACATATCCTCGAGTTATTGTGGTGTGTGCTTGCAATAGAGTTATTGTAAGTTAGAGGAATTAAAAGGTTAATTCCTAGATTGCAATAGGTTGCAATCTGAAGATTGCTCAGGTTTTAGTAAAGTTGTTTGGTTGAAAATCCTATGAGGTAGGTCGTGGGTTTACTCCCTTGAGCAAGGAGGTTTCCACGTAAATATCCTGTGTCATTACTTTACTGCTTCTTATGTGTGTGTGTTGATCGTTTTCTTATTTAGTGTCTGAAGCAGTGGTTCATACAATCCTTCAGAGACCTCATTTTCTCGTGTTTCAAAGATGTTCAATACAGAACAACAGTACCAACCAAGTAGGAAAAGAAAAATATAAATTTAACCACCAACAAAGCCATAGCTAGTTAAAGTGTTACTGCAGCTAACTCTAGCTACAGACTCCAATCTACCTGAAGTGAGAACAGATAGAAAACCACTCACACAAGCCTCTTGAAGAGGAGTGAGTTTACAATATTAAGAGCAAAGTACAAAGACTCAAACAACAATGAACTGAGAGAAACTGTCGTAAGCTAAGACCAGGTCCCTTGTTGTAGAAGCTTTGAACTGAAGAACAATGGAGACTTTTGCTGAGAGAATATCAATTTTAGGATGTGCAAAAGCTAGGTTTTCCTCCCACATAATGATCTATATATATGGATCAAATGAGATGGAAAACCTAGAAAGTTTCTCATTGGTCGAGATTGGACAACTGTTTCTCCTCTGTTGCTGTGTAACAACTTTTTTGCAAAAAGTACAGCTGCAAGCTTTATGAGCTTGTCAGTCATCAAAATTAAGAATAAGTTTGCCAATCATCAAAACCACAAATATAACATTTCCCCTCTTTTTGATGATGAAAAACTTAAACCAGTAGTGGATCAAGTTTGGATGTTCCCCCTGACTCTAGCTGTCACGATCCAGACCACCGTGAGTGGAACTCACCCAACCCCCCGGGTGAGCGAACCATCATTTTCCCGAACTTAACCGTTCTAACAGCTCAAAACCAAAGAGCGGAAATTAAACTAGCAAAATAATAATAACAAAACCACTTCATTAATATAAACCTGCGGAAATTACCCCATAGAATCTGAAAGTCCCAGTACCAAATAATCTACCAATGTCTAGGATACGGGTATGCAACCGCAAAACAAGGAAATAGTTTAAGCCCGAAATAAGTGGGCTACAACTCTAATGATAGATTCAAGGCAGCTCGATCGAAGCAGCTCACCCTTGAAGTCTGAAAATGTCGGTACTATAGATGAGGTCGCGTCTCAACCACTGGAAGATTGCATGTACTCACAAAAAGAAAAACAAGTGTAGTATCAGTACACCACCACTGTGTACTGGTAGGATCATCAGCCAGTTCCAAATAAAAACAATGTATAATCAGTAAAACAAATCAAGTATAAGTACAGAAGACATGCAACAAGTTAACAGGCACCCCTAGACTACAAGTCTCTACTTAGCTTGTTCCCGCATGAAATCCACCATTTCTAACTGTAAGCAACAATCATATAACCAATAAACCATCCCTTTTCATTTAACCCGAACCCACCTTGGGATCCCCTCTAAACAACACCTAAGTATTAAAAAGACAACCCGGCCTAGTCCAAGACCAACTCAATAGATATCACAGGATTCCTGATCACTCAAGGACCACCAAACAATATCACATTTTAATAAAATAGCCGGTCCACTCACGAAACCAATAACAGTCAATGCAATATAATAATAACAATGAAATATGGAAGTAAAATAAACATGTACTAGGCGTGATACCCGAGTCAACCCTTAGTATCATGTACCAGGCATGGTACCCAAGCCAACTGTAGTGCCCTGAACTTAAGATATGCGTGCAACTCGTAAATGTGAAGGAATCATTATGAACCAAGAGGATAAGGTTGTGAATGGATAATTATACAAAGGGATGCTTACTAAGCCATTTGAAGTGATATAACAAGGTTATATACCAAATGGAGACTTGGAACAAAAGTTCAAATTGAAGGATTCACTATGGTGGACTATTTCAAGCAAGCTAGTACAAGGTCTTACTTATAATGGGTATATCTCCCAATATAAAATGATTTAGAGGTCCTATGAAGTACCAAATTAAATATATTTGAGTCTAGTTTGCAACGCAATAAACCACTCATCTATACGCCTTTAGAGTAAAAAGTTATGCGCAATTTACTACAGACACACGCACTGCCCAATCACTGCGGGACATGTGGCAGCCTTGGGTAAGTCGGCCAAAAGTGGTGTATTTATATTGAAACTTTGGGATTTCGTCTCCCATACATATCAGAACATAAGGTACCTTCTTAAAACTTGTTTTCTTCAGTTCTTCTTCATCTCAAGCCCTCCCTAGCCTAAGGTAAGTGAATTCCTTCAAGAATCAAGTGTATTTTTTATCGTAGGTCACGGAAACATACTTAGTCAAGTGTTTTCTTGAAGGAAAAGGTGTTGTTCTTGAAAATAAAAAGGGTGCAGGTATTGTATTATTATTGATAAAGGTATGAATTTTTTTCTATCCCTATAAATATGACTCTATGAGTTGTTTTAAGTATAGTTTACAGGTAGGACTCACAGGACGGTGAAAGGAAGTCGTGAGTCCATGTTTTGCCCATTGAAACTAATATATTCGGTGAGGAGGGAGTATGTAGAGGGCTGTAATGGTTGTACTATTGAATAAATGAGGTGTGTATTATGGTGTATTGAGGCAGCAAGCTTGCTGCGATAAGGAGGGACGCTAGGTATAGCAAACATGATTTCTACGGCTCTTGCAAGCTTGTCTCTCATCAAGTGTTTGATAAAATGCCTAAATGGATTGAGGATGTTGTTTATATGTTATTTGGATTCCTATCACTGTATTAAATGTTATAATTCTCACCCAACTTAATCTATGAGATTAAAGGGTCATTTAAACGCTACTAAATAAAGAACTCCCGAGGCGGTATTTAAAAGTCGAGGGGTCAAGTTTATGACCTTGTTTGGGATTTGGAATGGGCTGAATATTGTAAAGAATTGATGGAGGGATTAATATTGACTTAATAGGTGGTCATAGTTCAGTTGATAAGGGGAAAAGAGAGAGATGGGACGATACACCATTTAATTATCTTATTTGCTAAGCTTGTCGCTCGTAAGCTATTATCATCTTCCCGACCTCGCCATATTTCTTGGTTAGTCGCTTATACTATTGAATATGTTGTTATGTCATAGATAAGGAGTGTTTTACGGGAACCAATGATGCTACATAAGGGGGAGAGAGTCTCGAAGTAAGGTATGTAAAGCTAAAACCAAGTCCATTAAGAGCAGCAGTCCAAAGATGCAGCAGCAGCAGCGCCCAAGTGGGTTAAAAATTGGACCCAAAGTTCAAAAGTGAACGACGGTAGGCCTAAGAAGGCCCACAAACTAGAGTTTAGGGCAGGTTTCATTTGGGCTAAAAAGTCCAAACCAATTAGGCCAAGAGGCTTAATCTCTTTTCTTTCCTTTAAATCTCTTTACTCTTGTTTAGATAGAATTATTTGTATTAACTCTTAACATTCTATTTAACTTAGTTGAAATACCCAAAGGAAGAATCATTCTTGTTTAAACGCTTTTCATTAAATCAAATTCACTTTTCTAATTAGTTCCTTCATATAGGATTGTTCCCTTAAAGCTCCAAAGTGCAAAAGCTTGCTTATCACTTTTTCTTGAAAAGAATTTATCGTTTTCAAATCGTTTATCATATGTTTCAAAGCTTGGTTCATTTATTTTAGTCAAATTGTTTACTTATCAAATAATTCGCATATCTTATCAAAAAAATACAAGATCTTTTCACAAGTTAGTCAAAATAAGTTGTGTTTCAAACAAGTCTGGATAACCGCAAGTTAGTGGATGTTTTGAGTGCTTTAAAAACCTTCTCAAAATATTAATTTGAACCCTTACCCAAAATCTCAAAAAAAATCTAAGTCTTTATCTGTTTTAGGCTTTGAAATTTTTTATAAGTTTTCTTGGTTTTACTTTTAAAAACTAAGTGGCGACTCTTGCTTTTATTTGAAAACACATTTTGAAATCTTAACTTGGTTTTTTTTTAAACGAATTTTCAAATAGTCAAAACATTAAACCATTTTTCCAGGAAACAGAAATGGTGACTTCGCTGGGGATAATTCAACTAGGTTCTAACCTCATTATTTGCAACTAACTTATTTGACTAACTATTCGGATTGTAATAATTAGTAAACTTTACTGCTTTCCTTATTTGCTTACTTTTTTGCAAAATATAAATTGTTCATAGCATTTTCTGCCTCTCTTGGCAAAGCATTAGAATGCATTAGGGGTAAAAAGGCGATTACTCAAGTATTTGCGATCGTTTTTAATAAAACACATAATTTTTAAAACAGACGAGTGAAGTAGTTGACCCGCGGTCGGTTAACGGTCACTTGTTGTTTTAGCCCTGGTTGTCCGCCCGGGTTCCCGATCAATTTCAAAACCTATTCTAGAAACTCAGGATAGAGCGAAACCAAATGCCGAATTAGGCATTGACCTAAGATGTCTTAATATCCAAGGGATACTAAGTCCATTAGTAAGACCGCCTTGTGTTCGAAAGGGCCCATGGCCCGAAAGAACAATCATCCCCTACATGCTCAATTAAAGGATGTGATGTCGAGTTGTACGAACCATTATCCCTCCGGATTGAGATACATTTAGATAGTCTTTTATTTTTTGAAGATTGTTATCCGAAAGGCATTCAGAATTTACAAGAAGTTCGAGAACGAAGTACCAGCCACGGTGGCCTAGTTTAGAATTGTACCCCTGCGCGGGATTGATTTTGATGTACATTCCTTTTCCCGCAATTTTGTACCCCCATTTTATTTAATCAATATGTATAAATATATTTTGGGGAAATGGAACGTTTACAAACGACATACATATTCTTCAATTCGTTAGGCCTACCTTTGGCATAAAAGGTCACATATCCGTATAGGACGCGCTATGAACTGTTATGTGATATAACTACTTTATGTGCTATGTGTGTTGCTTGAATCAAGGAAAATTGGTCCATTCCGTGCTGAAATTTTTTAGAACACAGTAAGCAAAATATAAAGCCCACTACACAAAATCTCTCTTGGAGTTCTTCAAATTTCCCCAGAAAAATCCAAAGACTTCTTTAAACCCTTAAGTCTTGTTCAGAAAATGAACTTACAATATCCAAACTACATCCTTTTCAGGGCCTGTCCCTTATTCTTTAGAAATTTTCATTTTTCCACTTTGACAAAAATGCCAAAGAATTTAGAAGATACATCAAGTGCGTAAGACTCGACAAGTCAAATCTCCTGATAGAATCTACCTACCCCAAACTAGATCCTGTCTGTCGAACCCTTGAGCCAATAAATACCCATGGATCAATTTGCCTTGATGAAAAGCAACTATATGTGTTTCTTCTCGGTCGGATATCTTGTATTGTTTATCACTAACAGGATTTAACATATCGGCCTTTGAATTGTTTTACTTCAACAGGTAATAGAAATTGATCTGGTGTTGACAAAACTGGCCGAACATCCCTAGTTCACCCTCTCAAAGGCACAAATAGACTCCTCCTCTAACCCTCGCTTTGCTAAGGGTAAAATGACTGATAGAGAAGAAGAGAACGCTTTGGCTGTAAGAGATAATGTCATTTCTGAACAGAGCAAAATAATTGCCGAACTGGCATGGAAGCTAGAAAAGATGCAAGAAGAGGTGCAGAAAGCCAAAGATATGGCAAGCCTGGCTATTGCCGCTAACACCCCAACTCTGGGAAGTGATTAAAACCCTCTCCAAATACCTCCTCTCAATTCCCCGTTAATTGAGAACCTCCCCGGGAATATTCCTCCTGCCTCCGCACCTAGACCTTCCAACGAACATCTCTCCAATAATCCTCCTCATATCGGATCCTCGTACCAAATCCATACTCCTCCTATCCAGCACACTAACCAAAACAACAACCCAGGCGCCTACAATCCATAAAACCTCCCTCCAAACTATCAAAATGCGCCACTAAACACCTACAACTCCCAGAATAACCATCCCAATGTCACTAACCCACACAACTATACTCCCACATACCCAAATGTCATTCCACATGTCCATCCTCCACCAGCCCAGAACACACCACTTACCATTTTTCACGCTAGGGTAGAACCATACACCGCCCTTTCAGAAAGCCCTGAGCTTGACCACTACGAAGAGAAAGAGAAAGAGTTGAGGGCCACAGATAAAAAGCATTATTATGAAATGGCACAAATTAAAGAGGAGACAGCTAGGACCAAGGAGTTTCGAGGCTCATCCTATGAAAAGGGCTATGACTACGACGATCTTTGTATCCATCCAAAAATGAACCTGCCAGACGGATTCAAGATTCCCAAATTTGAGACCTTCAATGGTGTTAGGAATCCCGAGGCTCATTTGAGAAGCTATTGTGACCAAATGGTCGGTGCCCAAAAGAAAAATGCTCTGCTAATGAGGCTTTTCAGTCGAAGTCTAAGCAGAGAGGCATTAGAATGGTTCACCTCTCAGGAACTGAAGAAATGGTCTAGGTGGAGCGATCTAGCCAGAGACATCGCTCAAAGATTTGCATACAATATGGAAGTCGTCCCAGATCAATACTCTCTAGGACGCATCAGGCAAAAATTTAATGAAGAATTCAGAGACTATGCTTATCGGTGGATAAAGGAGGCAGCGAGAGTTTGACCTCCCATGTCCGAAGAGGAAATAAGAGCAGTGTTTATGCACTCACAAAAGTTGGAGTTTTATGCTAAAATGATATCAGCGATTAAAGTACCGTTCACTGATCTAGTTAAGATTGGTGAAATTATGGAAGAAGGTCTGCGTAGCGGCAAGATTACCAAAGCTTTTGCATCCTCAGGATCAACAAGATTTCCCAAGAAGAAGAGAGAAGAAGTATCTTCAGTGACATCTAGTCCTAGCACGAAACTGAAGAAGCCCTTCGGAGCCAACTATAAAAATTGACTTGTTCCAACGACCCCTCCCCTAGATCTACAAAGTCCTCAACCAATTTACTATACTCAGCCCATATACCAAGCTCCACAACCAAACGTGCAGCCTATTTACCAAACTCCACAACTAAATATGCAACCCATTTACCAAGCTCCTCCCCAAAACTTTCAAGTGTATCAAAAGGCTCCTGAGAACCAGAATAATCGCCAGGTTTCTCCTCCCGCCAATACGAATCTCCCTTGTCCAAATTTGGAAATTAAAGCTCCTCAGACTTTCACCCAGTTAGCTGAAACCAGAACTCAGTTATATGAAAGATTGAAGACTGCTGATTTATTCAGCCCATTCCACCCAAACCTGCAAATCCCGACTCTCATTTCTTCGAGGCTGATCGACATGTGCTTATCATTCCGTAGGAGTCGGACATGATACCAAAGATTTCATTAACCTGAGGCACAAAATTACGAATTTGATTAATCAAAGAGTGGTCACACTACAAACACCACTGGCTAATGGTGGGAACAACCCGCTCCCAAATCACGAAAGAGCCACTGTTAACCTGATAGAGGTCGATGAAGAATGGGTTGTGAGTAAGTCAATAGTTCCAGTTAGCTCTAAAAAGAAGAAAATGCTAAAAAAAAAGCTATAGCAACTTTGAGTATTGTTGAGCTACTCTTTGAAGGGTTAATGCGCAACAAGACCTTGCACGTCACTATTAAATGTCAAGAAAAGATCACAAATAGAGTTTTGACTGACGATGGTTCAGGTCTAAATATTTGCCCGCTATCCACACTCGCTCAGCTAGACTATGATCTGGGAAAGGTTTGCCAGAGTAGGATCAATGTGAGAGCCTTCGATAAGGGTTGAAAGGACACTATCGAAAAGGTCAGTTTGCACATCCAGATGGGACCTGCCAAGTTCCAAGTAGAATTCCAAGTCATGGATATTACCACCAGCTACAACCTACTTTTGGTAAGACCGTGGATCCACGAAGCTGGAGCCATGCCCTCAACTTTGCATCAAATGGTGAAGTTTATTTGGGAAGAACATGAAGTGGTGATCCATGGAGAAGGAATTCACTTGAGTCGTCCTAATGATTATGTCCCTGTGATCGAATAAGTCCCAAGGGGGAGCGATTTCTACATAGTAGAGATCATAAATGCCATCGGAGAGAATCTTGCTCCTCAAATTCCCGTGCCACCCATCTATAAAATGCTTGCAACCACGATGCTAAGGAGCGGGTACGAGCCAGGTTTTAGGTTAGGCAAGAATTCTGGCGGCATGACTAAGCCCATAAGCATTCCCAGACGGCTGACCAGGCATGGATTAGGGTACATAGCCCGAGACGACAAGGCAAAAGTCGAAGAAAAGAAGTAGTCAGGACTGCCGAAGCCACTCCCTCACTTATATCAGTTATTCTCGGTGCGTATTAGTCCTCCAAGCGGCGGGTTAAAGGATGGGATCAGAAGGTTGTTCAAAGAGTGCAATACTGTAACAGATGAAATCCCTGAAACAACCATGATAAGGGATGCCAAGCCCGACAAAAAGCTATAGAATTGGGTCGCAACTTCCCTCGTGACTTTCTGCTCAGTTGGGTAGACAAAGACTCTGTATTATGAAAATTGGTGATGGTCCGGATGAGGCTCCGTGACCCACCCTTTATGTTTTCAATTTCCTTGGTTTGAAATCTTAACTTGGTTTTGTTTAAACGAATTTTAAAATAGTCAAAACATTAGACCATTTTTCCCGAAAACATGCGGGCAACTACAACTCATAAGCCACGTTGCCAACTCTTCTCAAGATCATGTAGGGACCTACAACTAGGGACTAAGCTTCCCCTTCTTACCAAGCCTCATGAATTCCTTCATAGGTGAAACCATCAGAAATACTCAATCGTCAACTTCAAATTCTAAGTCTTTTCTCCTTACATCTGCATAGGATTTTTGTCCACTCTTAGCAATTTTCAACCTCTCCCCAATGAGCTGAACTTTCTCCATAATCTCATGAACTGAATTTATATGTATCAGTGTTGCTTCACCTACCTCAAACCAGCCTATAGGTGATCTACACCTCCGCCCATAAAGTGTCTCATAAAGAGCCATCTAAAAGTTAGAACGAAAGCTGTTATTATAGAAAACTCCATAAGAGGTAAGTGATCATCCTAATTACCTTTAAAGTCAGTCACAAAAGCCCTCAACATATCCTCTAAGGTCTGGATGGTACGCTCACCTTGGCTATCTGTCTGAGGGTGAAATGATGTGTTGAGATTCACCTGAGTACCAAGACCTTTCTGGAAAGATATCCAAAACTGGGAAGTAAACTAAGTACCCCTATCTGAGATGTTAGACAAGGGAACCCCATGTGATCTGAATATCTCACGGATGTAGAGTATGGGATAATCTTCTGCTGAATCAGTAGTCTTAATAGGCAAAAAGTGGGCTGACTTAGTAATCCTGTCACTACCACCCAAATCGAATTGTGCTGTCTGTGAGTACGTGGTAAGCTAATTACTTCCCACTTTCAAGTAGGGATGTCAATATCCTGAGTCATACCTCTCATTCTGATGCTCTACCTTTACCTGCTGGCAGTTTGGACACTTAACCATAAAATTAACAATGTCCTTCTTCATGTTGTTTCACTAATAGACTTCTCGTAGGCCACGGTACATCTTGGTGGCACCGGGATAGATAGAATATCTAGAGTTGTGAGCCTCTGTCAAGATCCACTGTCACAACTCATCTACATTCAAAACACATAACTGGCCCTGATATTGAAGCACACCATCTCCCTCTTGGGAGAAAACCCTCTACTCGCTGCTGATGGACAATACCTTTTAATTGATGCAAGATGGGATCACTGTCTTTCTTCTTCTTTACCTCAACTACCAAAGAAGATTTTGACCCATTCTAAACTATAACACCACCATCCACTGAGTCAGTAAGACGGACTCTTAAATGAGCAAGCCTATGAACATCCTTATCCAATTCCTTCTTCTCTTTCTCAACCTGTGACACACTACCCATAAGCAATCTACTAAGTGCATCAACCACTACATTAGCCTTACCTGGATGGTAAAGCACACTAATGTCATAGTCCTATAGAAGTTCAAGCCACCTTCTCTGATGAAAATTTAACTCCTTCTGAGTGAACACATACTAGAGGATCTTATGGTCAGTAAACACATCTACATGGACACCATACAAGTAGTGTCTCCAAATCTTTAAGGCAAAAAGCACTATTGTAAGCTCAAGATCATGATTCAGGTAGTTGTTCCCATGAATCTTAAGCTCCTAGAAGCATATGCAATGACCTTCCCATGCTCTATCAAAACACAACCTAAGCCAACTCTAGAAGCATCATAATACACAACAAATTCATCTAAGCCTTCTGGTAGAGCCAAAATTGGAGTTGTGGTCAACCTAGTCTTCAGATCTTGGAAGTTCTTTCCACACTTATCTGACCACTGGAACTTACCTTTTTCTGAATCAACCTGGTTAATGGGGCAGCTATGGATGAAAACCCCTCAACAAACCTTCTGTAGTACCCAGCCAAACCCAAAAATCTCCTAATGTCTATTAGAGAAGTGGTTCTGGGCCAGTTCTTTACTACCTTTATTTTCTGTGAATCTACTCGGATGCCCTCACTAGACACCACATGACCAAGGAAAGCAACTGACTTCAACCAAAACTCGCACTTACTGAACTTGGTAAATAACTGGCGATCCTTGAGAGTTTGCAATATAATCCTCAAATGATTTGCATGCTCCTCCTCATTCTGAGAATACACAAGGATGCATCTATAAAAACAATACCAAACATATCCAAGTATTGCTTGAATACCCTTTCATCAAGTCCATAAAAGCTATATGAGAATTTGTTAGTCCAAAAGACATAACCACAAATTCATAGTGACCATACCGAGTTCTAAGGGCTGTCTTCAGAATGTCATATTCTCCAACTCTGAGCTGATGATAACCGGGTCTGAGGTCAATCTTGAAGAAATATTTGGCACCCTAAAGCTGGTCAAATAGGTCATCAATCCTAGGAATGGGGTACTTATTCTTGATTGTGACCTTGTTCAGCTGACAGTAGTCGATGCACATTCTTAGCGAATGTCTCTCTTACGCACGAAGAGAACTGGAGAACCATATGGAGAGATGTTAGGTCTGATGAAACCTTTATCTAAAAGGTCTCTTAACTGATCTTTCAACTCCTTAAGCTTTGTTAGAGCCATTCTGTAAGGAGGAATGGATATAGGCTACATATCTAGAAGAAGGTCTATCCCAAAGTCAATCTCCTGCTCGGGAGGGACTCTGGGCAGATCCTCAAGAAACACTTCTGGGAACTTACTGACTACTGGAACTGACTGTAGAGGTGGGGTCTCAGACTCAAAATCCTTAACCCAAACTATGTGATATACATACCCTTTTGAGATAATCTTTCTAGCTTTGAGGTAAGATATGAAATGACCCTTTGACATTGGAGGACTACCCCACCATTCTAAGATAGGATCCTCTGGAAACTGAAACTTTATGACTCTGGTTCTGCAGTCGAATGAGGCATAACAGGCATGTAGCAAATCTATGCTAAGAATGACATCAAAATCATTCATATCTAATTCTACTAAGTATGTTGAGGTGACTTTATGAAGGACTGAGATTGGGTAATATATGTATACCCGCTTATCTAATATTGACTGCCCATTAGGAGTGGAGATTGAGAAGGGTTCTAGGAGTTTTTCGGGACTGACTTTGAATTTGCATAGAAGATATGGCATCACAAAAGATAGGGAAGCTCCTTGGTCTAGTAAAGCATACAAATCAAGAGAGAAGACGTACAACATACCAATCAATGGCTATGTTTGGTGAACTCTCTTGATCCTGGTAGAATGACATGGCATAGAGACAGTTTTGACGCTAACCACCGCATGTACCAGAAGTAGTACCCTGCTGAGTCGTTCGACCTGCTGGAGCTGTTAAAGTAGTGGTCTGAGCTCGATTACCTCCCTGTCCCTGCCTGGCAGAGGGGCACTCCTTTAAACTATGGCCAAGCTGACCACACCCAAAATACCCCTCTCTGCCAGCAAAACATTACCAAGATAATTCATACCATACTTAGGGTATACTGAGGAAGTGCGATTACCTGAAACACTGCCCTGTGACATAGAGACTGATGCCTTATTCTTCTGATCATGATGAGATCTAGGAGATGGAGCACTAGATGATGAAGGTGTTGGAGCTGAAGATGTCTACTGAAATAGAGAGCCATTTCCACCACCTGACCTCTGCTGAGAGTAGTCAAAATTTCCTGTTCTAGCCCTCTTACTTTCCCTCTCTCTCTTCTAAGCTTCTACTCTTCCATCTGCTGAGCATAAATCATGATCTTAGAGATGTTCATATCTCCGACCAATATAGCTATCTTAAATTCTTTTTAACCAAGTCAGAAATATCCAAAATGTACTTTCTCATCCAGGCCCTTAGGTCGGTTACCATTGTTGGAAAATATCTGGAGATTTGGGTAAAATTCAACTCTTACTCCTATACAATCATTGATCCCTGCCTAGATTTAAAAACTCCTCTACCTTAGTCTCCCTCAACTCTCTCGGGAAGAACCTGTTCAGAAAAGCTCCAACAAAACAGTCCTAAATCATAGGAGTTACATTCCTTCCACTACAATCCTTCCACTGCGTGTATCTGATATGAACCACATACTTAAGCTGATAGGATACCAACTCAACACTCTCGACCCCTGAAATTTGCATCACTTTGAGAACTTTTTTCATCTCATCAATGAAGTTTTGTGGATCCTCATCTACTCTCGACCCAAACGACTCCGACAGATTCATGCGGATGAAATCCCTAACTCTAGCAGCAGCTATCCCATTATTTGCGTTAGCAGGAACAGGTGGTTGCTGATTGTCTTGGGCAGTCATAGCTTGTGCCAACATCTGAATAGCATTCTTGAATTCTGCATTCATGACCTCGTGGTCTGGAACTTGAAGATTAGCAGTACAGGCGTTAGCTCTATGAGGAGGCATAATCTAAAATTCATAATGAACGAATTAGGATGGAGGAATAGAGTTAAACTCTATCGCACGATAAAGAACATAAAAGAAGTGGAGTTTCCTAAAAACATCTCGTGGCCTCTCTCTCATAAGTGTGGCACGCTTCACACCTATGAAAAAGACTATACTTAACGCGGCTTTCAGATACCCTAGGACTCTTGAACCTGATGCTCTGATACTAAGTTTGTCACCCCCTGAGTCTACACCCTAGACGTAACACGATACTTAGAGCCACAAGTGACCCCAAGCTAACCCATGGTCTGGCATACACTAAGCATTTTGAAATTTTTTATTATTTCCTTTGGCTAAGAGGAAACTAAACTGAATAAAATATAAGTTTAGAAATTTAAACTGAAAATCTTTAAATATATTATAATTCTGAAAAGTAAGACTAACTGAATAAGCTGTAGTCTGACAATACGTCTGAAAGCCTCTACCACTGATGAGTTGCTGAGACAAGCCCCCAGCTAACTCTAAAATATTGAAACTGAAATAAATTAAGAGAAAATGTCATGAAAGTCCATCCTAGGATGTTGAGGACTCACCACTAGTAGTCATTGAGATAACGCTGCAAAACTTAATTATTGATTAGTTTTATTTATTCGCTTACTTTTTTAAAACTAATAGATGAGCGTAATTAACCATTTTACCACCTAGATTCATACTAACTGGATAATAATTGAAATGTCACCCAGTTTATTTATTTGACTAAAATAAAAGATTTTCTATATTTAATCACTTTTTTTATTTGGGATGACTTGTTTAATTAATAAACGAATTATCATGTTTAATTATCTATCACATGTTTTAGATTTAATAAGTAGAACTCACACTTAATTTGCTTATTTTTATTTATATAAAAACTCGTATGATTATCACTTGATCAATGTAGTTTGATAAAATTTATCGACCTTTATTTATCATGTAATTTTCCATATAAATAACGAATTCAGTAGGGACCTACATTTGTGGACCTCGAAAGGTGCTTAACACCTTCCTTTCGAGGTAATTTTAACCCTTACCCGATTTTTGGTGACGTAGACCTTAAATTAATTTAGTTGTACATTAGTTAGAATGGTGCCCTAACGCACCTTAATTAGTTAGATGGTGACTCTTCACCCTCTTAATATCCTAAAGTGAGTTGTCACATCGATGGCACGTTTTTCGCAAGAAAAATGGGGCGCGACAAGTACTACTCCTAAAATTGATTTCTGATAGCTCTTTTAAAACTGGAGTTCTGGAATGCTGCATCAGAACTTAACTAGTCTAAAAACATTATTTTCTAAAAAGTTATAAACTAAAAACTGACTGATCTCATGCATAATCTGAATGTTAGTAGGCTAGGCCAAATTCTGAAGAAAACTAGTTCATATGAAAATACTACAATTTCAGGCCAAATTCTTGATTTCTAAAATCCTTGTAAAAATTCATGAAAATCATTGAAACTGTGATATAAATCCTCTAAAACAATATATAAATCGTATAGAATTCATGAGGACTAAAATCTTGTAAAAATCTACATACTAGGGTATGAACCCTAATTTTATAAAATCATAAAACCAATGTAGAAGTTTGGAGTTTTTGGGCATAAGAATGAACTGAACTCTTACTGAATACTCACATACCTGGTATAAGAAGATTCCTGAACTAGGGATGGATTTCTTGAAGCTTTGGAGAAGAAAGCCCTAAGCCAGAGAGCGTTCTTTCTCTCTTTCTGAACTTGAATTGATAAAATTAGTGAAAAATAGGCTGTCTGATTGAAACCTCTTAGATTATACCCAAACAATTTAATTATGGATTTAAAAGAGTGGTGAAAAGAGCAAAATACCCTTGATGTAGATTAAAAAGTTGTAGAAAATCCCATCGTACGGGCTTATCCGATGGCTGTCGGACCTGCGATAGACTGTCAGATCTGGCTGTCGGAAGGGGACCAGTTGGGATGGTTCTCTGGGGAGTTCCCATGGCGGGGCCCCATAGGCCCTGGTAGCTCCCATGATTTATGGACCTGGCTGTTGGGCTTGGGAGTGGCTACAGAGCCACTGGAAGGTTCCCACGATGGGCTGTAATGGCCCGGCAGGCCTTCCACAGCCTGTGGAAGCTGCCTGTTGGGATAGGCAGTTCCCACAGTAGGTGTGACAGACCATCTAGCCTCCCATGGCCCGTGGCACTACCCTGTAGGACCTAAAATATACAAATTCAGCTGAGTTTTCTGTGTTTAAATGCTGGTTTGAATTCTGGGGTGTTACACATAGTTCCCGAGGTGTTTGGTTGGTTTCTTTATAAGTTTTTCATTTTAAAAAGTTTTGAAGTTGATATGATTGACTTCAGTTAACATTCAAAGTTTTAGGCTTCGTATAAGAATTTTGTCAGTTTTGCTAGCTCTGGAATGCCATTTTTTTGGTTAGTAGCATCTTTGGTTTGGGTCTCGAAGCATTCAGCTGCATTTTGAGTGGTTGGTTTAAAACTTGAAAAGTTAAATCCTAGAATTGACTTCAGTTAACATTCATTGAAAATTATTGGTAATTTTGATGATTCTATTGAGTCTAGAATGTTGATTTTAGTCTAGTAGAATAATTGGTTTGGGTCCATGGGGTTTTGAATAAATTTGGAGGGTCCATTTGGGGAAATTTGAGAAAGTTTAAATTGTTGTCATTTTCTATCTTGTGTCTTCTTCACGAATGCAAAGATGCACCATATTCGTGATGTGTGTTGTGGGTTGGCCTTCATGTTTGCAATATGTCGATCGCGTTCGTAAAGGGTTAATCGGGTCGATATATTACCTATCACATTCACGATAGTGGACTAGCATTCGTGATGAGTAGTAGGACCGGTCGATCGTATTTATTATAAGCCCACCATGTTCGTGATGAACAAGTCACTTGGGTATATTTTTTAATGTCTTCTATGAACACAAAACCCCATAACTTATTTTTAAAGCTGTAAAACTCATTTTTGGGAGAATCTATAATGACCATCCAGGTTATTTCTCTGTTTCCTTATATTTTCTATATTTTGAGTTTTCCACAGTGGCTACAAGTCATTTATGACTTTTCGGGACTAACGATTCAGTGCCCGGGCTGTTCGTTAGGTCATTATGACCATTTCCCTACTTTAGAACTCTAACTTGGGAAATCCTTGACTTCGATCAACTTTCTTAGTAATCGTGATCAGAATCAAATTTCGACAGTTTCGTTAGCTCCGGAGCATGGACTTTGGTCTAGTTGGACCTTTGATTGGGATCCAGGAGCTTTTTAGCTTGGATTTTTCTCTCGTTCTGTGTTTTCGGGTCAATTGGGCTTGAAGGGTTGACTTTGGTCAATATTTGAAGAAGACGGCATCATATGGAAATTCTATTAGCGTTGTTAGCTCCGAAATGTCAACTTTGGGCTAAAGGGACCTTTGGTTCGGGTTCTGAGACTTTTGGACTTATTTTCGGCCCTTGGGTTCCATTTTGGAATAGTTGGCCTAAAGGTTGGTTTTGGGAGCGAGGCCACTTTATGCTAAATCGACCTCCAATGGGATTTTTATTGATTCCGTTGATCCTAAAACACTATTTATAGTTGAATAGCTCAGCTCGTTTGTATTTGCGGGACCCTGGATGCATTCCCGAGGGTCCATTGTTTGAAAATCTGCCTTAGCATAGCTGCTGTTGTTGTTGGCTGCTGGTGTGGCGTTGAAGCGTGCTCTTGGGCCGTACCTGTGTGCGCGCACTTGCGTGTCCACCCTCCCTGGCACCAGCGCCCCTGCTCTCCATGTCTGCCATGGCGCCTGCATGCTGCCTGGGCATCCCTGCGCCTGGGCGTGGCAGCCTATATAGCTGGCCACCCTCTAATTTCCAGGTTATTTTCTCTCCTTGTCCAAACATTTTCTCCATCATTTTAAGCTCTAAAAACCTCCATATTTCACCTGGTCATTCCTTAACCTTGGAGGATTATATATTTCTGGTCCGTGCTCGTTCTTGGCTTTTTAAATTGGTAACTTTCTTCGTTAAATTTTGATTATTTTCATTAATTTCCCTCTTTTATTCTTCTAGTTTGTGGGTTGTTTTGAGCCCCCTTGTTGGTCCATTTCTGCTCAAATTTTGAGCTTGTACTCTTGGTGAAGTTGGGGACCTCGTGATGCTTTTTGTTTCCTATTTCAGGTTATGGGACCTACCAGCCCTCTTGTGACTCAGATTTTGACCCGGCTAAATTATTAGCAGTATGGGTACCATTAGCTTCGTATTAACGTGTAGAATATTATTATGATAGTGTGGCTTCTTGCAGATGCTTCTCGGGGGAGATGGGCTCCAGTTTTGTGGATTGTGCGCGCGTGCTCGGCTTTTCGATAGGTTATAATTTACTTTTTCTAGACTTTGCTCGTATGAGGTATGAGTATAATAATTTGCTAATGGTTGGTGGGATCTTGTGGTTTAGATACGGTTCTGCGTAGGCTTATTGATCCTTATAGGTGATTTAGCGGCTTTACAGTAGATTCTGGCTAGCAAATCCTTAGTAGAGGCTGCAGCTTTCCCGTATGACTTGGCGTAGGCGGTGTCGTATCCTTGGGATTAGGGTCAGATATCTTAGCTTAGTTTAGGCTGCTTGTGGTAGAGTTTCTTAGAGTAGGGAGCCTTAGCCTAGAATTTGATAAGGGTTTGTGATAGGGTAGATGTTATCGTTGCTTTATTATTATTATTATTAATAATATTCTTGCTCGTATGGTGTTTTATTTATCGTATACTTATAGACCCGAGGCCGTGGAGATGGGATTGGCAGGAGCCAGATCAGTATGGTTGTGCTTTGCTTAAGTTTCTATCTGTTGTACGCTTTATGCTTAGTTCCAGTTAGTTGATTACCTTAGGTAGGTCCCTTGGGGGTTGGTAGTTAGTGTAGTGTTTCCCTATTAGTATTTGTACTAGAATAGGTGGCTTTAGCACTCGTTGGGGTATAGTTTGTGGTAGAATAGTTCTTACTTAGTGTTCTGGATGTTCTTATCATGTTATATTCTTATGTTTAGCTTTGGTATGAGTATTTATGGTCCTGAGGCCATGGTGTTGAGCCTGCAGGAGTTCAAGTTAGTACGATCTCATTATGAAGGGTGAAACGCCCTATCTTAGTGTAGCTGCGTGCATTTACATGTATTTATACATACATATGGACTGATTCATTTTCATCCCTTTTTACATATAATTGGGTTATGGTATGAATTGACGGGGATTGAATGGTATGGATTGATGGGAATTAAATTGCTCGGTGGTTTAATAAGGAACCCTTCTTTTTAACAAATGGTTTTAAAATTAAGGAAAGATTTCACTGGTTTAAGTTGATTGCTAATGTCTAAGAACCCAGAATACTTCTTTTTTAAAATGAATGGAGCTCCACGGTGAGCGTCCCACTTTTATTACTGTTTTTAGTTAATAAAAAGGGAAATACGATTTCTTTTTCTATAAACTTATGCTACTAAAGAGAAATGGTACATCATTGTTTTACTAACTTCTGAATGGGAAAATATTTCTATTTTATGCACTTGGTCTGAGAGACGGTTCTGAACCTTACTTCCCATTGATTTGTGGGATTATATTGATAAGCTATGTCGGCCCCCTTTGCATACATACGAGGTTTTACATTGTGGTATTCATTTCTATTGGTAAGCTCCGACGGCCCATGAGAATACTCTGCGTTTTCTGATTATATGTGGATTATGTGGTATGGTTGATATTGATAAGCTCCGGCGGCCTGTATGGATATTACAGGTATTATGGTAGGGTATTGGTTGGTAATCTCTGGTGGATCGTGAAGTGACTCAGGGTTTCATTCATTATTGCATTGGCCACATTTCATTTCATTCATTTCATATCGCATATTATGGTATTCCTTGTACATCTTTACTATTGAACTCCGTGTAGAGTTGGCTTTCTTTAATTGGGTGCACTTTCTGGACTCGGGGAAGTTTGATTTACTTATTGCTGGAATATTGGTTATGCTTTTCGTGTTGTTGTGGTATTCTTCTTTTTATCTAGTTCTGACCATGTTATTTTCTTTTGACCCTTCTTTGTTACCCTTGGGTTATATTTATTTTTTGTTATGTGTATATCTTATTTGAGCTCAGTCGGCTGATGATGCCTACTGGGTACCGCGTGTTTTGTTACTTATACTACACTTCTGCATCTTTTTACTGATGCAGATCCTAGTACGAGTTATATCATCATTGATTGTTGTCCTCGTGTAGAGTTGGTGACTGGAGACATTGGGTGAGCTCTTAGCGATCGGAGTTGATCCACCTCCCTCTACTTTTGGACTAGTCTTCTACTGTACCTTCGAAGATTGTTCATACTTTATTGTACCTATCTAGAACATCTAAGTTGTAGTAGCACATGTACTGACTGACACCAGGTCTTGGGGGATTCTTGTGTATTTTATTCTCTTCTCTTCCCTTTTACTTATGTTGGTTTATCTTATCTTTCGTTGTTTATTGATATTTCTTCCGCTTTTGGGTTCTTGCTTGTGTTAGCCCGTTACTTACAGTTCCAGGCAAAGGGTTGGCTTACCTACTGGTGGGTTATAGTAGGTGTCATCATGACTTAAGTTTTTGGGTCGTGACAGAATCAAAAAGAGAATCTCGAGATTTCTTCATCGAGTAAGTTCAATATACTATTTTTACACATTTTTCAATAATTATTCATGATTTTATCTTCAAATCTTAGTTTTTTAAATTAAAATTTAGAGTTTTTCCAGTAGAGATAAAATTTGATAAATTAATAATTTCAAGCTTGATTTTTAACTCTATTTTAATGAAATTTCATATTTAAACTCCTTGAATTATGGGTAAAGTAATTTTTAAATAAATTTTTAGTTTTACCCTTTCGGGATCAAGGTTGACTTTTGAGTTGACTTTTTGGATCCAAAATTTAAGTCTAGCAATATAGGTGTCTATAGTTTTGTATTCTTATGTAGAATCCATAATTGAATAGATTGGGATTGTTCGGAGGCTCTACGAAAAGGAAAGTCTTTGGTTTGACTTTGTGGGTCTTCTCTTAAGAGCAAGTTGAGACTTTCTTTGGCTCTCTTTTGAGGTGCTTGTATGCTAATTGCTTATATGAGGAGTAATAAGGATGAGGGTCCTACATAGATGGAATGACGAGCATCTATAAGGATACCGATGTATTAAAAAAGGAATATTTATCTTGATTTACTTGTTTTCCCAATTTTTGTTATTGGATTTTTGTGTGGAAAGTGAATTAGAGATCCTATAAGACTTGATAGATATTGATATTGATGGTACATCCTCTTATAAGTGAGATTTGATTCTTTTGAGCTGGACTGATGATTTAGAGCTTGTAGCCGGTGTTATTAAGTTGAGTATCGTCATGTGTGCCTGAATTGAGATTTTTGTATTCCTTTTATCATTGTGAATTGCATGTACTCACTCATATTCATATCATGATATTGATAAAAAGATATTTTTGAGAATCATATTTTGAAATGACTTGCATACCCGATGAAAAAGTGTTCCAGGTGGATTTTATTGACTTTTGACTTGCATGCCTGATGTGAAATTGTTCTAGGTGGCCTAATGGGAAATAGTTCCAGGCGGCTTCATGATTTTCATGCTCGATGAAAAACTATTTCGAGCAAGTATATAGACTTCGCGAGTTCCCTATGGATCCCAGCTAGCTATATAGTTCATCGGGTGTATACTGTAGCATACATTACATCATATTGCATTCATCACATTTTCTCTATCAGATCATTTTCATGGTTGTCTTATACTATTATTGGGAAGTTGTTATTATTTCTCTGGAATGAGAATTTAAGGACTTGAACAGTGTTAGATTGGTCTATTATTGTTAGTATCTACTAGCCTAGGTATGACTTTTCTATTTGTAGGTGTTAGAGATTTTAGTTGATAGTAATATATTAGGTGGTGCTCGTCAACAAGTTAGGGTCGGTCAATAATGTTGCTGAGTATATATGATTGATACTTATGCTTATTTATTTTTACACTTCATGTGCAAGTGGAGCCTATTGTCCATGGACGCTGAGTTCAAGTCCATGTTTGGGTATTCCCTGAGATTCAGAGTTAGTGGCTGATCTACTCTAGTGATTGCCAGATCTCCTCAGTCCCTTTTGTTTATCTTCTATTATTTTTGAGATACTATAGACTCGTGATGTATTTTTCTTGTATTACTCTTAGAGGCTTGTACCTTGTGACTATCAGACCTTGGGTTGTTCTTGATTTTCATACTCTCCTTTACCATTATTTTATGAGATAATTTTGGGATTTAGTATTGTGTCTATTTCTGTTAGCTTTCGATGTACGTGTAGGATTTTGGCTCACCTATCTCAGAGGGTGTGATAAGTGCCATCACAATTGAGTTTTGAGTTGTGACATCTTGAAGAATTTTATGTATAAGTCAAACGCGTGGATCAAAAAAATGTATACAAATGTGAAAAGATTGCTACACTTTCATATATGGAAAGAGCTTTGAAATTAGGAGAAAATGTGTGAAGGTCAAAACAAATAAGAAAACCAAGTTCAAATAGGATTGAATTCTCTAACCAAGTTCCATTGGCTTTCAGAATAAGAAGTTAGGAGAATTTTCACAATCAGCTCTCCTATATAAAGCATCACATTATATTGGTGCTATTGTCTTTTAAGCTATTCACACATATTGAGAGATTTACTAGAAAAATAGCAGTTATTTTGAGGTGAGCTTTGTGAGAGAAAAAAACTATCAAAGAAAGAATCCATTCCAAGGAAGTTGTTGCCCTAGATCTTGAAGTGTTAGGTTGATTCTTTTGATCGTGAGTTGTAACCTATTTAGTTTACTAGAATTTTGGTAAGGTGTTTAATTTGTTGATTGAGTTTTTAAAAGCTTTCTAGACTAGGGACGAGTCTTGAAAGAGGCAGCGACAATTAGAAGAATTGAAGGAGAAAACGTACGAAGGATTAGTCCCTTTGGTTAGAGATTTGTAACCTAAATTGCTTGATGTTTAGTGAAGATTTGAGGCAAATGCTATAGAGGTAGGTTGTGAATTTTTAGTCACTTGTGCGAGGAGTTTCCACGATAAAATTTCTTGTGTTATTTACATTCCATAATTTACTTCTTGATAACAACTGAAGAACCTTATTCTTCAGTACATAAGGAGGTAGCTAAGTTAACTATTAGTATCAGAGTAAGGTCTTTTAAGTAAGGTTGACACCTTGAAATAATCTAAGATGGTTGCACCACATGAAGTTTAAGAATGACAATCAACCACAAGGACACCATCCTTCAATGTAAAATACTATGAATGGTGGAAAGCAAGTGTTGAGCTACTTTGATTTGAATCTTAATTCAAGATCTTATGAAAGTTTTGATGATTGACAAATACTAAACAAAGTGATAATCAGTGTACAACAAGAATAGACAATGATATATAAGAACCAGTTCTAAAGAGATCTCTTAAAGGAACTGGTGAAACTGGCAACACTGTAAAAAAATAATTAATCAAAGAATCGGGTCCTTCAGACAAGAACAATAGACTCTTTGGTCTATGCAGAAGAAGTTGTTATACGCATACAAAAGAAAATCCTTGATAATTGATATAAAATTTTAATCCAATTCTCCAAGAAATATAATTTTAGGACATGAAAATATTGTCATAATTGAAAATATGAAATTAGCTTATAATAAGGAGAAGTTTGGTTGTACATAAATCAAGTCAAGCAAATATTAGCTTTTTCGAAAGTCTTGAACTAAGTCTTGGTTGGATTCACAAAAGTGCAAACAACTATTGTACTCCAATGTAAAGCATTGCATTGATATTTTATCAGGTAGCCGCAGAAGAGAGAGACTACACATATATAGAGAAATAGATTTATTCTAGAGTCTTTTTAGAAAAGAGTCAACTATACAACGAGAAGAACCCATTTCTATCAAGTATTATTCATATTGTTCTTGAGTTGTAATACTAATTGTATGCTTATTACTTTCGTAATTAGGTGTTGGTTTTTTATTGCAAAGAGACTTTTTAGATTGGCTAGAGTCTTTGAAGGAGTTAGAGAAGGTACCAATAATTAGGGAGAATTATTGAGGATTGAGATGGGTGTTGTTGAAGTTATTTTCTTAGATGTACAAAGAGTTGTACCTTTAAAATTTCTCGATTTATAATGAAGAGTTTAGAAAAATCCTATTGAATATAGGTCGTGATTTTTCCTGGCTTGAGGAAAGAGTTTTTCACATAAAAATCTTTGTGTTAATTTATTATTTTAAATTTTTCTTCTTGCATAATTGTTGAAAGAACTTGGCTCTTTCAATCTATAGGTGGAAACAAAATAATAATTGATATCTGAGCAGGTTCTTTCAAAAAGACTAACACCTTGAAACACAAAAGATGGTTACACCTCCAAGAGTTCAAGAGGGACAATAAACCACAAGGTCACCATGCTTCAATAAAAAATAATATGATTGGTAAAAACAAAAATGCAAGACTTTATCATTGGAGAGCACCTATAGTTATGAGATATTATACAAGAAGGTCCAAAGATCCCACAAACACTGATGATAAAGGAAACAAGTTAGTTCCTAAAGAAAGAGAAAAGTACACAGATGAAGATATCAAGGCAGTCCAAAAGAATGTCATAGCAAAGAAGTTATTTATCTGTGACATTGAACCTAATGAATATAGTAGAATTTCTTCTTGTAAAATTGCCAAAGAAGTGTGGAATACGTTGCAGACCATACATGAGGAAACAAGTCAGGTCAAAAAGTCCAATATTGCCTTGTTGAATATGCAATATCTATTATTTAAGATGAATGAAGGAGAATCCCTTTAAGAGATGTTCAATAGATTCACTGACAAGGTTAATGAATTGAACCCACTTGGAGAGGTTATTCCTTTAAGTAGAAGGATTGAAACGTTTCTTGATATATTGCCTGACTTTTGGGAACGCAAAGTGAAAGCTATTATAGTTTATGGAGAATAAAAATCTGGAGACAATAACCATGGATAAATTCATGGGAAATTTAAAGACCTATGAGATGAAGAAGTTCCAGAATGAAAATAAACTGACAAATGAGGGATGTGAAGAAAGGTGAGGAAAGGAAGCGAAGGAAAAATAGTACGAGTAGGCACTTACAATGCATATTCCAAAAAGATAGAAGAGGTGTGTCCAAAAGATCATTGGTGGCCACGACAACAAAGAAGTTGAACCAACCTTTTTCACTGACATCAGTTAACTCCTGGAGGAGAGGATCCTTTCCACGGTGAACCAGTTTCACCACTCCCCCTTAGACGATGCATAGAGAAAATAGAAATAAAAGGTGTTGCAGGACAAGGTCCTCTCTAATCTTGAAGGTTAGGGAACAAAGACACACAATAATTCTCCAAAACTCGGGACTGAGCTGATCGAGACTAAGTTGAAAGGTCATGCAAAAAGAGATGATTGCTTCATCAATAGGCTTACCATGCCCCATACTGAATGAGTAGGTGTAGATGAAGGAGTAATCAGCCTTGGAGAAGTAAAGCTCTCACAACTGAACAGGGTGGAAATTTGATACTCTTCAGGGGGCCAATCACATTCTGACCAAACTAGTAGGATGTGTTTTTCTTTGATCAAAGAGCTTAGGTTGCCAACGGACTAATATTTCAACCTAGAATCATTGCTCGGGGTGATAAAAAATCCCACTCAAAGCAATACAATTCAGGAATAATATCATCAATGGACAACTCTATGATGGCAAAAAGTAGAGAGGGCGGCGCGAAAGCTATGAAGAGTAGAAAAGGGTGAGAAAGATAGGGAAAAGTGAGGAAGAAGATTTATAGTAGAACCCGAAGTGTAGTAGATGGAAGTAAGAAGGAGAAAACCATCGGCGGTCAGTTAATAAAAGAAGGTTTTACCAGGTGGGGCACCGCATTAAAGTCTCACACATGGCAAACTGTATTTAAGAAGAAAATGCTTTAGTACCCGAGAAAAGTGTCTGACACGATAAGGTAGGCAATCATTCGGTTCCTCAAATGTCGTTGGTTCACCAGTTAATAAATGGAAGGACTATTTGTATTGGGTAGAATATCATCGAGAATTATAGAGTGGAGAAAAGGAATCCCTCGAGAGAAGAGTTATCTGTGACTAATTAGACAATTATGGCACCCTCGAAGAGGTTCCTGCTTAAGACCATTTCGAGGGAAGCATCATCTGGCGAGATTAAATATATTTGAGAGGGCCAGATGACGTGAAAGAAAAGAACATGAGACAAAGGCATCAGACGTGTCAGGTGCACGGACGCGTAGTGCACCTATTTGACATAGTATGGGGATGTAGGTTGACACCTACCATGGATAGCACACCTAGCGCTACATCATTAGCTATAGTACTATTAGAGGTTCAAGGGAAAACCTTTTCTTTATGGCCACAAGCCATCCATTGTAACTTATAAATAGTGATCTCTCTCTCTCTCTCTCTCTGGGGGCACTTGTTATTCAGTTCTAGCAATACAATACACTCTTTACTTGTTCTACCTAAGAAGGGGATGTAGGCTGACACCCACAACGGATAGGACATCTGGCGCTACATTATTAGCTATGGCACTATTAGGGTTCAAAGGAAAACATTTTCTTTATGGACACTAGCCATCCATTGTAACCTATAAATAGTGATCTCTCTCTCTCCTCTCTCTCTCTCCTCTCTCTCTCCTCTCTCTCTCTCTCTCTCTCTCTCTCTAGGGCATCTGTTATTCAGTTCTAACAATACAATACACTCTTTACTTGTTCTACCTAGGAAGGGGATGTAGGCTGACACCCACAAAGGATAGGACACCTGGCGCTACACCATTAGCTATAGTACTATTAGGGGTTCAAGGGAAAACATTTTCTTTACGGCCACTAGTCATCTATTGTAACCTATAAATAGTGATCTCTCTCTCTCTGGGGGCATTTTTTATTCACTTCTAGCAATATAATACACTCTTTACTTGTTCTCCAAGCAATAACTTTCTCTTTACTTTCTTACTCGTGTTGTACTCTTGTTGGAAGGATCTTGAACCTCAGGGAACGTCGCCAAAGGCTCCATTCCACATATTTACTCTTGATTGTTGCTTTACGTTACTTTATATGTGTTTACATTCAATTTCTTGTCACGTAGATAACCAATCTACTCATAACGAATTCTAAACAGAGTTAAATTTAACACGCATACTCTTGAACTCATATACAAATTCAAATGTACTATTATTAGGGTAAATAACAGCTAACTTATATACTTAATTATTTTTTTGTATAAGAAGTAATATTTAATATCTTATGTGTAAGTCCGTTACATAGATTAAAGAAAAATATATGATGATTTAAAGAAGTAAAAAAAACTAAATTTGATGATATTTGAGTAAAATAGGCATTTAAAAGAGTCAATTGATGTATGAGCATCGAGCGGGGGAGTGTATTGTTAAAGCAAAGCTGAGGTGTAAATAATTTTCATCATTCCAATTCAATGCCTACCCCCTACGCTGCTACCTCTTGACCACCCTCCACCCCCACCCATAATGTTCTAGCTTACATATAAATGTTCTCGAGACAAACACACCCTAAATTGAACATAAGTGAAACAATGAGAAACAATGCATTTGAAAACTTTTAGTTGGTGTTTGATTCTCATGGCAGAAGAAACCTACAAAGAACATAGTTTTCTCAAGGCACCAAAATACCAAGGAAAATACAAATCAAATCTTTCAATAACGAAAAAAGACTTGGGAGGAAATTAAGGACATACAAAATCTTCATCAATCATCATATTGGTCTTTCTGATCTGGATCACCGTGGGACATTTGCATTATATATTAATGAGGGACTGTTTGAACTATATTGTCCAGAAAATTCGCTGCTATTTGTGTATGAGTTGGAACCATAGTGTCCAGAGAATTTGTCGATTCCTGTATTGGAGTCAATTGGAATTGTATAAAGATCTGTTAATTCATCTTCATTCTCTTCATGTCCATGTCCATTAGCCCATGCGTTATTTTTTGTGAACTTTCTTAAACCTTCAAGTTCCATTGCCACTTCCTTCATCGTAGGCCTATCTTCTCCGTGCAAACTAAGGCAACTGTTTACGAGCTCAGCCGCCTTTTGGAGTTGCTCAAGACTTCCTTCTCTTATCACTCTGCGATCAAGAATTTGAAATAAGGTATTCTTGTTCATGGACAAGACAAAATAGTCCACCAAACATTTTTCCTTTTCATCTTTGTCCCTCAAAATAGGTTTCAACCCTGTCAAAAGTTCGGCAAGAACTACTCCGAAACTATAAACATCACTTTTCTCTGTCAATTGACCTGTGTGGAAATATTCAGGATCCAAGTACCCTAATGTTCCTTGAACCATTGTAGCAACATGTGTTTGTTCAAGAGGGACTAATCTTGAAGCACCAAAATCTGCCACTTTTGCTGTGTAAACATCATCCAATAATAAATTGGCCGACTTGACATCTCTATGAATTATTGGCATGGATGCAGATGAATGAAGGTAAGCAAGTGCACTTGCTGTTTCTGCTGCAATTCTTAGCCTATTTTCGCAAGATAACCAAGGCGCTCCATTTTGGTTGTGGATATGCTCATAAAGAGTTCCATTAGAAACGTATTCATAAACCAGTAAAGGCACTTCAGCTTCCAAACAACACCCAAAGAGTTTCACTACATTTCTGTGGTTGACTTGAGTAAGAATAAGCACCTCATTGATGAACTGTTCAATTTGATTCTCATCCACAAACTTAGATTTCTTAATTGCAACTATGTGATTATCAGGTAGAATACCTTTATACACAACCCCATTTCCACCACGACCAAGAATTCTATCACTAGCATAGTTGTTTGTAGCCTTCTTCAACTCCTCAGTTGTAAAAATTTTGGTTGCTTCCACACCACCCTCGTTAGATGAGATTCGTTGTTTTAAGAGAAATCCACCATTTTGTTGGAAGAACTTCTCCCTGAGTTTCATGAGTTTTCGTTTCTTGAAGCTAAAATAGAGCCAAGTTGTTCCAAGAACTAGGGACATAAAGCCAACTCCCATACCTGCACTTAGTATAAAATTGAACACATCTTAGTAAGGCGGGAGTACATATTAGATAACCATAATATAGTGAGTCGCAACTCTATGTGCAATTTAAGTATATAACATTTATTGGGTTGGTTTATTAGTCCACGTAAGTTTTTACCGAAATGTTATACTATCTCTGGATGACTTACATCGGCAGCTTATTGTAGTCAGCCTAATTTGGAAACTTTATATATTTCCTATTGTAACATGTTAAATCATCCTGAAAATAAAAAAAACCTTTACCAATATCAATGTACATGAGTTAAATCCTAGAGTATGATGACCTGACATTATATCAAAAACCGTTTGATACATATAATTTAAACACAGAGAATTCTTAGAGTTTATGATGAAGAACATACCAACAGAAAACTTGATCCATGGGAACTCAGAGTTCGAGTTTGCTGCATTACAACCACGACCATTCCTTTTGCCATCACCTGTGTATCCTTCTGGACAGGAACAATTGTAACTCCCCGGTATGTTTATGCAATTGTGTTCACACGAATTGGTATTTGGATCTGCACATTCATCGATATCTAGCATACAAAACAAGAGAAAATATAGTCATATTAATCAAAATATAGTCATATTAATCATTGATGATGTCCTTTTTATAATTTATGAACTTAATTTACGCACACAGTTAGTGTATATATATAACCTCCAATTACCTTATATATGACTTGATTGTATAAATATTGTATACACTCTCAAAACATAGAACATAAAAACCTTCTTTTATTACTTCTTCACAATCAGAAAATGTAATTGTACCTAGTTATAATCAGGGGCGGATCTATGGGAACCCCCACCCGCACCGTAAATTCTATAATTATATGGAAAACTATATTAAGAATATATATATTTGTAGATAGGAACCCATAACTAAATAGGTGATTGGTCCAATGGTGTGAAAGCAATACTTGAAGTTCCTTTCGGTTACTGTTACTACACGCGGGTTCGAACCCATGTGGATGCACCCATTTTAATTCAAATTTTCAGCTTTTTTACAAAAGTAAAATCCTTTTCCTTTTTTATTATAGTTTTAAAATGCACTGTTTTCCTTTTTAATTCAAATTTTTAGCTTTTTTAAAAAAGTAAAATTCTTTTCCTTTTCTTTTTAGTTCTAAAATGCACTGTTTTTTGTTTTTTTTTTTAAGTAAAATTCCTTTCCTTTTTAGCTTCTAAAACGCACTAAAAATTTTTTTTATGTAAAGACCTTATATGTTTTTAGTTCTAAAATAAAAAACCTCATTGTTTAACAATTTTTCCTTAATTAGAGGTTAAAATTTTTATTTGGTTCTTCTTCCAACTTCTAGCAGCGATCAAGCACTCATTTCTTCTCCGATTTTATTGCATATTAATTTATTTTATCAGGAACTCACAAGGTTAAAATTCTAGATTCGCTCTGATTATAATAAAATAATAGTAGAAAGATCAGGGCTAATTACCTTGACAGCCGAGGTAAGGATTGCCTTCATATCCCGGGTTACAGCTGCACCGATAGCCACCTAAGCCAGTGTCGGAGTCAACACATTGACTATTATCTCGACAAGCATAATTATTGTGTTTCCTTGCCTCAACACAAGTAAGATTTCCAATGGCCCAATCCAACACAATGGGGACACTATCGACAATCCTGTCTACGAAATTCAGATCATTTAGATCCTGCATGCCTTGGAATTGGAAGCGGCTAGCCTCACCAAGAAACGCATAGCCACATGGATTAAAAGACCAAATTCTACTGTGGTTTCTCAAGCTTTGCATTGATGTGTTGAAATATTTCAAGCCCTTTGGTATTTGTATTTGGCAGCAACCGGATGCCATACATGTACCATCGACTACTTCAGACGACCGCGTGCAGGTTGTGGGGCAGCCATTCACGAATTTAGTCCCACTTATTATAGCAGAGTCATCGCAACCAACAACCGTAAATCTGTCGAACCAAATTCATGATTTAAAGTCAATTTAGTTCAAATAGATTAATTTTTCCTGTGAATTCAGATATAGAACTTTTGATATTTTTAAAATAAAATTTACATATTTACAAACTACATAAAAAGTCCGAAAATTAATCACAATGTTAATTTATGTTCCAAAATGTTTTTTCTAAAAAATTATATATGAAAACAATAAAACAACCTGTATGACTTCCGCATAGTAATATTGTCACATGAAAATAATACAACAAACATTGTTTTTCAGATATGTATATATAGTTCGAATAAAAAAAACAATAAGTTCAGTTGAATCGGTCGAAGCAAATTCAGAATTTAAAGTCAATCAGTTCGAATATATTAATTTTTCGTGTGATTTCAGATATAGGACTTTTGAGATTTTTGAAACAAAATTTACATATTTATAAACTACACAAAAAGAACAAACATCCTTTTTGCAATTATGTATATATAGTTTGAACAAAAAAACAATACTTTTAGTTTAACCTGTTAAGGGTAGAGAAGCTGTAAGGAGTTGATCTTCCTAAATTGACCCATAGAGGATATTCCACAAGCCGAAGTCCTGCTGGTGTGTAACATGTCTCCCCTATGAAATTGAATAAGCGCATTTCAGCGTCAGAGATGTCGTACACTTTGATGTTCGATGCATAGAGTGTTGCGGATCCTGTTGAAGTGTTACATCCGATCTCGAAACTAGGGTCAATGGCACAACCTGATCCTAACCCAATCCCAAAAGGATACGGAACTGTAAGGTTCCCGCATTTCTTTGGGCATCCTGGTTTCGTTATATTTGCGCCTTTGGTGATGGTGGCGGTCGTGGTGTTGGTGGGAGGAGAAGTGGTGTTTGTGGTGGTTTGGGCAGTGGCTACAGCTAATGTCAAGATTATTAGAGATAAATGAAGCAGAAGCACTTGTCTTTGCTTCATGATTTTGAAAAAAAGTATGAAAAAGAACGTGGGGAGTATAGTATGTGAGGTGTTTAATTATTTTATCGTATATAGAAGATTAGAATAAAGAAGAAAATAACCCTTGCTATTGGGTCTGGTTAGTATAATGTAATTGGAATCATTGACATTCTATATTACAATGTACTAAAACCAGCTATAGAATGTTTTGTATAGTAATTTTTTTTAAGTTGCCGGCTTGATGTTAGTGTAAGAAACCTTATTTGATGGTATAAAAATTATATATACTATCAAACGCACGAAACATAAATTATACTTATTTTTGTTAATTCTTTCTTTGTGACAAAAAAAGGGAGTTCAAATTTTGTGCATATCTTTTTATACAAATAATGACCTATGATACATGTTATAACTATTCATAGAAAAATTGATATCATAACCTAATAGCTTCTTATAGCTGAATAAATTATATCGATAGTATAAAGATTTTTATCGGTAGAGTACATAACTTAAATCTAAAAACACAGAAAAGATATTTGTTTTTACTAATACTAATTGCCTTGTAAAAAATTTAGAGGACGTTGACAATTAGAGCTTTGTTCGATCTAATAATTTGCCCACCAAAGTTTAGTCAATGTTGTTTTATATTTTGGAGTATCTGTTATGCTCGCCACAACATGTCATGGAACACCACTTCCAAGCATTTAATGAGAATCCATATATATAAATTATAATGGCTGGCAGTGACCAATTAACAATATATTATAATGCTTCTTAATGTAGGTTTAGTCTATCTTTCTTTAATTTTATAGGCCATTTACAATTTTTTAATTTTTTTTAAGGTTTTATAGCCTTTCCATGAGAGATCTTTATTTTTAAGATCTGATAATGTCATTTTCTTTCGTTCAATTTGCAAGTGTCAAAGATATCTCGTTTCCTCCCATTGTTATAAAAGTAGACACCTCTCTCTTTTTCCGGTGTCATTGCTTCTTGAATCATGATCTTGTATAATATACATACGGCAAGTACTCTTCTTGTGGCCACTCATTCGAATATAATTGAAATTCTTCTTTGATCCTATTGCAGCAAATTTCATAATTTACGGCTTCTAATTAAATAAAAGAAAGTAGCATTATTGAAATTAAACATTTAGAAACTCATAACAAGGTTCTAGAAATTAAAGAAAAGTTATATTTAAAGTTTTCTAGACCAATTTAAGTATTTTATTACTCCTCAAACAGGCAACACCGCCCTTCCTCCCTTCTTCCTTTATTGTTCTATTAGGAGTATATATTAAGCTTATAATATCCATTTAGTGGAGGTTGTCAACTAACCTGCATTATATTTTTAGTTTGCGACCATTCTGGCAAATAATCATTGTCACTCATGATAATAAGTATGTATTTAGCAGTACACATATGTAATGTTTGTTGAAATTGTTATGATAGTTACTAATTATTTCCATTTGTCTATAGGTACAAAAGACAGAAAGGAAATAAACCAATCCAATTGTATATAATTATTATTAGGATTAAAGTTGACATATCTCTTTTTATCCAACCAATGGTTTTGGTTGTTTTGAGTAGTTCAGAGACGTACACCAACGTTATTCCATAGAGTTTGCCAATGTTACAATGTAGGAAGATATGCCTTATGAGTTATGACACAAGGGAATATTGTGTATTAATATTGATACCAATTTTTGTGCTAGGTAAGACTTGTAGGTAGTCTGTCACAGTAGCAAAGCTGCAAGGAAAACTTAAGCTTATTGGGAATATAGAATTTTCAAATTTAGTCAATGTTTTTAGAAGGAGGTGGTTGTGACTCAATTAACTGGAAATTAAAGAAGATTTTGTCCATTATGATTTAATGTCTAAAATGGGTGGGTTATCCCGGCAATCCGGGAAGATTGAAGGATGGATACTTTTGATGGCTAATACTAAATCCTCAGGGAGGTTGAAAGATATCTTTGATACTTCCTCCGTTCATTTTTACTTGTGCACTATTTTTAAAATAGTTTTTCATTTTTACTTGTTATTTTTAACATATCAAAAAAAGATATTTTTTTTTCATGTTTAACCCTTAACATTAATTATTTGTTCTACAAATCATTTTCCAAGATTAATACTAAACATCAATTAATAGGAGTATTGTGGTACTATAATCCTGTCAATCATTATTTTCTTAATAGACGTGTCAAGTACAAACGTGACAAGTAGAAGTGAACAGAGAGAGTAAGTCCTAGGATCCATTTACAAGAATGTTGTTGACACAAAAGTTGCATTTATTCTCATTTAAATCTGGTTTTCCAAAAAATTAATACTCTTTCCATTTCCTATGTTCCAAAGGTTCTTGTTTTTTTTCAAAAGGTCATTAAGCATCTTGCCTGATGTCTGAATAAATAAATAAATTAGTCTTACAAAGAAAATCAAATGAAAATAAAAAAATCTGCAAGAAGAAAAACTGAGCTCAACCATCAGACAAGAAGTTGTAGTCTTAGCTAGGATGAGGCATCTAGCATACAAAATGAAGCACAAAGTCTTGTGAAACTGCAACAAATTAACTTAAGTAGCCTTGATATGATGTCATCTTCAACCACCTACAGAGCTCTCACCACGTGAAGTATATATCCTTCAGGCAAACATGAAATGTGCAGCTCACTTCTGAATTTGTACCTTAATTGTGGAGCAGAACTTGGATTGATGAAACATGTAAACCAAAATCTGTGTTTTGCAGAATAATAGGCAACTCCATACCAATCATAGACTCCCCTCCAATAGACTCACTGAACATAGGATATTAATACTATACATTTGAACTGATTCTATAGCTAGTAATAGTATCAATCCCAGACCCTCTAAAATTGAATATTCCAATATTAATGATCTGTATGCTGAATGATGAAATCCTGAAAGGGAAGAACTGTGTTCTGATGTATAGATCATTAGTAATTAAGTGTGACTAGTACTATCTAGAGTCATTTCTTTAAATGGTCACTGAACTTGTAGAAATATCGCACTAAAGTAACTTTTGAATTTGTTTGAACAATATGGTCACTGAACGTGCAGAAATATTTCACTAAAGTAACTTTTTAATTTTTTTGAAAAATATGATCATCAATGATCAAACTATGCATATATTTCCAACAAGGTGAAAACTAACGAAAAAGTTAAATTTTCAACGAAATTTTATACGTATATCTTTTTAGGATTTATTTTAGAACCAATACATATAAACCAATTATATAAAATTGATTTGACACATTCCAAATGAATCTTTAATAAAATAAATTATATTCATGCAATTAGAGCAAAATGGAGTTGCAATCTAACACAAGTTTTTTCATGAAAAAATTGTACCATCTTCTCCTCTTTTTTTGCCTACACATTAATCTTAAGTTTACAATTAAAAAAGATTTGGTATATATTTAAGAAGTTCTTCTTAACTGAAAATAAAGATTAGTTGAAAAGAAAAACATCGAAATAACATAATTACTATCCATCTTTGCACATCTGAAATACATTAAATATTATTATTAGGTTGAATTTTAATCAAAAAAGCAAATCAAAATGATAAATGTATAAAGTTCCATTAAAAGTAAAAGATATATGTATAAGCTTTAATTTTTAACCGAAGATGGCACCTCAATTGTGTTTTAATTATATGAATATAATTTATTTTATGAAAATGAAAGACCCATTTGAAATGAGTCAAATGAATTTTATATAATGGATTAACGGGTATTAGTTTTAAAATAAATCCTAAAAAGTTATATGTATAAAAATTCCGCTAAAAATCTAACTTTTTGTTAGTTTTCACCTTGATGGAAATATATGAATAGTTCAATGTCCATATTCTTCAAAAAGAATCAAAAGTTACTTTGGTGAGATATTTCTATAAGTTCAGTGACCATATTGTCAAAAAAAATTCAAAAATTACTTTAATAAGACATTTTTATAAGTTTAATGACCATTTAAAAAATTGACTCATACTATTTGTATGGTGTTAGTAGTGGTATGTGCGGTGGCTAATGTCGTAATTAGCATAATTAGAATACAAGAAGGAAAAAAGGCGAGTCACAAAGCAAGCAGAAGCAGTTGCATTTGCAGAATGGTTTCACAAGATCATGGAAATAATATATTAAGCTGTTTCATATATAGAACTACTCCCTAATTAAGCAGAAGATAATCTAGCTAGTGAGATAGTAGAAAATTACTACTAATATCTAGTGGTTATGACTTAATATTGCAGACATTTTCATTAATATCAATGATTTTGGTTCATTTGACTTATGAAAAAACAAGAAGATCCTTTTTTCATATTGATATTGTGAATGCCAGTAAGACTTGCCTAAAATAGAAGTTAAGTTGACCGTTGGAGTTTTTTCGTGCAATAATGTGCCACCAAAGTCGATATGGATTACTCCCCCAGTTCAATTTTACTTGTCACTTATTTCTATTTTTGATTTTCATTTTTACTTGTCAATTTTGACATATCAAGAAAAGACAATTATTTTTTTCCATGTTTTACCCTTAGGATTAATTACTTATTTCTAAAATCATTTTTCAAGACTTAATACTAACATTAATTAATAGGGGTAATATGGTAAAATAGTTATACCAATCATTATTTTCTTAATGGGCGTGCCAAGTCAAAAAGTGACAATTAAAGTTAAGCGGAGAGAGTATTAGGACATCTTCAACCACACTCTATTTTACTCTCTAAATATAGAGAGTAAAGGGAGCAACTTCAACCACTCTCTATTTTACCCTCTATTTTCTCTTTCTTTAATATTATATTATTATTTCTATTTCAATTATATTTTCATATTTTAAAATAAATCATTTCTTCTATGTTTACATAATCACCACATATTATTCATTTTTTTTTAAAATCTTCATGTAATATAAAATTATTTTTTACCTTAATTTTTTAAATAAAATAAATTTTAAGAAAATATTATATAAATTACATATTAATGGACAATTCAAATGAAGTAAAATCATAAATGAAATACAATTAAATAAATATTACATCTTAAAAAAATATTCAACTTTCAAGATTATTACGTTGCTCCCATAAATGCTCTACTAATGCATTACGAAGTTCAAAATGAGCATTTTTGTCCTTAACTTTTTTATGTCTGGCTAAAAATTGTTCAAATAGATTATTTTTATCTACTGTCATTTCTACCGTTGGTGTTGGAGCTTCCGGAATATCTTGAATTGGTGCGCTAAGAGCACGCTCATCCTCGATTATCATGTTGTGAAATATAATACATGTAGTCATTATATCATGGAGCATTTCTTTTCTCCAAAAACGTGATGGCCCAGCGACAATTGCAAAACGTGATTGCAAAACCCCGAATGCACACTCAACATCTTTTCGGTATGATTCTTATATCTTAAATAAAAATATTATTTATGAAAATTAAATTAAAAATAACATAAATTAAGATAAATTTAAAATTATATTAAAAAATAATTATGAATATTAGGGACTTAATTAATGGTCTTATATAATTTAAAACATGTAAAATAAAAATATTGAATACTAAAAATAATAATAAAATAATGAATAGTGAAATAGAGAGGATGAATAGTAGCTCTCTATGGAGAGTAAGAGTAAAATAGAGAGTGATTGGAGAAGTCACTCTCTATTTTTACTCTCTATTTATAGAGAGTAGAGACGAATTTAGAGTGTGGTTGGAGATGGCCTTAGTAGAAAAAAATAATTTAGTAATCAATGTCCTGAATTAAGTCAATATTCCACATTTTCTTCCCCGTCTGTCCAACTTCTGAAACTTGTTGAGTCCCCATTTTTTTTAGCTCTCCCACCATGAAATTTTTTACTATGGTAGAGGCACAACCAACAAAAGATGTGTGAGGCTCTATTAGTTTTTTGACACATGGATAGTGAGTCTTGTTTGTCTAATTTTACAATAAAAGCAATTAAGAGAAGAGAGAAAATATATTTATGTTAATTATGCCTCCTTTTTTACGTTATGCAGACTGTGTTAAATAAATACAAAAAATAAAAAATTGTATGCCACTTTTTTTTAATTCAAATGCTACTACGTATATATGTTAAAATATGATTTTTTTTCTTTGTGATGTTATAAAATTTTACTTAAAATATCTATTATTAATGTGCTATTATTATACATTTAAAAGGTGTGTGAGGCTCCATTACTTTTTTGACACATAAATAATGGCCTCATCTATCACCTTTTTATTATTTTTTCAGAATAAGTTTTTTCACTTTATTTGAAAATTAGTGTTTAGTTACGAAAATTTCAAATCCAACTTGATTAGAAAATTAGTGTTTGGTTTGTTGTAAATTTTAGAAATTGATAAAAATTTGATTGGCTTGATTTTGATTTTTAAGCAAAAAATCACTGAAAAAAAATAAAATATACAGATTATATAAAATATTTATTCAAAAATTATAATAGCACGCACGCGCACACTCACTTGGATAATTAATCACTGGATTAACACATTGACCAATTATGCACTGTCATGTGACTTTTTTTAATAAAAATCTCATCTAGTCGATTAGTCAATCGTTAATTTTAGGAGCATTTTTAAGCTAAAAATAACGTTAAGAATATTTTTGATCCAATAGGTGGAAGGAGGATATTTTTGAGCCATTTATGATATATTAAGGGCAATTCTAACCTCTTTTCGTCAAAAAAAATAAAGAAAAACTTTTAAAACGTGTGATCTAAAATAGCCAAAAAAAAGTTTGTGACTATAAATTATTTAGTTGAGGATAAAAGATATAGTATTTTATAAGTAAATTATTATTAAATATTAAAAGATGAAATAACCTCTCTACCTTCACGAGATAAAGGAAAGATTTGCGTACACCCTATCTTTTTCCGATCCTTTCACTAAAAATGTTATTTTATTAAATATAAAAAAAATCTCATTTTTATTAATTGAATAGAAAAGAAGTCATAAATTTGAATGAATGGAGTATTTATTAATAAAAATAGGATCAATATAGAAAAGTAATGATGCATATTTTAAGTAGGTTTTTATATTCGTAGTAGCATTTGATCAGAAAAAGGGCGCATATAACTTTTTATTTTTTTAAGTTTATTTAACACAAATTTTTTTAAAAAAAAGATGCATATTTAATACTATATATTTATTTAACACAAAGTAAATAAATTTTCTCTCTCCTCTTAATTATTTTCATGGTAAAATTAGATAAATAGGATCCACTATCTATGTGTCAAAAAATTAATGAAACCTCACACACCTTTTGTTGGTTGTGCCTCTCCCATAATAAAATTTTTCCTCTCACCATTAAGATACTCCCTCCGTTCAACATTAATTGTCCACTATATACTTGACTTGACACACATATTAAGAAATAATAAATAATAGGACTAATTTTATAATATCACTTTTTGAATATAATTAATTCAATACTTTGAAAGATATATTGGGTAATGACTATAATTAATAATTAAGTGTAAAATGAATAGAAATGGATAAATTATTCATTAATTTTTTTAAATTGGATAATTATTATTGGACATCTATTTTTGACAACATGGACAGTATTATATGACAGAGGGAGTAGTACATAATGGCTGGGAGTAGGGGTGTTCACAGGTTGATTTGGATCGGTTATTGGTCAAAATCATAATCAAACCAATATAATCCATTTTTTAAATTCTTAAAATCAAACTAAACCAAATATAATATATATTTATCGGTTTGATTGTTACCGGTTTCGATTCGGTTTGGTTCGGTTATTCGGTTATTAACCATATATGAAAATAAAAGAAACAATTCATTCAAACGAAAAAAAAAGACAACAACTTTTTCGAAAAGAAAAAAATACATTGTGAGATTACCACATAAAACAATAAAATGACGTACTCTAATACAAGATATTTAAATTATAAATAAATTTTGATGAAAACATATATAAGATAATTACAATTATTCATAAAAAATAATAAATCATGTATATATAATTATAAAAAATATGTAATATAATTTATCGATTCGGTTAAGTTATTTCTTTGATTTTTCGGAGCAAAATCAAAATCAAACCAAATATTATCGATTTTTAAAAATGTAAAACCAAAATCAAATAAAAATCAATTTATTTAATCAATTTGATTCAATTTTTTGATTTGAATCAATTTTTATCCAAACCGTGAACACCCCTAGCTGAGAGTGTCAATTTGGGCGCAGTTTTATATTGCACAATTGTATGTCTTTCTTTCTTTGTAATTTAATAGATTGAAAATGAAAAATACTTTCTCTAGTTCATATTAAGCGAATTTTTGAGACTTTTTTTATTATTCAAAATAAGTGAATTATTCAAAGATCGTTGATTTTTTATTTTATTTTTGTCCTTTCTTTTAATGAGGTTCTTAACTATTACTTTACATTTTCTAGGTGATAAATTACACTATTTACAAAGTCATATTTATGACTATCCCTGTTTTTAAGAATAATTTGAAAATAATCAAAAGAATAATAATGAAAAGTAGTGTTTAAATTATATCCTAAAATATTTTTCTTAAGAGGTATACGCATTACCCCAAAAATTCACTTAATATGAACTAAAGGGAGTAAAATATATGGAGTAGAAAGATATTGCATAGGAAAGTTTGTTTTCCGGCAATTGTGATTTTTGAGTGAGTTTGTGAAAGTATTGTGATTTTTTATACTAAGAAATTATAATTATGTGACTTTGGCGAAAAAAAATCATAATTATATGACTATTTGTGAATTTTACCCATGGATTTAAATGCTTTCTTTTAATAGATGGTATTAGAGGTGGGCATGGTATAGTAAGGTATTTGAAATTTCAATACAGTAATTTTGATATTCGATTTTTAAAAATATTATACTATTATCATATCAAATTAATTCGGTATGGTCCGGTATTTTGAAGTTCGATTTTGATATTTTACGGTATGGTAAATTGGTAACCATAGTTTGTTCAATTTCGACTAATATATACTCGTATAATAAAGTATTATGACTTTGACTTTTCAAAAAAAGGTCTCAATTATATCATACTAACATTTTACACATATAGTAATATATATTAAAAAGAAAAAACAAATAACTTTTTTTGTTAATCATTTATATAAAAAAAGTTATTTCAATCAAGATAGGTAGTGAAAGTTCAACATCTAACAATTTTGTTTTATATTAATGCTAAGTTGTATATTTGTTAGTATTTTAATAATATATATAAATTACTTATGTAGTTATATACTTGGATATGATATTCGGTATTTCAGTATGTTATTTATAAATATCGAATATAAAAAAAAAATGTATACCAAATACCATAATATCAAAATCACGATATCAACACTTTTGATTCAATATGATAATTTGATATATATCATATCATGCCCACCCCTAGGTGGTATGGTTAGAATTTGATATGGATAAAAGAAAAAAATAAAGGTTTGGGGTGTGATATTATAATTGACACTGCAGTAAAGTACTGTAGGATTTGCAACCACTTTTTACTAGCAACCGTTAAATTAAATTGTTGGCCAATACTATCATTAAACAATAACGTAGACTTAGCTAGCGTTTGATCATGGATTCTCAAATATTTTTGATAAATATTATTTTGGTGAAGATTTGAGTGAAATTTCACCATGTGTTTAATCATAGTATTTGGAAGAGTTCAAGGTTAAAAACACACCTAAAGTATTTCAATTTTTTGAGTTTCGCACCTGAACTATCAAGTGTGAGTTTCCTACCTGAACTATCACAAATTGGTTAGAGAAACACACCTGAACTATCAGTTGTTTGAGTTTTATACCTAAAATTTCAGGTAGGAAACTCAAACAATTGATATTTCAGGTGTGTTTCTCTAAACATTTTGTGATAGTTCAGGTAGGAAACTCACACACTTGATAGTTCAGGTATAAAACTCAAAATTCAGAATAGTTTAGGTGTGTTTTTAACTCTTCACTCTATTTGGAAAACATATTTCACTTTTTTAAGAAATATGATTTATACCCATAAGTTTTAAAAACTATCAAAGCTAACCATAAGTTTGTATTACATAGTAAGATAGAAACATCGATGTAACAAGATTAATGACTTCCCCAACAAGTCAGTTGGATTTTCAATGCAGCAAATAACAAGTAGTGAAGCACGACTATTGTTTCTTTTAAAGATAAAAGTTGGTGTATAATTTGAATAAATAGAGGGTGTTTTTATAAAAGATAAAAGTTTTGGTGAAGAATTTGAAGTTTTAAAAGCTCCCAAATAATGAGATTTGACCCAACTACTAGTTTTTTCTAATATTTGGGAATTTGGGTTATTTGCCAAAAAAAATTGCCAAATAATGGCAAATTATATGGTAAACACTATTTGCCAAATTTTCCCTCAAATTTACTTGGAAAATCTATGATCAACGGGTTTACTTGAAAAATCTATGGCCAAACGGGTCCTTAATTGTTGCTGTATCACAACTTTTAACAGCATTTTTTCTTGTCAGCAAACATTCTAAATTCTCGTTGGCATATTTTATGTCTCTCTCTTCTAGCCTCCTTTCTGGCTGTGATTTCATTTCCTGCACCAAATCAGTTAGCTTCATCATAGGGGGTTTTATTTTTATGAAATTAAACACAATGTATATTATTATTGTTGGTAAAACACTTTTTTCCACAAGTGTGATTTATGCTTTATGGCCTAAAATTTAGTTAATTATTTTTCATTTTTCTTCCAAAAGCAAATGCGACAAACTGCAGTTTTCTCTTTTCAATTATTTTCCCTGAATCTTAGCGCACTCTTTTAGTTCCCATTGTTGCTAGTTTTCTCTCCCGTTTAACTTGTCTCAATTAACATGTATGCTCTCCAATTTTGGGTGGACACAAGTATACACTTAAACTTGTATAAAGTTGAACACCGTGGGTTTCGTTCAGAGTCCAAGTACACACGTGTGTTTATTTGTGTCCTCCCAAAGTTGGAGAGGCCAATTTAAAGGGCAGTTTATGTATTATGCCTTTCTATTATTAAATCTGAGCTGTCTTCTGTTGTGTTCGCCACTTCGATTGGTTCTGCTGCAGTCTACCCAAATTCTGGTGAGTTGACTGCGTTCTCGCTTCTAATTTAGTTAGTTCGTGTTCTTCTGATTTAGTTTAATCGCATTCTTCTGATTAGTTTAATGCGTTCTTCTGATTTAGTCTAATTGTGTTCATCACTTCGATTGATTCTACTGCAGCCTACTGTCTACCCAAAGTCTGGTGCGTTCTCCCTTCTGATTTAGTTAAATTGTGTTCTGATTAGGTGTAATCGTGTTCTCAATTTGCTTTTTTCTTGCACTTTCAAATTTCAATCTTGTAGCTATAATATCCCAGCTATATGCTGCCGCTGGGCTTTATAGCAGGAAACGTACATATTATGGTAAATGTAAGAGTATTTGTGCAGTAACAGGAGAATAACTTTTGACGTGTTTTAATTAATCAACTGAGATAAGCTAATTAACAATTAATTGGAGTTATAAACAGAAGGACAAGAGCGAAATTAACAATCCCAGGCTTTCACATATGGGAGGAAATTAATATACAAAGAACAATAAAGCAAATATTGTGGTGTTTCTTTCTTTTTCTTTTTAGGTAAGGAAAAGTAGAGAAATAGGGAAAGAACAGTCAAAGTAGAGGAAGCTCCATTTATGATATAATCGATGCAAATCTCGTGATCATCGTGGACTATTTCCAGGGAATATCATCTGATTTGCACTATCCAAATTGAATTGTCCCGAAATATCACTATCAGCTTGAATGCTGTAAAGATCCAATGGTTCATTTTCATCCACCAAGCCCACAAACTCTTCATGTCCTTGTTGCTCACGAGTCCAAGGATTTTTGGTGAATTTCCTTAGGCCTTCAAGTTCCATTGTGACTTCCTTCATCGTAGGTCTTTCCTCGCCATTCAGTTGAAGGCATCTCTTGACAAGTTCAGCTGCAACTTGAAGTTGTTCTAGTGATCCATCTCTCAATAATCTTGGCTCTAGAATTTTAAACAGACGATTCTCCTTCATTGCTATGAGGAAAAAAGTTGCCAAATTTCTTTCTTCTTGGGTTCTTTCCATGCAAAGTGGCTTCTTCCCGGTTAGAAGTTCTGCTAGGACAACTCCAAAACTATAGACATCGCTCTTCTCGGTCAATTGACTTGTGTGGAAATATTCAGGGTCTAGATATCCTAATGTACCTTGGACTAGAGTTGTGACTTGTGTTTGATCTAATGGAACTAGCCTCGAAGCTCCAAAATCTGATATTTTTGCGGTGTAATATTCATCTAATAGTATGTTAGCAGACTTGACATCCCTATGAATAATAGGCTTTGAGGCTGCAGAGTGAAGGTATGCAAGCGCACCAGCAGCTTCTGCACCAATCCTTAGGCGATTCTCCCAAGATAACCAGTTACTAGTTAGTCCATCTTTCTTGTAAATATGCTGGAACAGTGTTCCGTGAGAGACATATTCATATACGAGCAAAGGAACTTCTGCTTCTAAACAACACCCTATGAGTTTCACCACATTTCGATGATTAACTTGTGTAAGAATAATCACCTCATTAATGAATTGCTCTATTTGACTGTCATCCATCATTCTCGACTTTTTAATTGCAACGATGCGTTTATCAGGTAAAAGTCCTCTGTAAACCGTACCATAACCACCTCGCCCAAGGATTCTGTCATCTGCGTACTTGTTGGTAGCTTTCTCAAGCTCCTGTGCTGTGAATATCTTGGCAGATTCTACACCACCTTCATTTGATGAGATTTGTTGTTTCATTAGTAGGCCACCATTTTGCTGGAAGAATTTCTCCCTAAGCCTGATGAGCTTCCTCTTCTTGAAGATAAGGTATACCCAACTCAAACCAATTATTAGAGACAAGAAGCCAAATCCCAAGCCTGCATTTTAATTAGAGTTGAAATTTTCAACAACTCTCGGTCACAGTTGTAACAATAATTGATACAAGAAAAACCAATATGCTACTGATGGAGGGTAAAAAAGTGAAGAATATGGAGTGTTTGTCGAGGAAAACTTACCAAGAGAAACCTTGATCACTGGGAATTGAGAGTTTTTAGCAGTACAACCGCGTCCATTTTTGAGGCCATCCCCATAGTACCCCTGCGGACAAGTACAATTGAAGCTTCCTTGTGTATTAATGCATCTCTTTTCACAGGGATTGGTATTTGGATCCGCACATTCATCAATATCTGAATTAGGAAAAGACCAAAATCAGCTCAAAGAAGGCTAAAAAAAACAAGAGTATCTGAACTCCAGTCTTTTCCAATTACAGTCAAATAAGTAGTAATTACTTTGAAATTTTTTAATACTGTTGCCTGTCGGTATAGATAAATTAAACTCAATTAATTATAGACGAACCTTGGCATCCTGTGGAAAGATATGGATTCCCTTCGAACCCTGGATTGCAACTGCAACGATATCCTCTCAAACCATTGTCTGGATCGATACAAAAACTATTTGCTTGGCAAGCATAATCATCTCTTTTTCGGGCATCTGTACATGAGCTCAAATTTCCAATCACCCAATCTACGACTACAGGAACAGTATCTATAATCCTTTGCACCAATGTGGGATCACGAAAATCTGACAAGCCCCTGAAAACGAAGCTATCTTTTTCGCCTAGAAAAGCATAACCACAAGGATCATATGACCAGACTCTTGAATGATTACCAAAGCTATATAGGGAAAATAGATAATACTTTAGACCCTTAGGAATTGATGTCTGGCAGCAACCAATGCCAGAACAATATCCTTGTAGCACGTCCTCTGGCTTTTGACATAGGGAGATGCAAACACTAGTGGCGTTGGCCCTGAATTGTTGACTGCCAGTGATTGAAGAAGCATCGTCACAGCCTAAGACGGTAAACTTGTTTAGTTCAGAGATGGTGAAAGGGCTGCTGCCAGTTCCACCAACACTTGCCCATGCTTCCTTGTCAAAGGTCACATTTCCTAGCGAATTGTAACATTTCTTGGCCACGTATGTACCGATGCGAATTTGGGTATCGGAGATGTCGTGGATGTAAAGACCACCCATGAATGGTCGAGGAGGGTTGAAAGAAGTGTTACAGTTGATTTCAAACCAGGAATCAATTGCACAGCCTGAATTTTTGCCTATGCCAAATGGGTATGGAACTGTTAGATTTCCGCATTTCCTTTGGCATCCTGGCTTGGTAATGTTTACACCTTTCATTATGGTTCTTGGGACGACACTGGTGGTGTTGACAGCAGCGCCAATTTTCTGACCACTAGTAGTTAACGTCAACAGTAGCCCAAAGAGACACAACCATGCAACGCGTGCACACATATTTTCGGATGAATGATTAGTGAACGAGACATCCATCCAAGTACTTTTCATATGTTTTTTTAGGACAATGTTACCACTATCGAAGGTCTTGTTAAATCTAGCTGATTTCTTGTGTATACATGTAATGTATAAAATATCTAGCCAATTGTTGCAACATCCCCATTTGCAGCAAATATTCCCCACCATGTTGGGTGTTGGTTTGCTCTTATCCACTCAGATTTCTTCATCCCAATTAATCCCCATAAATTTGGGTTGTTGAGTTCATAAATTCTAAGAGTCAACTTGTCAACTCCAAAGTAAAGACCAAACCAGAAGTTGAAATTAATTTCAGGCTTGTAAGAACCTTGGCAAGTTGTCAAAGACAGTTTATGTCTTACGGGAGCGCCTCAAGAATATTGGGGCCTAAAGCCAAGCTTTATGAAGAGGCTTCCAATTCAAATAATGTTATTTTGAGTTGAAAATGGGATTTTAAAACACTGCCAGTGAATCCTTCTTCGCGAATGAGGGACCCCATCCCATTCGCAAAGACCCCTGATCCGGACCCATCGCATTCGCGATGGTCTGATCGCATTCGCGGAGAATATTAATGGACACGACCTACCCGACTCGCCTTCTTCTTCACGAATGCGGATAAGCCATCGCATTTGGAATGACCAAGTCCCTCAGACCTTCACGAACGCGAGAGGTCTATCGCGAACGCGAATAGGAGAATTCCTCAGCACCAAAACTAGTGCACTAGCAATGGGAAAGGACCAAAAGTTCACCGAATGGATCCTCATATTCATTTGAAATCCCGTGCAAACTTACCAACTATACTACTAGATTAAAATCGATATTTAATCTAACAAAACTGGCGAAATTCTCATACAACGTCTAAATCACCAAATGTTGACCAAAGTCAACAATATCAACTTTAAAACCTTCCAAAATAAAAAAACTCGCATAGAACCCAACCAAACACCCCAAAAACTGTGACACCCACTCCTGCAGACCACAAATACCATAATACAACTACGAGAAAGGATAAAACATAAAAATTCAAAATTTGATATAAGGGTTGTTACATCATTCATCACTAAAACACACGTTCATCCTCAAACATAAGAGTAAGGAAGGTACATAAACTGTCGAAAAGCTAGGAATATCTACTCCGCATATCCGACTCTGTCTCCCATGTAGCCTCCTCAATCCAATGATACTTCTACTAAACCTTCACTTAAGCTATCTCCTTAGATCTCAACTTTCTAGTCTGCCTATTCAAAATAGCTATGGGCTCTTTCTTATGAGTCAGATTTTGAACCGAATCCACTGAATTACATAAGAGCCATCCGAATGATACTTTTTCAACATTGAGATATGGAAAATTGGATGCACAACCAAAAGACTCTGAGGTAGAGCCAACTTATAAGCCATCTCACTAATGCGCCAAAGAATCTCAAAAGGGTCAATAAACCTTGGGCTAAGCTTGCCCTTCTTCCCAAACCTCATCACACCCTTCATGGGTGATTCTTTCAATAAGACCGCTCACCAACCATGAAATATAGGTCACGAACCCTTCTATCAGCATAACACTTTTGTCTACTCTAGGCTATCATGAGCTGGTCCTATATCAACTTCACTCTATCCATCGAATCCTACCACAAATTCGTACCCTATGGCCTAACCTCGAAGGAATCCAACCAACCAACCGGATATATACACTTCATCCCATACAATGCCTCGAATAGTACCATTTGAATGTTGGAATGGTAACTGTTATTGTAGGCAAATTCTACCAAAGGCGAGAATTGGTCCCAATGACCACCAAAATCAATCACACAAGCTCAAAATATATTCTTTGAAACTTGAATAGTCCGCTCCGACTGACCATCTATTTGTGGGTGAAAACCTGTACTCATCTCCAACTGAGTATCCAACTCACGTTGAATAGAACTTCTAAAGTGCAATGTAAATTGGGTACCTCTATTTGAAATAATAAAAATGGGCAACCGTGCCATCAAACTATCTCACGAATATAGATCTTTGCTAACTTCTCCACATTGTAGTTCACCTTCGCTGGAATGAAATGAGTTGATTTTTTCAATCTATCCACAATCACCCAAATGGAGTCATACTTCCCCAAAGTCTGGGGGAAAACCAATTACGAAGTCTATAGTGATACATGTTGCATCCTTTTGCACACGCAAATGTATATGGCTGTACAAGTAATATAGGATGTGAGTTAAGATATCGTACCCAAGGGATTTGACGAATTGATTTCTAGTTTGAATTCTTATACGAGATATATAGTAGGTAACTAGTAATAGAGAGTGAGTTTGTGTGTTTGAAAGTAAATAAGAACAATTGGAGATAAACTGTGATTTAATGGGTTATAATTCAGATTTGGGAAAAGATCCAGGGTTATGGTATTTCGAAAATCCAATTGAGTTTTCAAACTCTATGTTTAGTTGATTTGCTGAGTTACTATTTCTGGGTTGATTTTAACTATGTTGAGCATTTTGCCAACAACTCTAGGTCTCTTAGACTATTCCTAATGCCTATATTCCGATGGTTATTAGTATATAATGAAGGGAATATGATTTCTCTTCCGTATCAACTGGGCAAGGCTAATGAGTATATTTCTATCCACGTTAGCGAATCATTCCCTCTTTTCTATAGAGTTCACAACCAAGCCAGCCCTACCTTCCCTTATTACGTATGTAAACACCCTATTCTTAGTCCAATTTATGCACCATAGATAGTATTTGCTAGGTGATCAAGTTAACAAACAATTAGGACCAAAGGAAGATAAATAACTCAATAATGGAAATTCGAACTAAACAATATGATAATTAAACAACAACCTTCATGTCTTTAACCACAATCCTAGATACTAGGGGTTTATCTACTCATGAATCTCTTTGGAAGAAGAGATTTCATGAGTTTACAAGAAAAGAATTGAAAATAAAATAAAAAAATAAAACTAGACCTTATTCTTGAGCTTCATCGTAGGTTTTGCCTTCCCCAAATCAGTTGTTGTTGATATAAAATGTGGGAGGGGATATTTATAGAGTTTAGGAACCCTTAGGACTAAGAAAACCAATCGAAATCGGGTTAGAAAAAGTACCCGCTCGTGCCACTGCCCAAGAGTGGAGCAGTGGCGCAAGGAACAACCAAAACTTTAGAGAACTGCCAAAATCCGTGCCACTGCCTGCTTTGGGTGGTGTGGCACAAGGCACAAAGTTCAGAGAGGTTGCAAAATCTGCGCCACTGCCTGCTTTGCAGCACTAGCGCAAGGCATAAGTTGAGAGGCTCTTTTTTCGTGCATTTTGCGTCGCTTTGCAACGTCGCTTCTTACTTGATTCCTTTTGGTTCCTTGATGCTCCTTTTCCTCTTGTTTAAGCTCCAAATACCTAAATACAATCCTACATAAATAAAACACAAAAAAAAGTGTAATTCATAATATTTAAGCTCAAGACGACACTAAAAAGAGGATAAATAAGAGGTGAATGATCGTATAAAATCATATTTTTAGACTCTCATCAACACCCCACACTTAAACTCTTGTTCGTCCTCAAGTAAGTTATACACTCATGACTAAGACTCTATTACAAACTACACCAATTGAATAAGTGTACTCAAGCTAAGACCACAACGACTTCCGATGGCAAGCGCTTAACACAACATGATTCATTCACTTAAAACTCATAAATGACTACTTCAAGACCTCATAGCCTCAAGAACCGACTCTACGATATTAGAAAATATTCATAAGTCACCCAATCAAGAAATCAAGCATTTCACCTATATATCATCAAACATGTGCCCTCATCATTACCCATATTCACTCACAAGAATACAATTTATCAAATGAATGGGTATAAAAATAGAATTACGCTCACTCCCACAAAGAAGTTCACATGTAACATAAGATGGACCATAAGCTTTCCCTTAGTGTACTACTCCACTAATATAAGAACGTCAAACTCAAAGTCAAGTAGGACTTTCAAGGTTGTAATGTAGGCTAAGGGAGGGGTAACAATTATTTTGGCTAAAATGGTGATTATCTTCCCTAAGCGCTTTAATACATCACATTTTTCATTAAGCACCTTCCTCAATCAACAAACTTCTTTCTTCTATTCTTCTCGCCCATAGATTTCTTTGTTTTTCCATCTATTTAAGTAAGTTCACATACCACTAGTAAGCAGTACTCAATTATCAAACACTTTTTTCTTTTTATTTATTTTTCTACTCCCTACTAAAGTATATGATTTTTTTATTTCTGCACTCTTAAACTTTTCTATAAGCTTCCATCCTCAACTATTTTGCTTTTTTCTTACTTACTCCTCCAACTCTTATTTTCAATTAAAGCGCTTAGAAATTTTGGATCAAATTCAAGGCCAATTGAAACAAAAGGATTAAGCTTTAGAATGGATATCAAAAGAAGAGTCTAAAGGCTCAAGGGTAGGTAAAGCAAAGGATAAAAATGGCTAATTTAAGAAATGCCTATATCATCTCCTAAACTTAACATTCTTTATTTAGTTTTGCATACACACTGGAAAAGTTCTAGACATCAATATGAAAGTATGGAGTATCACAAAATTCTTACACACATGACACATGTTCAACTCAAGATGGATCCATACAGACTCTTAATCAAGCAAACAACCAGAGTTCATATTTAAGCTAAAAATCATACAAGAGTCAAGTAAAAGATCCTAGGTGTATCAAAGAAAGTCATTCAATTTTTCACGCAATATGCTTTGGAATTAAAAGAACAACTTGCATCATTCAGTCAATTATAGTTCCTAACTCGAGCACCTAGCATTCAATTAGTCCTAAAGACTCTCTAACTCCTAATGACTAACTCTTCCCTCAAGATAGTCGTCAACCATCCATCATTGGGAAGAGTCATTCTACCTAAAAGTAAAGAATACTACTAAATAAAAATAAAAAAGGATAATTAGTTCAAAGCGCTCCCCCTCGGAAAAGAATCAAAAAGAAAAATCAAGGGGTGGATGAAGTATGCCTCTAAAAAGAAAGTAAAAGCTAAAGACTATCCTAACTAAAGAATAAAAGATTTTTTTTTTGTGTTTTTAGACTTTTTCCAAAAAAAAATTAATTTTTTTCATCTGACAAAAAAAACTCAACAACCTATGTCATACTTCACCCTTAACAAATAACGGAATATATCTCACCCCACACTTAAAGTCATGCTTTGTCCCCAAAGCAATAAATACGATAAGAACCGGGTTAGAAATACTTTCTGAGGCCCTCTAGGAACTATCTAGTAGCATGCTTTATTCAATCTCAATCAAAGAGCTAAACGACCCCACACTTAAGCTTAAACCAGACTCCTTAGCTTTCAAATTCGGGTACTCAGACTTTTCCAAACCTATACAAAACCAAAAAGAAAAAGTAACACTATAGAAATAAAAAGGTAAACTATAAAAAATTGGGTTGCCTCCCAATCAACGACAAATTTAATATCGCAGCACGACACTTGTCTCAAATCAACTGATTTCTCTTAATCTCTTCCTTCCCCTATGATAGAGCTTTCTCCTCTTTTTCACTCTTAGAAGATCACTTTCTTCATTCACTTTTCTCTTACTCTTAATATCCCTTTCCGGGTCAGTGTCCAACAATCTAAACACATGATCATGCTCCCTCAACAACTTGAGAAACTTTTTTTTTGCACCTCAGACAATTTAGTAGCAATATTCAAAGTTTTAACTTTTTCAGACCCACTCTCTTTCACCCCACACTTATTTCTGATAAACCTCTGTGATCATGCACAACTCTCTGTAGTGTGAAAGGGTGAAAAGTGACTCATATACCTTGAGCGTTGCCTCCTCACCATAAACTCTCATCTTTAATTCTCCCTTCCTTATATCTATAAAAGCTCCACCAATTACAAGGAATGGGCGTCCGAAGATAACTGGTACATGCTCATCTACTTCATAATCCAAAATAATATAGTCGGTAGGAATGACAAACTTACGCACCTTAATGAGCACATCCTCAATTATGCCCTCTGGATATACACAAGACCGGTTTGCTAGCTGAAGACAAATAGCGGTGGGGTACAACTCTCCCAAGATTAGTGTCTTGAAAATAGATAGAAGCATTAAGTGAATACTCACCCCAAGACCATACAATGCATGCCCAACTTCATATTCACCAATTTTTATGAGGATGGTGAATCTCCCAGGGTCTTTGAGCTTTTGAGAAAGTTTGCTCAATACCCTCAAACTACACTCTTCAGTGATTGCAACCATCTCACACTCTCCCAGCCTTTTCTTTCTAGCCACCACATCTCGTAAGTACTTAGCATACTTTGGCATGGCTATCAAAGCATCAATCAAAGGAATGTTGATGTGAAGCTTCTTGAAGATATCAAGGAACTTCTTATAGTTAGCATTTTTCTTGCTTTTCTGTAACCTTGGGGGAATGGTGGTGGAGGTCTTTCTCTACCATCTCAGGCTGCTTAATAGTCCCTTTTTCAACTACCTCTTCTAGTGCACTCTCTAACTCTTGCTCAGGTGTTGGTGTTGGTGCATGAATCAATGTTTGTGGGAATGGAAGTGGACGCTTAATGTTGTCAAAGTTAATTACCTTTCACTTTGAAGGCTCTTCTTCTTGCAACTCTCACCCATTTCTCAAAGTGATGGTCATAACCTGCTTGGGCATCTTTATATCACTAGGCAAGGTACCTTGAGGCCTATCATGAAGCATGGTGGCAAGTTTCCCCATCCGAATCTATAATTTTGTGATAACATTCTTGGTCTAAACATTAACCTGTGCATATGCTTGCTGAACTTGCTATTGTTGAGTCATAAACTACTTGTCACAACCCGAGACTGGGCAACGGACGCGATGGGCAACCCGAACCAACAAAGACCCGAGTGAACCCCTTAGCATACATCATACGCACAAGTAAATAAGATTTGCAGAAAACAAGCTCAATATAAAAATAATCCAACTGAATAAAGTAATCAACATACGTCTTACTAATACCAGTCTATAAAGCCTCTAACATAAAGAATAAACTTCTAAGTCAGGACATGGACTCGACGATACCATAAACCAAAAGAACTAGTCCAGCATCTAAAGAGTAAAAACTATGTGCCTTCCAGAAGAAAGGAGGGCTCACCACTTGCTAGCTGATATCCCGAGTATTATAGTGCTACATGGAACCACGGGGAAAAGTCTCTGTGCCTATATCATAAGAAGATGTAGCATCCGAGGACGGTCAGTACGATAAGTACTGGCATGCCATAAAGGACATAACACAAATCATAGGGAAGAAGCCTGAGCAAATACTCAATAGCATCTAGAGATCAATTATTTACTTAACTTCTGAATTAGATGGTTTAGCCGACATCATCATACATAATACACCATGGGCTATGTGGGTCCGATCAATTCTCTATCGGCTGAGCCCCAATTCACGTTTGTCGCATGAATTGAGATCCTTCTGTATATAACAACATAAAAGGCCTTCATAAATCATCCTCGTAGAGGAAAAGCATAAAGTCATCCATTTAAGAAGCGAATCGTACCCTACATTGGCAAAATGTAGGTTTCGATTAGTGAGCCTTGCGACGTCACCCCTCCTCGGTTAACCATCTAATTCTCTTAATCCCATCTTTTACCTTTTTAAATATTTGAGCAAAGCATTTCACAAGGGACGTTTTTTATTCTTAAGGCATCCGTTTATTTGGTATCGTCATACCAAGACTTGCAAGTCAACTTAAATATATCATGCCCTCATCGTTCATACATCATTTGTCCCAACAATTAAAGGATTTCAAACTCATGTAATAGATAAATCCCTCAAGGTTTACAATTTCATAATTTAATAAAATAACCATTTCAAAATGAGGAATGTAGAACTCCTTTTCTGTTTGTCAAAAACCAATACTTGAACAATAAAATAAATTTTGAACGAATCTTTACTTTAGGTATTGAATCTTCCCCATCAACATTCACACATAAAATAAGGTTGGTATATCAAACAACGACTTCAAATGATTAATAGTTAAAGAAAGACTTTATGGAAAACATTCAAAACTTTAAGTAAATTCTCCTTACGAAAACCCCTCAATCATTCGAGTTCAATATTAATGTGAGACTCATCATTCATAGTGGAAACCATGATACTAACAAGTTTAGTTGAAAGGGGGTTGTTCTACATACCTTTTTGATGAAGAAACTTACGAAAACACTTGAGTTTTGCCTTAGAACTTTGAACCTTAAGCACCATTGCCTCTAAGGAGTTTTTGGGAGAGAATTAACACACTTTCTTTTGATTTAATCGTACCTTAGGGGGTATAGGACTTTTTGAATAGGTGGGGAATGGGTTTGGGTAATGAAAGGACCGAAAAGCCCTTTTAAAACGCATGAAACAAGTCAAAATGAAGGTCGCCGGGGAAGCCTTCGTGTCACAGAGCTTGTCGCGGAGACCAGCCTCTGTGACACAGACCCATCGCGGACCTTCACTGGTTCGGGGCTTCAATTCGAGTTTTTGTGGCTCCATGCTCCGTGGCAAGGGGCTAATACGGTAGAACACTATTTTCGGTCCCCGAAACATATTTTTCTTGCGTTCTATATTCCCAAAAATTCCCCGTATCAATCTAACAACATCCTCAAAGGTTATAAACCCCCATAAACTCATTTTTCTTAAAATTACGAGCACAACACGGAAGGTTGAAATTTTCAGGTTGTTACATTATCCCCTCCGGGATCATTCATCCCCGAATGATGATCATGGACATTTATAGCATGACGGGAGAATATGAACAAGACATAAGGAATATCGTACAAGGAGATGGGAGACTAGTTAGGATTTAGTACCTTAATCAACTTCGTCCGGAGCATCAAACAAGAAGGCATATGTAGACTTCATGTCCTCTTCCGATTCCCAAGTAGCTTCTTCCACTTTTTGATTCTTCCATTGCACTTTTACCGAAGCTATTTCTTTGGTCCTTAACTTTTGCACTTGTCGGTCTAGGATCTCTATGGGAACTTCTTCATATGATAATGGGTCTTTCACTCCAATGTTCTCTAAGGAAAACACAATCGAATGATCATCTACACACTTTTTAAGCATAGACACATGAAACGCGGGATGCACAGATGCTAAACTCGCAGGTAGCTCCAACTCATAAGTGACATTTTCGATCCTCTTCAAGATCTGATACGGGCCAATGTAACGAGGACTGAACTTCCCCTTTCGCTCGAACCTCATAAATCCTTTCATAGGAGAGACTTTCAAGAACACCCAATCGCCAACGTCGAATTCAAACTCCCTCTTCACAAGGTTCGGCCCCAATAATCTAGCTTCACCCACCTCATACCATCCAATAGGAGACCTACATCTCCTACCACAAAGAGCCTCGAACGGTGCCATTTGGATGCTTGAGTGATAACTATTGTTGTAGGCGAATTTAATAAGAGGCAGGTGATCCACCCAACTACCTTTGAAATCAATGACACACGGTCTCAACATTTCTTCCAAGGTCTGAATAGTGCACTCCGCTTGTCCATCCGTCTGAGGATGGAAAGCGGTACTAAGATTCACCTGCGTACCCAAACCCTTCTTAAAGGCTCTCCAAAACTGAGAAGTGAATTGCGTATCTCGGTTGGATATAATGGACACTGGGGAACCATGCAATCTAACAATCTCCTGAATGTACAACCTCGCATAATCTTCCCCCGAATAAGTCGTTCTCACAGGTAGAAAATGAGCAAATTGGCCATCCTATCAATGATGACCCAAATTGAGTCATAATGGTTATGAGAACGCGGGAGACCAGTGATAAAGTCCATGTTTATCATCTCCCATTTCCACATTGGGATAGCTATATCTTGGGATGTACTACCAGCCTTAGGTGTTCAACCTTAACTTGCTGACAGGTGGTACACTTAGCAACAAAATCAGCCATCTCTCTCTTCATATTATTCCACCAATACATTTCTTTCAAATCGTGGTACATTTTTGTAGAGCAAGGGTGAACAGTGTACCTGGAAGTATGAGACTTGGCCAAGATCCTTTCGCGCAAGCCATCTACGTTCGGTACACATACTCTCCCTTGATACTGCAAGATGCCATCCCCTCCTATTTCGAATGCCATAATCTTTTGTTGCCCCACATATATCTTAATTTGTATAAGTATGGGATCATTAGCTTGCTTTTCCTTCACCTCAGCACCCAAGGATGACTTAGCCATCTCATGCACCATAATCCTACCATCCTCGGAGTCAACCAGCCGAACTCCTAAGTTGGCAACCCGATGAATGTCTTTCACCAATCCTCTCTTTTCCTCTTCTACATGAGAAAGGCTCCCCATGAACAACATGCTAAGAGCATCAGCAACTACGTTATCCTTACCTGGGTGATAATGCAAACTCATGTCGTAGTCCTTCAACAACTCAAGCCACCTCTTTTGTCTGAGATTCAACTCCTTTTGGGTGAAAACATATTGTAAACTCTTGTGATCAATGAAGATTTCCACGTGCACCCCATACAAGTAATGACGCCAAATCTTGAGTGTGAAGACTACCGCTGCTTACTCAAGGTCATGGGTCTGGTAGTTCTTTTAGTTCACCTTCAGTTGCTTGGAAGAATACGCCATAACCTTGCCATGCTGCATAATCACACACCCAAGTCCCACCCGGGATGCATCACAATACACCACGAACCCCTCAACGCCCTCAGGTAGAGTCAGACCAGAGCAGAAGTCAAAAGATTCTTTAGCTTCTCAAAGCTACTTTCACAAACATCGGACCATATGAACTTAGCCTTTTTCTGAGTTAGCTTTGTCAAAGGGGCAGCTACAGAGGAAAAATTCTCCACAAATCTTCTATAGTATCCCGCCAAACCCAAGAAACTCCTAATGTCCGTCGGAGTCGTGGGTCTGGGCCACTTTTTCACCGCCTCAATTTTTTGAGGATCCACTTTAATCCCCTCACTAGACACAATATGGCCGAGAAAAGCCACCAAGTCTAGCCAAAACTCGCACTTGGAAAACTTGGCATATAATTCCCGCTCCTTAAGAGTCCGAAGTACGATACATAGGTGATTGGCATGCTCTTCCTCACTCCGGGAGTAAACCAGGATGTCATCAATGAATACAATAACAACCAAATCCAGAAATTCCTTAAACACCCTGTTCATAAGATCCATGAATGCTGCAGGAGCGTTAGTCAAACCAAAGAACATAACTAAGAATTCGAAGTGGCCATACCGAGTACAGAAAGCGGTCTTAGGAATATCCGCCTCCCTAACCTTTAACTGGTGATAACCCGAACGGAGATCTATTTTGGAAGAACACTTAGCACCCTGAAGCTGGTCAAAGAGATCATCAATCCTAGGGAGAGGGTACTTATTTTTCATTGTTACTTTGTTCAGTTGGCGATAATGAATACACATACGAATAGACCCATCTTTCTTACGCACGAAGAGTACGGGAGCACCCCAAGGGGAGACATTAGGGCAGATGAAACCTTTATCAAGGAGGTCTTTCAATTGATCCTTAACTCTTTCAACTTGGCAAGAGACATTCTATACGGTGGAATGGAAATGGTCTAGTGTCAGGCAAAAGATCTATCCCAAAGTCTATTTCTCTATCCGGAGGGACCCCGGGAAGGTCTTCAGGGAACACCTCGAGAAACTCATTAACAATAAGAACGGATTGGAGTAGGGGGCCTTCAATGTCAGAGTCCCTAACCCATACCAAATGGTACAAACAACCCTTGGATATCATCTTTCAGGCCCTAAGGTAGGAGATAAACTTTCCCTTAGGTGCAATGGGACTACCCTCCCATTCAAGGACTGGTTCATTAGGGAGTCCTACAATCCATATTAGCATAGCAGGAGTGAAGCCAATCCATCCCCAAAATTGCATCAAACTCTATCATGTCAAGCTCTACCAAATCTACCACCGTATATCTAAGTAAGACAGTTATAACACAATTTTTATAAACCCTCTCAGCAACAATGGAGTCACCGACAGGAGTGAAAACTAAGAAGGGTTCAGGAACACTTTCGGGAGCAGAACCAAAATTTATAGCCACATAGGGGGTCACATAAGATAAGGTGGAACCAGGGTCAAGTAACACATAAACATTACGAGAGAAAATTTGTAACATACACGTGATAACATCTGGCAAAGCCTCTGATTCCTGGAGAGTGGACAGTCCATATTGTCGGTTTTGACCTCTACCCACACCAGAAGTAGCCCCTTTTGCAACAGGAGCCGATGAAGTGGTAGTTGGGGTATTACCTCCAGAAGTCTTCTTTGCAAAAGGGAATTCATGTTGAAAATGACCGGGATGCCTGCACCCATAACATACTCGGCTTCCCTAATAACATTTCCCAAGATGCATCTTTCCACAAGTAGCACACGGAGGGTAGGATGAGGCTGACTGGGCCACACTACCATGAAACTGAGTACCCTGTGCTCTGGAGCCATGGTTGGAATAAAATCGATGATCACCAGAAGGTTTAGGGGCAGGGGCACTGGCTTACGAAGCAGCATGTCCCCAAGACCTCTTCCTGAATCGACGTCAGTCCCCCTTACTAGCATGCTGACGGTATGCCTCCTGATCCACTGGTCTTGCCATCTTATTTTGGCGCTCTTCCGCCTCGGTCTGTTTTTTCTTCTCTTCCTTGACTTTCTGAATATACACCACTAGTTTGGACAGATCCATATCCTTGTTCAGCATAGCTGCTTTGCATGACAACACCAAGTCATCAGAGATACCATTTGTAAACTTCCTCATCCGAGACCTCATATCGGATACCATTTTTGAAGCATAGCAAGATAGTTGGTTAAACTTCAAAGCATACTCCTTGACTGTCATATTACCTTGCTTCAGATTCACAAACTCCTCCGCCTTGGCTTCCCTCAACTCCTGCAAAAATTAGTGGTCAAGGAAAGCTTCAGAAAAGTCTTCCCAAATGGCAGGATCAGCTTCCTCACCCCTCATTTCTTCCCACTCATAATACCATTGATAGGCCACCCCTTTTAGCTGATAGGCTGCCAACTCTACTCCCTCAGTGTCGCTAGTATTCATGACCCTGAATATCTTCTCCATCTCATCCACAGAATCCTGAGGATCCTCTTCAGCACTGGACCCTATGAAGACTGGTGGGTTTAGTCGCATGAACTGACCCACCCTAGTAGCATTTGAAAGCTCGGTGTTAGCACCAACACTCCCTGATCGATGAGACTGAGAGGACACAAGGTGAGCAAGCATCTGCATAGTCTGCCTGAACTCAGCATTAGTAACCTTGCCCTGTGGAGGCTGGACCCGAGTAGCACCAATCTTAGGAGCTCGAGTGGGGACCATAACAGGGTTAGTAGTAGGGGCCATAGCAGGGGCAGTAGTAGGAGGGGCTGGTGGCCCCCCAGTAGGAGTGACAAGATCAGTAGCGCCGATGCCATACCGAGTCTGCATTCCATGAGTAGGACGAACCTCTTCAGCAGTTGTCCCTGCTGGGACTGAGGTTTCGGTCGTAGCTCCTGTTTCATTAGTCCTTCTTGGAGGCATGATCTGAAATACGAGAAATTAAGAGTTAGAAGTGTCTTCCTAGAACTAGGCTCATTTAGGACGAAATAGAATATAAAGAAAGGGAAACATTCCTAAATGCCTTGTAGCCTCCGCTTTATAAGTGTGGCGCGCTTCACACTCATAAAACAGACTCTACTCGACACGGCTTTGTAGACACCCTAGGACCATGAACCGTACTCTAATACCAAGTTTGACATGACCCGAGACTGAGCCCCGAACACGATGAGCAACCCGAACCAACAAAGGCCCGAGTGAACCCCTTAGCATACATCATACGCACAAGTAAATAAGATTTGCGAAAAACAAGCTCAATATAAAAATAATCCAACTGTATAAAGTAATCAACATACATCTTACTAATACCAGTCTACAAAGCCTCTAACATAAAGAATAAACTTCTAAGTCAGGACATGGCCCAGACGATACCATAAACCAAAAGAACTAGTCCAGCATCTAAAGAGTAGAACCTATGTGCCTTCCGGAAGAAAGGAGGGCTCATCACTTGCTAGCTGATATCCCGAGTATCCTAGTGCTGCACAGAATCGCGGAGAAAAGTCTCTATTTCTACATCATAAGAAGATGTAGTATCCGAGGATGGTCAGTACGATGAGTACTGGCATGCAACCCAAGGGAAGGGACAATACAATTTTCATAAAACAGGCCATAAAGGACATAACACAAATCATAGGGAAGAAGCCTGGGCAAATACTCAATAGCATCAAGAGATCAATTATTTACTTAACTTCTGAATTAGATCGTTTAGTCGACATCATCATACATAATACACCATGAACTATGTGGGTCTGATCAATGCTCGACCGATTGAGCCCTAATTCACGTTTGCCGTATGAATTGGGATCCTTCTGTATATAACAACATAAAAGGCCTTCATAAATCATCCTCGTAGAGGAGAAGCATAAAGTCATCCATTTAAGGAGCGAATCATACCCTACATCGGTAAAACGTAGGTTTTGGGTAGTGAGCCTTGCGACATCACCCCTCCTCGGTTAACCATCTAATTCTCTTAAGCCCATCTTTTACCATTTTAAACATTTGAGCAAAGCATTTTACAAGGGACATTCTTTATTCTTAAGGCATCCGTTTATTTGGTATCTTCATACCAATACTTGCAAGTCAACTTAAATATATCATGCCCTCATCGTTCATACGTCATTTGTCCCAATAATTAAAGGATTTCAAACTCATGTAATAGATAAATCCCTCAAGGTTTACAATTTCATAATTTAACAAAATAACCATTTCAAAATGAGAAATTTAGAGCTCCTTTTCTTTTCGTCAAAAACCAATACTTTAACAATAGAATAAATTTTGAATGAATCTTTACTTTAGGTCTTGAATCTACCCCCATCAACATTCACACATAAAATAAGGCTGGTATATCAAACAATGACTTCAAATGATTAATAGTTAAAGAAAGACTTCATGGAAAATATTCAAAACTTCAAGTAAATTCTCCTTACGAAAACCCCTCAATCATTCGAGTTCAATACTAATGTGAGACTCATCATTCGTAGTGGAAAACATGATACTAACAAGTTTAGTTGAAAGGGGGTTGTTCTACATATATTTTTGACGAAGAAACTTACGAAAACGCTTGAGTTTCGCCTTAGAACTTTGAACCCTAAGCACCTTTGCCTCTAAGGAGTTTTTGGGAGAGAAGTAGCATACTTTCTTTTGATTTAATCGTACCTTAGGGGGTATAGGACATTTTGAATAGGTGGGGAATGGGTTTGGGTAAGGAAAGGACCAAAAATCCCTTTTAAAACGCGTGAAACAAGTCAAAATGAAGGCTACCAGTGTCACAGAGCTTGTCTCAGAGACCAGCCTCCGTGACACGGCCCCAACACAGACCTTCACTGGTTTAGGGCTTCAAGTCAAGTTTTTGTTTCCCCGTGCTCCGTGGCACGGGGCTAACGCAGTAGAACACTATTTTCGGTCCCCGAAACATATTTTTCTTGCATTCTATATTCCCAAAAATTCCCCGGATCGATCTAATAACATACTCAAAGGTTCTAAACCCAGATAAACTCTTTTTTCTTAGAATTACGAGCACAACACGGAAGGTTGAAATTTTTGAGTTGTTACACTACTTTAGAGTTTCCTCCAAAGAACTGCTCACTTGTTGACCCTGCTGTATATATTGTTGTCTTTTGGCCTACTGAACTCTACCCCAAGAGAAGTTTGGGTGGTTTTTGTAATTCTGCTGCCCCACATAGCAAATAGACTCAGGATTCAATATATCCCGAATAAGCATGGTTCCTATCATACCTTTCACAAAATATTGCAACTTCTTGAACCTGCTGTACTTGCTGAACCTGGATCACATTTGGATCAGTGACCAATTTGTTTACCATGTTGACCAGCTGACTAATGTCAGATAGTATGGAAGCTACATCATCCAATTCAAGCTTACTCATCATCTTTTGAGTCGAGATGAATATTCTACTGGGTTCTTTATAATCTCTGTTCCCTACAGACATAAGGTTAAGCAACACCACTATTTCATTTTAGCTCATAGACAAGATTTGCCCTTGAGTTGTAGCATCAAGAAATGATTTTGAGTCTGGCCTCAACCCTTCAGTAAAATTATGCCCTATGATCTCCTTGGGTTGCTGGTGGTGTGGAAAATCTCTCAAATATCCCTTGTATCTCTCCCAAGCTTTGGGAAGAAATTCAACATCTTTTTGAACAAATCCAAAAATTCTGCCTCTGAGCTCTTTTGTTCTTCTAGATAAGAAGAACTTATTGAGGAACTTTTCAGACAATATATCCTATGATGTGATACAACCGGTAGGTTTACTCTGCAACAACTGCTTTTCCTCTCCAATCAATGAGAAAGGGAACAACGTCACTTCATATATTCGTTACTTACATTTTGGTAGTGGAAGTTATTGTTCAAGCCAATGAACTCTTGCAGGTGCTTGTGTGCGTCTTTATATGGTTTACCCTCAAATTGACAAGTGTTCTGCATTAGTCGCATCATGCCTTCTCTTACCTCAAAGTTCCCTGTGATGGTTAGTTTGACAAAAGGTTTGGAGGCATTTTCTCTATTCGGCCTAATGAGGTCAAGAACTGGGACATATGGTGGACCAGCGGGCTAGACTCCAGCCCTATTTTCCTCATTATTTGGATCATTTGGGACATTCACATGGTCACCCATAGCTCTCAGACCTCTGAGAATGCATTCAAGCTCTTGATCAATGGGAATCAAGGGATTGCCTTGCCTTTGGGTGTTTAGAATAAACTAACATGTGACCTTAAAGAAAAAAACAACAAACAAAAGTGAAATCTGAATAGTACAACAAAAATCCAAAGTCGTATCAATTTCAAATCAAATCTTCGGCAACGACACCAAAAACTTATTATGCCCTTCCGCACATGAAAGTGTACGTGTCCATACAAGTAATATAGGATATGAGTCCAAATATCATACCCAAGAAATTTGATGAATTTATTTCTAGTTTGAATTCTTATACGAGCTATTTAGTAGGTAACTGGTAATAGAGAGTGAATTTGTGAATTTTGAAAGTAAATAAGAACAATCGGAGACAAGTTGTAATTTAATAGGTTGTAATTCAAATTCGGGAAAAGATTCAAGGTTATGGTATTTCGACAATCCAGTTAAGTTTTCAAACCATATAATTAGTTTATTTCCTGAGTTAATTACTAGTTGTGGATTGATTTTAACCACGTTGAGCATTTTGCTAACAACTCTAGGTCTCCTCGACTATTACTAAAGCCTATATTCATATGGTCGCCGGTTGATAGTGAAGGGCATATGATTCCTCTTTCGTATCAACTAGGCAAGGCTAACGGGTATCTTCCTATCCACGTTAGCGAATCATTCTCCCTTTCCTACAGAGTTCACAACCAATCCCTACCTTCTCTTATTACATATATAAACACCCTATTCCTAGTCCAATTTATGTATCATAGATAGGGTTTGCTAGGTTATTAAGTTAATAAATAATTAAGAGCAAAGGAAGATACATAACTCAATTATGGAAATCCGAACTAAAAAATATGATAAACAAAAACCTTCATTTCTTTAACCACAACCCTAGATACTAAAGGTTTATCTACTCATGAATCTCTTTGGAAGAGAAGATTTCATGAGTTTACAATAAATGAATCGAAAATAAAATAAGGAAATAAAACTAGACCTTATTCTTGAGCTTCGCCGTAGGTTTTGACTTCCCCAAATTTGTTGTTGTTGATAGAAAACATGGGAGAGGGGGCATTTGGAGAGTCTCTTTTTCATGCGTTTTGCGTCGCTTTGCGACATTGCTTCTTCCTTGATTCTATTTGGTTCCTTGGTGCTCCTTTTCCTCTTATTTAAGCTCCAAATACCCCAAGACACTCCTGCATAAATAAAGAACAAAACACAAGTGTAATTCATAATATTTAAGCTCAAGACGACACTAAAAAGAGGACAAATAAGAGGCAAATGATCGTATAAAAGCGTACTTTTAGTCTCTCATCAATGCACTCCTACTTCCACTCATGTATAGGCATCCTTTGAGTCATCGCACCCGGTCTCTGGTTCTCATACTTCACTTGCTAGCAATTCAAATACTTAGGCACAAACTCCACAATGTCTCTCTTCATCTTACACCACCAATAGTGCTACCTCGGTCATGATACATCTTTTCTTCCCTAGGAAAAGAATACCTCAAACTATGAGCCTTCTCCATGATAAATCTAGTCAAGTCACCACCTCTAGGAACACAAATCTGACCCTTGATCCTCAAAACATCCTTCTGATCAAGAATCACTTCCTTAGATTCACCACTCAACACCTTGTCCCGAATGATGCTCAACTTCTCATCCTCAAACTGCCTATCCTTAATTTGCTCCCATAACAAGATCGTGCCTTAACACAAGCAAGAACTCTATTAGGCTCTGAATTTGAAGTCTCACAAAACTATTGGTTAAGCGCTGAACATCCGTAGCCGAAGGTCTCTTCTCATCCACAAACAAAGCAAGACTACCAATACTCAACGCCTTTCTACTCAAGGCATTCGCCACTACATTGGCCTTGCCCGAATGATAGAGAATAGTCATGTCATAGTCCTTCAACAACTCCAACCACCTACGCTATCACAAATTCATATCCTTCTGGTTGAAGATATATTGTAGACTATGATAATCGGTGTACACCTCGCAATGAACTCTATACAAGTAATGCCGCAACAACTTCAAAACAAACACTACCGCTGCTAATTTTAAATCATGAGTGGAATAGTTCTTCTCATGAGCCTTCAACTTCCTAAAAGCATAAGATGTAACCTTTCCCTTCTGCATCAAAACATCACCAAGGCCAACTCCTTAAGCATCACAATACACGGTAAAACCTAGGTTAAGATAGGTGTTAAAGTCAACAAGGCTTTGAGATTTTAAAAACTCTTCTCACTCTCATCGAACCACTGAAAAACAACATTTTTATGAGTCAATTTGGTCAAAGAAGCTACATTGGAAGAGAAGCCCTGCATGAACCATCAATAATAGCTAGCCAAACTAACAAAACTCAGAATATATGTAGGTGAAGTAGGCCTGGACCAATCTTGAACCACCTCAACCTTGGACAGATCGATCATAATACCATCCTTGGTCACTATATGCCCCAAGAAAGACATGGAACTCAACTAAAACTCACACTTTGAGAACTTACCATACAATCTCTCATCTTGCAACCCTTAGAGCACAATTTAGATGCTTCACATGATTTGTATCACTCTTGTAATATACCAAGATATCATCGATGAACACAATTATGAAGGAATCAAAATACGGACAAAACACCCTATTCATCACTATATAAATGTTGTTGGGGCGTTAGTCAACCCAAATGACATCACCAGGAACTCATAATGACCATACCGGGTCCTAAAAGATGTCTTAGGGATATTTAAAGTCCTAATCCTTAACTGATGGTACCCCAACCTTAAGTCAATCTTTGGAAACATCGAAGCACCCTGAAGCTGATCAAATAAATCATCAATGCCCAGAAGAGGATACTTATTCTAGATGATCACTTTGTTTAACTGTCGATAATTGATAAATATATGCATAGACCCATCATTTTTCTTCCCAAACAACCCTGGAGCACCCCAAGGTGAAATATTGGGTCTAATGAAACCCTTACTCAACAAATCCTAAAATTGGTCGAAGAAGCCATCCTATAAGGAGGAATGGGAATGGGCTTAGTGCTCGACTCCAAGTCAATAGCAGAACATTTGTCTCTGTAAGGAGGAACACCTGAAAGATACGTAGGGAACACATCCTGACACTCTCTTCACCACCCTTACTGACTTCAAAGAAGGCATGTAATCACTAGTATCACACACATACACCAAACAAGAAAGGCACCCCTTCTCCACCATCCGATGAGCCTGAAGAAAAGAACTAATGCTCTTAAGATATGAACCTAGAGTATCCTTCCACTCCAGCCTTGGTACACCCGGAATAACTAAGTAATTGTCTTTGCATGGCAATTCACAATGGCATGATATGGAGAGAGCTAATCCATATAAAAAAATAACATCAAAATCTATCATATCTGGAATAATTAAATCCGCCCAAGTATAATACCCCAAAATAGTCACAACACAGGATTGGTACACCCGATCCACCACTAAAGAATCACCTATCGAGATAGCAACACAAATAAGTAGAATAAGGGACTCACAAACCATATCAATACCCAATGCAAAATACGCAGATCTATAAGAATAAGTAAAACTAAGGTCAAATAATACTGAAGTAGGCCGATGGAAAACATGGACAATACCTATAATAACAACATTAGAGGCCTCTACCGTAGGTCTAATTGAAAATGCATAACACTGACCATATCGGTCCCCAGACTTAGTAACTCCATAACTACCTCCACGAGCTGCCTAGGCTCTACCCCTAGTACCCTACGAACCACCTCTACCACTCTGTGTACCTTTTCTAGCCAATGGTATCACTTCCCTATAAGTCTGCATCTGAGAACCCTGTTATGGACAAAACAACCCTTCTCTCATGTTCGACTATAGCAAGAGCCCCCGAATCTAGAGCTGCTTGTCATTCCAACCCAGTTCTAATAATGCATTTCTTAGAGCGAGAAAGAGGAATTGCTTCACGCCTAGGGCATTCTCGAGAATAATGACCAAACTTTCCACAATCAAAGTGTTACACCTCAGATTCTGAATAAGCGTTTAGATTTGCATTTGGAAAAGTTATGGGCCTATTTCAGGGATTTACAGTCACTTTTATGGACCATAGTTCAAAGGAATGGTCCATATAATGAACCGTAAGCTGAACCCTTACAGAAGCCTCTTCTAGGTCTCTAAGGGAGAAAGAAAAGACTATTTTTCTGAAAAATGGGTCCGTCTGGTCAACCATAGAAAAGGATCTGAGAGCTGACAATTTCAGAGTGAAAGAACTAGTAGAAAAATAGTTCATTTTCTCAAGAAATGGTTCGTTCTTCTGCCCATAGAAAAATTATCTGAGAACTAGAAAATATCAGGGAAAAATAACTAGCAGAAAAAGAATCATTTTCTTGAAAAATGGATGGAATTACTGATCGTAGAAAATATCTGGGAAAAATAATTGGTCAAAAAACTAATCATTTTTTGACCCGTAAACCCAAAAATGCAGGTGACTATAAATAAAACCCTTAGTCATTTTTGGCTTATTTTTAAAGTTCAAACCTTTTCTCTCAACCCTAGGCGATGAGAAACTTTCCCAAAAAGCTAGGTAAGTCTTCTCCATCATTCCTAAGGTTATTCTAATAATTTCTAACCCTAATTTAAGGATCCTAATGCGTTTCTCATTACGAAACCCTAGAAATCATTGACGGAATCAGTCCTTAAGGTCTCCAAATCAATTTATTCCAATTCTCTATTGAAGTTTGGAGCATTTCTGGTATGTAAGGCTATTCATAGTGAGGAATCTTGTTCTTCCCCATGCCCTACATCTACAGTTCTAGTTCAGTGAGATTTAAAGCTAGGGATTTTGCTCGAATTCTCTTATTTTGAATTCTTCATGCCTCGAATGGCTTGTTGTTGATTCTACTGTTGAGATTATTATAGTCCATGTTCTTGAATGATATTTCATGTCTATTCTTTTATGTGAACCCTTTTATATCTAAAGATGATTTTGAAATATATTATATTAGATATATTTCATTATTTTTCATAAAGAGGTTAGTTTCAAACTTTAGAAAAGTATCTCAGAAAGTAGTTTCAGTCTAGTCTGTTTTAGATATAGAGTATGATTTTAGAAAGAAAGTAAAACCAATTTTAGAAAGGCAGTTTTGATCATAGATTCTCACCAGTGGCAAAATACCAGTCAGTTGAGCATCAGTCTTACTAGTTTTATCATTTTATACAGTGATTTTGAGCTAGAAGCTCTACAATAGATTTTCAGTTGCCTTATATAGGCTTTGTTTTATGAATAATATTTTTGGAAAAGTATTTAGCATCGAGATGGGGCAAGGGCTCAAATAACCCAAACCCTAAAAACTATGTTGCCAACATAGGATAGGATCATACTGTTGATTTGGTTGACTCCTCAGTTCGCCCTAAAGTGTCTTAGCTATGGATCCATAGCTCAGTTTAGTTCTTTACCCCGTTAAGGTATGTAATGGCTCTCCTAACTAGGCCAGAGATTGGACATCATGCGCTCATGTGATGTTTGTCGATTAAGAGTAACTCTCCACTAAAGATACTAAACATTTTTTCAGTACTAATATTTAAATATCAACTTTTAGCTTTGCACTACTGTTTTACACATCTTTTATACTTGTGTTTTGTTGCATCAGTTGGTATACTCTAGTTTAGTATTCAGTTTACTCTTTTAGCCAGTATTTCTGCTTTAGCTTACTTATTTTATTCAACTATTTACATACCTTACATTCATAGGTACTGATGCTATTTGGTGCTGCATCTTTATATGATGCAGACTCATGTGTTCATGATCGGAAGCAGAAGCACCAGTAGGACCTCGCTCAGTCAACTTTTGGTGAGACCTCCTATCTTTCAGAGGGATTTAGCACTATTTTTGGTAGCTAGGGATCTTGTCCCGACACCTTGCTAAGTTCAGTAGAGGCTTTATGGACAAGTTTAGTTAGAAAATTATGCAGTACAGTATCATTGTTTTGCAAACATATTATATTTTAGATTTCTGTCTTGATTTATAAACAATCCTAGTTTTACTTTCCAGATTGTTGCATACCCACTTTACTTAAAAGCTTCCGCATACTTATTCAGATTTCAGTTTAGTGGTTACCTAGTCCAAGGGTTCGCTCGGTCCATTAGTGGCTCTGAGTTCCAGCCACGTCCAGGGTGTAGACTTGGGGCGTGACAAACTTGGTATCAGAGCACTAGGTTCAAGAGTCCTAGGGATGCTGTGAAGCTGTATCTAGAAGAATTCCTTTTATGGGTGTGAAGTGTACCACACATATAATAGGGAGGCTATGGGGCGTTAGGAATATTACTCTTCTTTCATACTCTAAATTTGTGCTATAGAGTTGAACTCTATGAATTTCCTCATAACTCATGAATTCACGTGTTTTAGATCATTCCTCTAAAGCATACCACCAGCCTGAGGAATACTGCAAGTACTAAGGTTCATGCTGGAACCAATGCAGGCAACGTACCTCCACAGACTAGGATGCAGACTAGGAATGGAGCTCGAGTGACAGACCAAAATGCTAGTGTCTGAGCTCAAGTTGTGCCAGCTGACACGGTGTTAGTCCCAGACACACTTGCTCCTCAGCCTCCCCGTGCTGCTACTTCAGAAGCAGAGTTGAAGGGAGCAATTCATATGCTCACCCAGTTAGTTGCTGCTCCGTTAGGCTGACATGGCTTAGCACCCACCAACTTCAGTTCTCATGTTTCTTCAGGTGGATCAAGAATTAGAGAGTTTCTCACGATGAATTCTCCAGTTTTCACAAGGTCTAAGCTTGATGAAGATCCTCAGAACTTCATTGATGAGATGTGAAAGATGCTAAAGGTTATGCATGCCACTAAAACTGAGGGAGTAGAGCTTGTTTCTTACCAGCTCAGGGATTTAGAAAATGTATGGATGATCAGTGGGAGGATGGTTGTGGTGAGAATGACGCTCCATAAGTTTGCGATAGTTTCAAGTGGGCTTTCTTGGATCACTTCTTGCCTCAGGAATTGAGAGAGGATAAGGAAGAGGAATTCGTGAATTTGAGATAGGGTAGAATGAGTGTGAGAGAGTATAGCCTTAAGTTCACTCAGTTGTCTAGATATGATCCAAAGATGGTCCCAAATATGAGAGGTAGAATGCAGAAGTTTGTGTCAGGTTTGGGAAAACATGTGAAGAAAGAGGGTAAGGCCATATTGCTAATCAATGATATAGACATCTCCAGACTCATGGTGTATGTTCAGCAGGTTGAGGAGGACAAGCAGAAGGATAGGGAGGAATATCAGAGTAAGAGGGCAAAGTCAGCAGGCCATGAGGCCAATCAACAGAGGAATGGGAATGGTAACAGGAACTTATTTCAAATGAGGTCATCTTGACCTGCACAGTTAGTGGCTAGTACACTGACACCGAGGAATAGGACTGATCAGAGGATCCTGAAGAGTCAGAATTTTAGGGCACACTGTTCTCAGACCCAGGGTAGTGTGGCTTATAGAAATACTCCGTACCCACCTTGTGAAAAGTGTGGCAAGAACCACTTGGAAGAGTGTCATTCAGGTACAAATGGATGTTTTGGTTATGGCCAACAGGGCCACTTCTTAAGGGATTGTCTGTCTACACAATAGGGCAATGGGGGTAACATAGCCCAGTCTATGACTTCAGCAGTTCCAACAAGCAAAATTGCCCAAAAAGGTAGTACATCATGTATAGGCGATGGTCAAAAGAGTATGTATGCCACATCTAGCCGCCAGGATTAGGAGAACTCCCAGATGTTGTCACTGGTATGTTAAAATTCTTCTCTATAGATGCTTACCTGTTACTTGATCCTAGCGCTACCTTGTCTTTTGTGACTCCTTATATAGCGGTTAGGTTTAGGATTTGCCCAGAATTACTTTTAGAGACTCTTAGTGTTTCCACTCCTATTGATGAGTCAATTATAGCATAAAGTTTATCAAAATTGCATTGTTTCATTCCATCATAAAGACACCACAACTGATCTAGTTAAGCTGGATATGATGGATTTTGATATCATTCTAGGCATGGATTGGTTATATTCCTGTTATGCCTCGGTCGATTGTAAAACTCGAGTAGTAAAGTTTCAGTTTCTAAATGATCCAGTTCTAGTTTAGGAAGGTAGTCTAGTTGTGCCTAAGATCTATTTCATTTCATACCTTAAGGCGTGAAAGTTAGTTTCTAAGGGGTGTATCTATCACTTAGTTAGAGTTAGAGACTCTAATGCTGAGACACTGCCCCTCTGGTCTATTCCAGTCATAAATGAGTTTCCAGAAGTCTTTCCTGATAATATTCCTAGAGTCCCTCCATACAGGGAAGTAGACTTTAGGATAGATGTCGTTCCTGACACTCAGCCCATCTATATTCCACCATATAGAATGGCTCTAGCAGAGTTAAAAGAGTTGAAAGAGCAGTTAAGTAATCTCCTTGATAAGAGTTTCATCCGCCCAAATATCTTATCTTGGGGTGCTCCAGTCCTTTTCGTGCATAAGAAAGATGGTTCCTTCAAAATGTGCATCAACTATCGCCAATTAAAAAAAGTCACCATAAAGAATAAGTATCCCCTTTGTAGAATAGATGACTTGTTTGACTAGCTCCATGGTTCCACTTGCTTCTCTAAGATAGACCTCAGATCAGGCTATCATCAGTTGGAGGTTAGACAAAGTGACATCCTTAAGACAGCTTTCAGGACCCGTTATGATCACTTTGAGTTCCTTGTCATGTATTTTAATTTGACTAATGCTCCTGCAACATTCATAGACCTTATGAATAGAGTGTTTAAGCAGTATCTTGATATGTTTGTCATTGTGTTTATCGATAATATCCTAATCTACTCCAGAAGTGAGGAGGATCATGCATACCACCTCAGAATAGTCCTTCAGGCTCTCAGAGACCGTGAGTTGTTTGCCAAGTTTTCCAAGTATGAATTTTGGTTGAAGTATGTGGCATTCCTAGGACACATAGTTTATTGCGAGGCTATTCAGGCTGATTCTCAGAAAATAAAGGTAGTAAAGAGTTGTCCCAGACCCACAACTTTAACTGATATCAAAAGTTTCTTGGGTTTAGCTGGCTATTATAGAAGGTTCGTAGAGGGGTTTTCATCTATTGTCGCCCTATTGACAAAGTTGACTCAGAAAAAGGCTAAGTTTTAATGGTCTGAAGCTTGTGAGGAAAGCTTCTAGACATTGAAGGCTTATTTGACTACTGCTCTAGTGTTGACCCTACTAGAGGGTACAGAGGGTTTTGTTGTGTATTGTGATGCATCCAGAGTGGGAATTGGGTGTGTGTTGATACAGAATGGCAAGGTTAAAGCTTATGCTTTCGAACAGCTTAAGAATCAAAAGAAGAATTAGCTGACTCATAACCTTGAGCTGGCAACTGTAGTGTTTGCATTAAAGATTTGGTGCCATACCTCTATAGTGTGCATGTAGACGTGTTTACTAATCACAAGAGCGTTCCGTATGTTATTATCTAGAAAGAGCTAAATGTCAGGTAGAAGAGATGGCTCAAATTGCTTAAGAATTACGACATTAGTATTCTCTACCATCCAGGAAACCTAATGTGGTTGTTGATACTCTTAGTAGGTTGTCTATGTGAAGTACAACTCATGTAGAGGAAGAAAAGAAAGAGTTAGCTAAGAAGTGCATAGGCTTGCATGTTTGGGAGTTTGTCTTCTAGACTCTTATGAAGGTGTTGTGCTCATTCAGAATGGAGCTGAATCATCTCTAGTAGTGAAAGTTAAAGAAAAGTAGAACAGAGACCTCATCTTGCTCTAGTTTAAAAGAGAAATTCACAAGCAGAAAGTGTTGGTTTTCACACAAGAGAGAGATGGTGTCTTGAGGTATCAAGAAAGATTGTGTGTCCCAAATGTAAATGGTCTTAGAGGTAGAATAATGTCAGAAGTACACAGTTCCAGATATTTAATTCATCTAGGTTCTATGAATATTACCATGACTTGAGAGAAGTTTATTGGAAGTATAGTATGAAGAGGAATATTGCAAACTTTGTTGCTAAATGTCCAAATTGTCAGTAGGTTAAGGTAGAGCCTCAAAGGCGATGTGACACGAATCAAAATATAGCACTCCCGGAGTAGAAGTGGGAGATGATAAATATGGACTTCATCACAGGTCTACCGCGATCTCGATGATAACATGACTCAATTTGGGTGATTATGGACCAATGACCAAGTCAACTCATTTCTTACCAGTAAAGATTTGTACATCCATGAGATAGTCAGACTTCATGGAGTTTAATTGCCATCATTTTAGATAGGGGTGCTCAGTTCACTGCCCAATTTTGGAAATCATTTCAGAGAGGTTTGGGTTTGAAGGTGAACCTTAGTACCGCCTTTCACCCATATACAGATGGTCAGGCAGAGCGTACTATTCAAACTTTAGAAGACATGTTAAGAGCTTGCATTATTGATTTCAAGGGAAAATGGGATGACCATTTGCCTCTCATAGAGTTCGCGTGCAACAACAACTATCATTCAAGTATTTAGATGGCTCCTTATGAGGCTCTTTATAGGAGAAGGCGTAGATCTCCGATTGGTTGGTTCGAAGTTGGTGAAGCAAAGTTGATAGGTCCATACTTAGTTCATTAGGCTATGAAGAAGGTTAAGACCATTGAGGAAAGGTTGAAGACTGCTCAGAGTCGCCAGAAGCCCTACACGGATGTTACTGTAATGCCCCGTACATTTCAGACATCTTTTATAAGCTCAAAATGAATCTATGTGACCCTTAGAATGATTAGAAATTGATTGGAGATGAGTTTAGAAGCTTGGGGAAGCTTAGAATGTGAAATAGGGTCGTGCCCCGCATAGGGGTCACCCATGCTTTGGGCCGTGCCTCACACGAGGGTCACCCATGCCTTGGGACGTGCCTCGCATGGGTCCCATCTGTGCTTTGGGGTGTGCCTCGCACCCTCTCACCCTTAGATGGCCTGACGGGACTTTATTATATTTTGCTATTTTAAGGGTCTTTTGATCTTTTCCTTACCCAAAACTATCTCCCACTTCTACAAAATATTCCTAAGTCCTTAAGGCATGATTTTTACCATCTAAATATGTTACTCTTCTCTCCAAACTTCCAAGAAGCAAGAGTACCTAGGGTTCAAGGTTCTTCAAGCATTTCTCAAAATTTCTCTCTATCAAACCTAGGGCTTTCTTATCCAGAGCTTCAGACATTAGAGTTTCTTCACGAATTTTCTTCTACCAAGTATGTGGGAGATCAATGAGGGTTTCTTTTTACCCTCATGCCCAAAGTTTTAGATTTCAGTATAGTTTTTGCAAGTAATGATTCTAGGTTTCATACCCAAATATGTGTTTTCCTACGAATTTGATTTCTTGCTGATTTTACATGATTACTATCCTTATTACAATGATTTCTATATGAATTACTACACATAGCTTTCAAAATCCAAAATTTTAGAAAAAGCGAGTTTTAGCCTGATTTTACCCAACTATGTATGTTTTTGTAGAATTGAATTCCTTATGATACTATATGTTTTTCGTGTATATTTAAGTGATATTGCATGAAAATTTATGAATATTTTATTAAAATCTCTGAAATTTAGATGAAATAGACTTAGCCTGGATTTACAGTATCTTTTGCATGAATTAGCTTTCTCTTCAAGAATTTAGTATGAAATTGTAGTATTTTCACATGAATTAACTTTTCTTCAGAATTTAGCCTAGTCTTCTAGTCATCAATTTTAAAGCATAAAATTAGTCACTTTTCAGCCTACAACTTTTCAGATAATAAAGGTTTTCAGACCAGTTGAGTTTCGATGCAGCATTCCAGAACTCCAGTTTTAAAAAAAGCTATCAAAAATCAGTTTTGAGAGTAGTACTTAGCACCGAGTTGGACTAGAGTTCAGCGTACCCTAAAAAGTCCTAGAACTACGTACCACCATAGGTTTTTTAGCCCCTCAGTTGGACTTCAAACTTAGTAATCACGTCAGTCATGCCTCTATACCCTGGCAAGGTATAATGAGTCCTCTCGATGGGGCGTATATATTATCTCACGTAGCTTATGTCGGTTAACAGACTCTCCCACAGAATTTGACTCAGTATATATGTACTTGGCCCCTCCCAAATCAGCTTCATTATTTTCATTGTGTTTTCAGAGCAGTCCTGTATCTCAGATTTTATGCATATTATGTTTGGGCCTGAGTATTACAGATTCAGTTTACAGTTTAAATAACTTATCAGTATTTTCAGGATGCTTAGTTATCTTATAGTTCAAATATCTCAGAGTTACAGTTCAAAAACATGTTTTATACTCTCTTTAGTAAAATAGCTTATGTTCTACAACCATGACTTATGCATTCTCAGATATTTATACTTAATCCAGTTTTCAGCTATGCTTTTCAATATACACGCATTTTCTCATTATTTAAAGGTAGTGCATTATCTCACATGCTCAGTACATTCAAAGTATTGATCGCATACTTCTTTGTGATGCATCCTTTCATGATACAGGTTTTATTGATAGCTCTTAGAATCAGGGTCAGACAGATCACAACTTCTATCCAACAGGTGATGAGTTCTCTTTATTCGGGAACTCCAGTCAGTTAGTAATCATAGCAATTTATTTTAGTTCTTAGACATTGATTAGAGATAGTTGGGGGTCATGTCTCGGCTTATTGTAGTCGGTGTTAGTAGAGGCTTCACAGTCAGTCAGTTAGTTGGTTGTATTAGTGTTTCAAATGACTTTGTGTTTTTGTTTATGAAAGCTCATTTTATTACAGTATTCTTCAAGAGCTCAATACATGTTTTAGCTTCCATACTATCCTTCAGTATGTATCTCAATAGTATGTTAGACCATGTGTTAGCTTGGGGTCACTTGTGACTCTAAGCACCGTGTCACATCCAGGATGTATGCTCGGGGCGTGACAAACTTGAAATCAGAGCACAAAGTTCAAGTGTTCTAGGGTGTCTGTGAAGCTGTGTCTAGTAGAGTATTACTTATGGGTGTGTTGTGCATCATACTTATAATCAGGAGGCTACAAGGCATTTAGAAAATATTTTGCCTTCTTTCAAACTCCAGGTCGTGCAGTAGAGTTGTTCCTTAAGAAACTTATGCAAATTAGTGTGTTGCTCTAATTCCTCCAATCATGCCTCATCTTCGATTTGGTGGAAATAGTAAATTTCAAATTCCTATCAGTGAAATACTCTCAGAAAGAGTTATTAGAAAGTTAAGAGTCTACACAAGCGCTTGAGAGGAGCCCATTAGTGCTTTAAGTCAACTGATTCAAAAGCATGTACCATTTTTCACTCGTGCAAGTTGAGCTTATAGTAGAATGTGCTCTCAGACCCTCTGTAGACACGTGATTTTTGACCCTTCCCAAGTTTTAACCCATTTTTAGCTTTAAATATTTATTTTGAGTTTAATCTTTGATTTAATTTTTAGTAGATATTTTTTTAAAATGGTGAAACATATTTCAAAAAATAGAGTCATAATTTAGGATAGGTTTTGTTGTTTTACTTTTCAAATAATAAGAAAATTTTCAAAAAATATATATTTTTCTCTTAATTTAGGTTTAATAAATAAACTAGTAATTTTAGTATTTTCTTAATTATATTTTAGTCTAGCTATTTAACTTTTCATATATTTTGTTAGTCCAAAATGACTAGCTAATCCATCATTATTTATATATTTAAATAAAAAAAAGAAAAGAAAAGACAAAAAATAATTTCCTAAAACTAATCCCACACCCCTCAAACCCACCTCACATCACTCCCTCACTACCCCATTACCCCCGTATTCCCCCTCACAATACACACACCCACACGTCCCCTCCCCATTTCCCTCACAACACTCTCACACACACATACATTAATATAACACACACACAGGACACAAAAAAAAAAAAGACGAGAAAGAAAACGCTACAGAGAGAAAAGAGAGGAGACGACAAAATAGAAAACTCTGAGTGAAAAAAAAGAGAGCAAACAATTAAATGGAGAGATAATTTTGAAGGTTCACTGGTTGGAGTTTGAATTTCAGGTCTTTGTTTCGAGTTTTTGGTGACGCACTTACTTCTATTTTCAGTTAGTTTACCACACAGTTTCTTGCTCAGTTTTTTTGTATTTACTTTTCATATAATTTTATTGTGAATCAAAGCATAGATAAAGTCATTTAAATGGTTTTATTTATGATTAGTACGTAAAATTGATTAATTATGTGAGGTTTTATTATGAGTTGTATGTTTAGCTATCCGAATGCTTATATATGTATGCGTAAATTCAGGGTTTCAAGATATTAATAGCCCGAGTATAAATATGTTTCAACTAATTTTTTTTGATAAAAATGGACGTTGTTAAGAACCCTACAATAACAACAACATACCCACTATATTCCTACAAAGTGGGGTCTGGGGAGGATAGAATGTACGCAGACCGTACCTTTACCCCAGGTGAAGTAAAAAGGCTGTTTCTGATAGACCCTCGGCTCAAAGCAGTCCAAGATATATAGCCAATAAACAAAACAACAAATAATCACAAAACTATACTACAACAAAATAATATAATAATCTAACTACACAAAGCAGTAGCAAGTACCCGACGCAGATGAAACAAAAGCTACAAGAGTAGCCTTACACCTACAACTAAAAAGGCAACAAAACACTGCACTCCTCCCTACTAAGGAGCCAACCAACATACTAAGAACCCTGAGATTTAAAATTACTTGCAGCAAGAACCCATCAATTGGCTTTTCAAGTGCACCAGAAATTGCTTGTGTGTTATCTAGTTTCCCATTTGGGTCTGCACCATGTAATGCTACGTGATATACTTTTAAAATTTGTGTAACTTAATTAATTAATAGTACACATAACTGTCATATTTAGTTAATTTGCTCCTCATCAGCTTTAATGGACTATTCATTGACGGAATAGAAAATAAGCGCTTAAGATAAAGAAAAAAATCCTAGAGTCAGTTTAACGTTTCTGCGTATAATCAAAATTGTAGCAGCATTATGTTAGCATGCTTACATCTCTTTAGTTACTTTTCTTTTTCCTACGTTGTTGTCTATTTCAAAAATAGATTGTATCGTTACAAGGTTATATTTGGGCCATCATAATTGATTGAATTTTTAAAGATTAAGTGTAAGCTCCTTTGGTTTTAAATCTGGATAAGTGCAGTAGTTTTAAAAATATTTTTTGGGTTTGTTTTACTTGCCATAAATAATTCAAAAGTTTGATAATCTTCTAATGACCTAGTCAGTGTTTAATTTTTTTCCCCTTTGGTTAATATTGAATCATGTTTATATTGTTTGGTTCATATTTTCTTTCAAGTTATTTGTTATCTGTTTTACTTTTTCGGAGACGATTTGTAATCAAGTTATTAATCTTGACTTTTTAACTCAGTACTTTTCAGGGCCTAAACTAACTTTTAAGGCCTAATCGACTAACTAATGTGAGTATGAGTGAATTGGGTTATAAATTTATTCATGACCCATTTCTATCGATAAAAGAAAAGAGAGGAAAAGCCAATTGTGAGGGAGCGAGACGAGTTGCGGATTAATCTAAAACTCATTGCGAAAAAGAGTGAGTGAAAAGTTGAAAAGAAAGAATAAATTATCTCGAGTTTACAAGAGACGAGGGAGTCAACCACTCAAGCCGCCGGCACAACTCTAATAAGAGAGTCAACCACTCAAGCCGCCGGCACAACCCTAGACATCCACTAAATCTAGCCCTCACGCCGTCGGCATGGCCGGTCCGGCCACTGGTCAGCCCATTCAGGGTGGCCAGAAACCTACCTTTATACTTGCCTCTACCAATATAGACAATTTTCCAGAGTTATACCATCCCAAATCTCCAGCTAAACCTACGAAAATCACCCCCAACAATAACCCCAACAACCCTACTTTGCCTTTCGAGCCTACGAATTTGCCTAGAGTTGATACATCATCTGGAGATCTAGAGAGTAATTGCACGCTGCAACAACCAAAACAAAAATATGCTGATATGATTATGACAAACAATACCAACCCACTATGCAACAAAGAGATCACAGAGTCAATTCCTATAAAGCCAATTGAGTATAGGAATGGGATTCCCAGAGTTATATGGACAGAGGAGGAAGTCGAGAAGATGAACATAATAGAGGATATGCTGTGATTGGCAAGTTTTCCTATGAATGGCCAGAACTAGAGGATCTAAGAGTCCAAATTCTAAAGCAATGCAAGATTAAAGGTGATTGCAAAATAGGACTTCTCAGACATAGACACATACTGATGAGATTTAATCTAAAGGAAGATTTTGTCAATATGCTAACAAAGACTGCATACTATATCACAACTAAAGATGGTATTGCCTATCAGATGAGACCATTCATCTATGATGCTAAATTTACCCCTGAAGAAGAAACAACTCAAGCGATGGCCTGGATATCATTCCCTGATCTTCTACCTACTTTCTTTGTCAGAGAATCTCTTTTATCTCTAGCAGCTGCAGTGGGGAAACCTATTCATCTAGATTTGGCCACGATTAACAAATCTTAGCCAAGTTGTGCAAAAGTGAAAGTCCAAGTGGACCTAGCCTCTAATCTCCCAGAATATGTAGAACTGGAAGTGCTTAACAACAAAACTAATGACAGGAGAGTTAAAAGGGTGAGAATTCAATATGACATGCTACCAAAATACTACCACACATGTAAACTGCAAGGCTATGAAGAAGTGGAGTGTAGGACCTTGCACCCAGAACTAAGAATGGAGGCAGAAGATGAGAGGCAAGGAGATGAAAAGAAAGAGGAACAATCAGATACTCCTGTACATAAAAGGTATATAAATGGCAAAGTAGTACTTGCAAAATGGAACCCAACAAGAAGAAGATTTAAAATTGACAATGGCACTACCAAGTTGATTGATGATAATGGGAAACATGATGCAGATAAGGGTATAGGAGTCAGCATAGCAAATTCCTTTGATGCATTGATGATGATTGTGAAAATGGAGGAACAAGGATAGGTGCAGATACAGGGAAGAAAACAGACACAACTGATGAAGATAGTAGCATAGATGCAACACCAAGATCAGGGAAACCAAGTGTGGTCCAACCTCCTCAAGGGTCATTACAAGGGGATAACACAGTAGGGAGAGAACTGATCATTACCAATGACAGTCCAGACAACCCCATCATGTCAGAAGAACATACAAATACACATACATCAGCAAGCAATAATGATGACAACACTCTGAATGAAGATAACACACAGGATAACCCCCATGGTCAGCAAGAAGCAGGTACAGGAGAGCATTCAACACAATTGGCAACTGCAATAGTAGAGATGGTAATCAGAAAAAGAGAGCTAGAACATGCCATATTTGATAAACCTTTGCAGATTGTTCAATCCAAAAGGTTTGGGGCAGATATAGAGACAATTGGCATGTACCCTCCTCACCAAGAACACACTCTGCTCCTAGAAGATGTTCCAAATGTAGGAGATGGCAAGAACCAGGAAATCATACCAGCTTGTACCAAATCACCACCTGTAAAAGCACTACACAAGTTAATAACTCACCAAGTTGATGAGTCTAGACAATCAGAGACACCAAAAGCTAAGACAACAAGTGAAGATACAGTAGAAAAAGATCATCAGAAAAAAGAGGAGCAAGTTAGGCAGACTGCTGATATTTCATCAATGGTATCCTCTAAATCAAACAAAGGTAAAGCAAAAGGAGAACTACCTATAAGGGTCAACCCCAAGAGGGCTGGGAAATCAACCTTTAAATGATCATGAAAATACTTTTCTGGAATGTGAGGTCTGTAAGGACTCAGAATTTATTCCACAGGATTCAAATGTTGCATAGATATCACAAGTTCTCCATTATTGCACTAATAGAGCCTTTTCAATATGCAAGTCAAATTCAAAAGTTCAAAAGGAGATTGGGAATAAGCTATTCAAATTACAACCTGAATGGAAAGATCTGGATCTTTATTCAGGAACACATACAGGTGGAGGTCATAGCTGACTCTGAGCAACAGATTACCATGAGACTTACACTTCAGGAGACAGGGCAGATCTTACTGGTTACAACTGTTTATGCCAAGTGTGATGCAAAACAAAGGATGAGCTTATGGGAAGACATTTACTCTCTCAGTTTGAATAACAGTATACCCTGGTTAATGGGGGGTGATTTCAATGTTATTATGAGTGATGAAGAGAAGATAGGGGCCCTACCTGTTTACCCACAAGAATATAATGATTTTTCTTATTGTGTTAATTCTTGTGAATTGCTGGACCTTAATTTCAAAGGCAATCCTTTCACATGGTGGAATGGTAGGGCTGATGAAGAATGCATCTTCAAAAGACTGAACAAAATGCTTGTTAATCAAAGTTTCCTGGGCAACTTTGGTTAAACAGAAATTGAACACTTAGCCAGAACAGGATCAGACCATGCGCCTCTAATGCTCTCTTGTGGAATTCAGACAGAATATGTGAGAAAAGCTTTCAGATTTCTCAATTTCTGGTCTGAAGACGATGATTTTTAGCAGGTGGTGAAGGATAGTTGGGACTCTACTGAAGATGATATCTTCATCAATCTCAAATAGAAAATGAAGAAGGCAAAAAGTGCTATAGCCAACTGGAGTAGGACAAGATTTGGAGACATCTTCAAACAATTGATCATCAGAGAAGAGATTGTCAGACTCAAAGAAGACTTGTTTGAGGAAGTCCCTACTGTTGAGAACAGAATGGTTTTGCAAAGGGCACAGGAAGAATTGAAACAGTATATCCATTTTGAGGAAGAATTTTAGAGGTAAAAAGTTGGCATAAAGTGGTTTACTGAAGGGGAAAAGAACACCAGATTTTTCCATAGCTTAGTTAATGGAAGAAAAAAAAGACTGTCTATCTCTAAAATCAAGAGAACTGATGGTTCTTGGGCTGATGGCAATACACAGGTAGTGGAAGAAGCTTTATCTTTCCTCAAGATCAATTCACAGAAGCTGCAGGAGGTAGGGAACTATCCCTATTGAAGCACATTCCTACCTTGGTATCAGATGAATATAACAATGCCATAAATGCCTCTCCTACCATGGAGGAAGTTAGAAAGGTGGTATTTGACCTGAATGGGGAGAGTGCTAGTGGACCTGATAGGTTTACTGGCCATTTCTTTCAAAAGTGCTGGGATACTGTAGGAGATGATGTTTTCAAAGTGGTAGATGCCTTTTTTGAAGGATGCACCCTCCCCAAATCCATCACTCATACTAATCTGGTTCTCCTTCCCAAAAAAGACATCATTCAGTCCTTTTCAGACATGAGACCAATTAGTTTGAGCAACTTTCTAAATAAAGTTATGTCCAGATTGGTTCGTGATAGAATGGAAAAGTTGTTGCCTATCATCATTTCACAAAACCAATCTGGATTTATGAAAGGGAGGAACATCACTGAAAATGTACTATTGGCCCAGGAGATTATAACTGACATAAGAATGAGAGGTAAACCTGTAAATATGGTCCTTAAGCTATACATGTCCAAGGCATATGACAAAGTAAATTGACACTTTCTGATTAAGGTGCTAGAGAAGATGGGATTAAACAACGCAGCGATTGACAAAATCTGGAGACTATTGGCTACCAATTGGTATTCTGCACTAATTAATGGGCAAGCACATGGTTTTTTTCACTCAACAAGAGGAGTTAAACAAGGGGATCCACTCTCTCCAGCACTGTTTATACTTTCAGCAGAGGTGCTATCTAGAGCTTCAATGTCACTATTTCATGAAAAAGACTTTAAGAGCTATGGGATGCCTAAGTGGAGTGACAAGATTAACCACTTAGCATATGCTGATGATACCATTATATTTAGCTCTACTGACAGGAGATCTCTAACTCTGTTGATGGAGGTTCTGAGGAGATATGAAGGAGAATCTGGATAACTGATTAATAATGAAAAAAGTGCTTTCTTTGTCTTCCACAAGACTGCTCATGCTCAGATTATGAATGTGGAGGAATGCACAGGTTTCAAGAAAGGAAAATTCCCATTGATTTACCTGGGATGTCCTATTGGCATGCTAAGAAAAAGAAAGTACATTTCTTTGAATTGATAAAGAAGGTGAATAACAAACTTCAAGCATGGAAAGGGAAGATGCTCTCATTTGGAGGAAAGACCATCCTAATCAACAATGTGCTGAATAGTATTCCAACCTATCTGTTATCTGCCATCAATCCTCCTAAGTGTATTATACATGACCTACATAGATTATTTTCCAGATTCTTGTGGAATTTCAAAGAGGTGGGCAGGAATAAACACTGGGTAGCCTGGACAGATATTTGCAGACCCAAAGAGGAAGGTGGTCTGGGTGTCAGATCACTATTTGATGTGTCCAAAGATTTATTTGCTAAACTATAGTGGATATTCAGAACCCAAAAATCTCTATGGACTAACTACATATGGAACAAGTACTGCAAGAGAAAGAGACCTCAAATAGTTGAATGGAAAGGGGGATCCTTAACTTGGAAGCTTATGCTGGAGGCAAGAGACAAATTTGACAAAGAGATATGGTGGCAACCTAATTGTGGTCACTCAAGTGTTTGGTTTGACAATTGGACTCAACTTGGTGCTCTTCACTACTATCTTCCTGTTGGTAGTACAAATGATCACCAACTAGAGGATGTGAAACAACTATATCAAAATGGCAAGTGGAATGAGGAGCTGATGGAAAATGCTTTTACTGAAGAGGTATCTCATCATGTGGTAATGAACATTGACTGTGGAGAGGATAATGAAGAATGGGATAAACCCTGGTGGCTACTAACCAACTCTGGAAGGTTTACTATTAAATCAGCTTGGGACTGTCTCAGGAATAAAGGTGAAGAACAATATATATTTAAGCAAATATGGATGAAAGGTCTTCCTTTCAAAATATCCTTCTTTATTTAGAGGCTATGGCTAAAAAGGTTACCTGTTGGAGAAATACTAATCAGGAATAGAATATGTGATGAAGTGATATGCTGTTGTTGTGGAGATGGAATTCAAGAAAGTGTAGAACATCTCTTTCTAAACTGTCCCAGTGCCACAGTTATATGGACATATTTTGCTAACATTGCAGGTGTCACAGGACCTTTCTTGCAGCTAAAAGACAGTATTTTAAAGTGGTGGAATGCAGATACTATCCCTAAGCTGAAACTGATATTCAAGACAGTCCCAATGTTTATTCTATGGCAAATATGGAAGAGAAGGAATACCTTAAAGCATGGGGGAAGAATGTCCATTAACTCCATGAAAATGGAAATAACCAGGAACATAGTTTACCTGACTAAAGTGTTGTACCCATGGATGCTACACATTCCTAGCTCTTGGACTGAGTTAGTGAATTTTCTAAATGCTTATGTGCCATCTATTGGACGCAAGATAGTCTACTGGAGAGCACTTAGTAGGGGAACTTTCAAATGCAACTCAGATGGAGCATCCAAAGATAACCCTGGACCAAGTACAGGGGCTTATTGCATTAGAGATGATCAAGGAACAGTAATGTATACAGAAGGTTGAAGGATTGGGGATACAACAAACTTAATGGAATAAATCATTGCACTAAGGAGAGGACTGGAAAGATGCATAGAGAAGAACTACTTGCCACTATGTCTGGAAACTGATTCTTTATCAGTAAAAAACATTTTGGAAGATAGATGGGCTACTCCTTGGAGTATAGCAAGGGAATTCAGGAAGATAAGGACCCTAATGAAGGAGAAAGAAGTGATGATTGAACACATATATAGAGAAGGCAATAAGCTTGCCGACTTTTTTGCTAACCATGTTTTCTCTTTTGCAGGTACTGAAATAATACAATACTCACATGAATCCCAGATACCACGAGAAGCTAAGGTAATAACAGGCATGGACAAACAACAAATACCAAACTTGAGAATTAGAAAAGCTCAAAATGGAGCTTTTAACACTCTGAACTGACAACATCAAACACACGCATAGCCGACAACCAAGGAATAAAGAGGTCACAACCTAACAAGTGACCCAGCTAAACACAAACAACCAACAAATCAAGCAAACAAGAAGCAGGAAATAAATGTGGTCATACCTAATGAGACTGGAGATCGAACTTTGAGCTCTCACCCTTAGGCAGTGGTATTAGCTCCTGGCTGGGCTCAATCTGTCAAGAGTGAAAGAATAAAGAGAAATTTCCAGTCGAAATCGACCATAACATGAATCTTAAGAATTGTGGGATACTTATCTCGGTTGGCAGAGGCTAGATCTGAGGAGATCGAGTGGAAGAAGTCTTCGATTGGAGTGAGTTCATGGAATTTGTGAGACTTGTAAATGCCCAAGGTGAAAAACACCCAAAACTCGAGCTCAACCTCACCTCTAGCCGACGGATAACCATAGCTAAGTAGCTCATGGTTCTTGAGAGACAAACAACTGGCGACCTGATGAAGATGAAGCGGAAGAAGTGAAGATATCACTGGTTTTGGGACTTTCCCTTTTCTGTTTTGTCTTTTTTTTTCATTTTATTTGCATTTTGATTTGTTGTTTTTATTTTCTCTTTACGTAGGTTGTTTATTTTTGCTGACTTTGTGAGTGCTCAGGTGACCCCACCTGAATATTCACCCTTTTTGTAAATACTTGCTTTTATATTATGGTCTATAAGGCCCCCTTTTGATTAAAAATAAAAAATAATTTTTTTTTACAAGAGACGAAAATAGACGAGCTTTAGGCACAATAAAATTATTAATCATAATAATATCTCATTTCGATTAAGGATGCGGTTATATCCCTTTTTCTTGAGACGCTTTAAAAATAAATAAATAATTGATCAAATAGTAAAAATAAAATTTCAAGGATGCGATTATGCACCTTGGACAAATTGTTAACAATTAATTCTCATTAATTAAAATCAAGAATGCGGTTACACATCTAAGTTAGGACCAATAAAAGTTCAACAACTAAAAAGACGAGCGAACCATGGCTTGTAACACAATTTATCAAAAAAATAATTTAAGCTAAGTATAAGTCGATAAAAACGATCATGCTAGAACCATGGAACTTGAGGGGTGCCTCATACCTTCCCTCGGTCAACAGAATTCCTTACCCAGTCTTTTATTTTCACAGACCAAAATAAAAAGTCATTTTCTTTTGATTAGAGATTCGAAAAGGTGACTTGGAACACCATAAAACTCAATTCCAAGTGGCGACTCTGAATAAAAATAAATAATCACTATTCAATACCATCACTTCAACTGAAAAAATCCTTCTCTTCTCCCATCATAAAAGGGGTGTGACATCTCTGACGGCTCTGCTAGGGTAACCAAAATTCGAGCTTTATGATATTGACTTGTACTTGCTTTACTTATTTGTATATATTGTGTTTGTTGGCCTAACGTGCTACTTGCCGCTCATTTATCGCTTTGATATTGTTGAACTATACTATAAACTGCCTTCTCTTGCGTACCCTTCTGAGTCTTTGAACACTTCACACACGGTCACAAGATTGCAGTTATGCATCCTACCTTCTGTTGAGATAAAACCGGAATGTCTTGGCACCTGGTGAAGGATTATTAATCACACATGTTAGGCGGGGTTTGGACAAGCTACGAAGCTGAAATAGCACTGCTACTCGCAAGTTGCCCCTCCCTGGCTCGAGTGTCCGCTCGGGTAAGCCAGTTAGATACCTATCTCCATCAGGTTCACACCTAGAAGAACTAAAACACAGACATAATTATCCCTTGCAGGCTCGCTTATCTGCATCATTTGGAATTGACTTAGTAGGACTCAACACAGGGGTCGGGTCCGTCTAGGATAGGTATCCCTCTTTATTTGACCAACATGTGCATCCTATGTGCTATTTATGATATTATTCAAAAGGTATTTGCATATTGACCAATTTTAGGGTGATTAGTGAAATGAGAAAAATAGCTGTCCTTCAAAAAAAAGGGGATAAAACTATTTTCTTGTTATAGAAGTTCTTATGCATTTCTTAAAAAAGAAAATTTTAGAAAGATTTTACATGTCTTATCAAAAATCACAAAAATATTTTTAAGTTAATTTTGTATATTTCATAAAAGAAAATCAACACACTTTGCTTTTATATAATTTTTACAGAAAAAGGAAAAAAAGTTCATTTTTCAAGTTAGTTTTAAATCTTTCAAATTTTTTACTAAATGCCCAATCTGGACGAACTACGCACACCTGATTCTCATTCCGGTGAGATACGTAGGCTACCCTCCTCGGGTTCGGTGATATTTATTCAAAAAAAATTCAAAACTTTTATCTTTTTTTTAAAAAAAAAAATAAAAAAAGATATTTTTATTCTTCACTATTACAAAAAAAAAAATACTTGTTTAATTCATATTTCAAGTTTTTTGGACTACGTCTGACCTGATTCTTGTCTCGACAGGATACGTAAGTAATTTTTTTTAAGGTTCGATCCCCTAAAAAAATAAAATAAAAGAATTTTCTTGACTTGGTTGGTACCAACATATTTAGAATTGTGCATGAGAAAAGAAAATAATTTTAAGTGATTTGACATTATTGAGAGGACTAACTTTGTTGTGAACCATAAATTCTTTTGGTACCTCTTAACTATACTTAAATGACACTTGAGAAATTCTCTTGCTAAAGTCTAAGTTAAAATGAATCTGACCTCATCGTTTTATGTGCAATGTGTGGTGAGATTTAGATTAAAAATTCAATGACATGGCTTTATTGATCTAGAACTTAGCCCAAATGTTTATTGAGGCAAAATTTTGAGCAACACTTTGACTTGGGAAAGAATTGTAGGTTTTTTTTGATTCGATTATGTCTTTCAAGCCTACCAAATGACATATAATCCCTAGAGTTCCCCTTTTGAGCCTAAAGCCTTTTATTGAATAACCACATTTAAGCCTTCATCTTTTTGAGGGCATAAATGCACTATCCCTCTTTGGCCCCACCTTCCTAAGCGCACTGGTCAAGATCTAAGTTGAGTAACAAAGTGAAAAGATGACGATGCAAATATCCAAAAAAAAATTCAAAAAAAAGAGCTACTAAAAAAGAGAGGAGAATTTCTACAAATAAAGAACTCCAAAAGAAAAAAAAAACAAAAACAAAAACAAAAGCTCTCCAACAAAAAGGAGGGAAAACTCATAAAAAAATGAGAGAAAATAGCAAAACAAATAAAGATCAAGTACAAAAGCACAAAAATATCGAAGGTACAATGCTATGTTTAAGGAGGGAATAGTCACTTTATTCCAAATGAATATCCTACTCATCAAAAAAATAATATCTTACCCATCCCTAAGCCTACACAATAAGCCGATGACAAGTCCTACTTGATCCCATTTTGAGTGTTCTCACATTAGTGGATACTTACATGAGGGCCAAGCATATGGTATCTCAGTTGCATGAATTGAATATCTTTTTGAGTGTGAGTGACTTTCAGAGCATCCTAAATCTAAACGATTCTAGTGTGAGTGAATCAGGACTTTACTTGTGTAAGGACACTTGAAATCTGAGGATAATTTTTTTTTTGAACCCTTGACTGAGGCAAGATGAACAGATCTTGTCAATACTTAAGTATGTTTGATGTACCATTTGAAACTATAGGAATTACTTCTAAGTTGACTCCGAATTTATCTGAAAGTTATTGATGGTATCACATGCATAATATTAATTATTGGTATCAATTGAAGTCAAGACATGTTCAACCAATGAATTGATTTTTCTCTACTCATTCTCCAATATATTTTTTTAAAAAATACTCTTCAAAAAAAAGTTTTATATTTCTTTGTGAATTACGTTTGACCTGATTCTTGCAATGGCGGGATACGTAGGCAGTCCTATAATGGGGCTCGGTCTCTTCAAATAAAATTTTCTTACATCCAGAAAGTTCTTTATTTAAAAGATAAAAGGTTTCTCGATATCAACACAGGGGAAAAATTTATTTTTTATTTTTTATTCTCTAAAAAAAAATCTTCATACTTTCACAGGGAATAAATTTTAGAGAACAAACACCCTATTTTTTTCTGCAAAGGGAACAAATACCCTAATTACACTTTGACCTAAGGAAACAAACATTCGAGCTTGACTTTAAGGGAATAAACACTCTATCATTTTTCAATCTTAGAGAAATCATACCCTATTTGCATATTTTTCTTGCATATTTTATTTTTGTTGGCATAAGTATTTTATATTTGTGCTAATAATTCAAAAAAGATTGGTGTAAAATGAGGCAAAAAAAAGTGTTGTTTATCTTTAAGGATTTAACATAGCAGGACCCTCCTGAAAAATGGGATTTAGCGTAGCAGGACCCTCCTGGACAATGAAATTTATTTTTAGTAGCAGGACTCTTCTGAAAAATGGGACTAGCAGGACTCTCCTGGACAATGGAATTTATTTTTAGTAGCACCCTCCTAAAAAATGGGACTAGCAGGATCCTCCTAAAAAATAGGATTTAGCGTAGCAGGACCCTCCTGGACAATGAGATTTATTTTTAGTTGCAGGACCCTCCTGAAAAATGGGACTAGCAGGACCCTCCTGAAAAATGGGACTAGCAGGATCCTCCTGAACAATGAGATTTATTGACCCTCTTGGACAATGAAATTTACTTTTAGTAGCAGGACTCTGCTAGAAAATGAGACTAGTAGGACCCTCCTGAAAAATGGGATTTAATTATCCATTTTCTTTTCTCGTAGGATATGCACTTCCTTGTCGAAGACTTTTATTTTTATTTTTTCTTAGGACAAACTCTTCCAAGTCTTAGACAATTATTTTTTATTTTCTCCTCGGATAAGCACCTCCTAGTCTGAGATAGTTATTTTTCTTTTTCTCCTATGATAAACACATTCTTGTCTGAGTTTTATTCTTCACATTTGATAACAACTCACAAAAAAATTTCCAGTGAAAACTGGGCAATTTTTTTTTTCGTTTGTTTTTTTTGTTTATCATGGTTTGCAGGTTTTCCCTAGCAAAGCATGACCTTGAGGTCCAAGAACAAAGTTTCAATTCATTCCAGAACGCTCCATCTCAATGATAGTTGGAGTCAGTTGTTCAAATGCATGTAACAACCCCGCGTCGTGAGTTTCGTTCCTTTTCAACTACTGATCAAGAAACAAGTATCTAAAAATACTCTACAAACTATCATTTGGGAAAACGTCAATGACTCCGTCCAAGTTTTAAGTTCAAGTCCCAAATCTTAATCTCAAGATCAAACTTTAAGGTCAAGGTAACCATCAGAAGAGGGTGAGGTGACAACTAAAGATCCAAAGTGAAGATCTAAAGAAAGAATCAAGACATGTAGAGTAGATAGGATCTTGTATTTTTCTTTCTTTTTTATTGTATTTTTTATTTTCATGATGTAAGAACAAGAGCTACGGACCAAAAACTCGATGGAACCTCACTCGACTCGCCAACTCATCACTCCATCTCCTTGAACTACACGTGGCTTGATTTCCTTATAATTCGGGATATGTAGGATGTCCAAAATCAGGGCTCGATCGCATCTTTTTTTTCTTTCCTTCTTCCTTTCAAATAATGGTCAGGTCAAAACCAATCTCGTTGTCTACTTCCTTGTCTGAAAACTCTTCGTGTTCTCAGTCAAAGAGGGGCAAATTGTAGACACGTGATTTTTGACCCTTCCCAAGTTTTAACCCATTTTTAGCTTTAAATATTTATTTTGAGTCTAATCATTGATTTATTTTTAGTAGATTTTTTTTTAAATGGTGAAAAATATTTCAAAAATAGAGTCATAATTTAGGATAGGTTTTGTTGTTTTACTTTTTAAATAATAAGAAAATTTTCAAAAAATATATATTTTCTCTTAATTTAGGTTTAATAAATAAGCTAGTAATTTTAGTATTTTCTTAATTATATTTTAGTCTAGCTATTTAGCTTTTCATATATTTTGTTAGTCCAAAATGACTAGCTAATTCATCATTATTTATATATTTAAATAAATAATAAAAAAAAGACAAAAAATAATTTCCTAAAACTAATCCCACACCCCTCAAACCCATCTCATATCACTCCCTCACTACCCCATTACCCCCGTATTACCCCTCACAATACACACACCCACTCGCCCCCCCCCCCCCATTTCCTTCACAACACTCTCACACACACATACATTATTTATATAACACACACACACGACACAAGAAAAAAAAAGACGAGAAAAAAAACGCAACAGAGAGAAAAGAGAGGAGACAACAAAATAGAAAACTTTGAGTGAAAAAAAAGAAAGCAAACAGTAAAACGGAGAGATAATTTTGAAGGTTCACTGGTTAGAGTTTGGATTTTGGGTCTTTGTTTCGAGTTTTCGGTGACGCTCTTACTTCTATTTTTAGTTAGTTTATCACACAGGTTCTTGCTCAGTTCTTTTGTATTTACTTTTCATATAATTTTATTTTGAATCAAAGCATAGACAAATTCGTTTAAATGGTTTCATTTATGGTTTAGTACGTAAAATTGATTATTTATGTGAGGTTTATTATGAGTTGTATATTTAGCTATCCGAATGCTTATATATGTATGCGTAAATTCAGGGTTTCAATATATTAATAGCCTGAGTAAAATATGTTTCAACTAAATATTTTTTTTAAAATAAAAATGGACGTTGGAACCCTGAGATTTAAAATTACTTGCAGCAAGAACCCATCAATTGGCTTTTCAAGTGCATCAGAAATTGCTTGTGTGTTATCTAGTTTCCCATTTGGGTCTGCACCATGTAATGCTACATGATATACTTTTAAAATTTGTGTAACTTAATTAATTAATAGTACACATAACTGTCATATTTAGTTAATTTGCTCCTCATCAGCTTTAATGGACTATTCATTGACGGAATAGAAAATAAGCGCTTAAGATAAAGAAAAAAATCCTAGAGTCAGTTTAACGTTTCTGCGTATAATCAAAATTGTAGCAGCATTATGTTAGCATGCTTACATCTCTTTAGTTACTTTTCTTTTTCCTACGTTGTTGTCTATTTCAAAAATAGATTGTATCGTTACAAGGTTATATTTGGGCCATCATAATTGATTGAATTTTTAAAGATTAAGTGTAAGCTCCTTTGGTTTTAAATCTGGATAAGTGCAGTAGTTTTAAAAATATTTTTTGGGTTTGTTTTACTTGCCATAAATAATTCAAAAGTTTGATAATCTTCTAATGACCTAGTCAGTGTTTAATTTTTTTTCCCTTTGGTTAATATTGAATCATGTTTATATTGTTTGGTTCATATTTTCTTTCAAGTTATTTGTTATCTGTTTTACTTTTTCGGAGACGATTTGTAATCAAGTTATTAATCTTGACTTTTTAACTCAGTACTTTTCAGGGCCTAAACTAACTTTTAAGGCCTAATCGACTAACTAATGTGAGTATGAGTGAATTGGGTTATAAATTTATTCATGACCCATTTCTATCGATAAAAGAAAAGAGAGGAAAAGCCAATTGTGAGGGAGCGAGACGAGTTGCGGATTAATCTAAAACTCATTGCGAAAAAGAGTGAGTGAAAAGTTGAAAAGAAAGAATAAATTATCTCGAGTTTACAAGAGACGAACAAACACCTCTAATGCTAGATGAGCTTTAGGCACGATAAAATTACTAATCATAATAATAAAATCTCGTTTCGATTAAGGATGCGGTTATGCACCTTTTTCTTGAGACTGTCACGATCCAACTACCGAGCCGTGCAGGCATCTACTCTAATCCACCTAGATAGGAGAACCCTTACCACCCGAACCAACAGGCAATGCAGAAAAGAAAATAAATCATTAAATAAGTCCCTTAATACATGAGAGATCCTTTTACAAAATATTTGGAAAATCTTTGTACAACAACTTTCAAAATATAACAACCTTTAAAACTTGCAGAATTTTACTAACAATATAACACAACCTCCCCAGAACCTAGTCTAAGCCGGTACACGAGCTTCTACAAGATGAGATTATAACATAAGATGGACAAAACTCCCACTATAGAAGGAAATAGGAGCTGCTGGAAGATCACCGAAATTCTGAACCTATGAAACATCACCAACCCTGCAACCAGACTGTACCCAAAAATGTATAGCAAGAGTAGAATCAGTATAAACATACGTATTGGTAGGCATCATCGGCTGACCCGAATTCACTCCTACCATCATATAAAAATCAAGATAAAATGCACAAGGTAAATGCTTCACTCCTTTCAACATCATTTTTATTAATCCCACCCTTTCAGAACTGACCTTCCTAACCTTTTGCTGTCAACTCCACCACCCTAGCCTTGACCCTGACATCCAGGACTTCCCAAGTCTCACTCATAACAAGATTTCTCAAGTTGTCTTGTCACCTAGACTTCCCAAGTCTCACTTTAACCTTTACCCCAGTCAACTACCTTGACTAAATATCCAGACTTAATCCGGCTAACTGCCCCACCAAATCACTTATGCCCATAGTATTACCTACCACTGTCTGGACCTTTCTAGAACCTCTAGGACAACTTTCAACCTGTTTATATTCACTAGTAACTACACCCCAGACTCTCATTCTTCCTCCCTCTATACCAATCATATAGAATCCTACTAACGACCATTGACACCTTTAGTGAAAACAACAGAGTTACATCTAAATTTCTTTTTACATCACAGAACTCGGACCCTCCAAGGATCCTCCATCCACACCTAAGTGTTCAACAGACTACCCTGGTCTACACCAAGACCCATCCTTAGCTCATTAACCACGATAATTCATGACCGCCATTAGTACACTTAATGACATTAATTTATGAGCGCATAACCTCTTTTAAATAGTCCAGACTCACTCGGACCCCCCTAACACGTCTAGGTGTTTACATGACAAACCCGGTCTACACCAAGACCAACTAATAATCAATATAATAACCCGGCCTATACCCAGACCAATCTAATAATTAACATCATAACCCGGGATAAATCAAGACCAACTAATAATTAACATAATAACCCGGTCTACACCAAGACCAAACTAATAACCAACATCATAACCCGGTCTACACCAAGACCAATTAATAACATAATATAACAAACCGGCCTACACCAAGACCAAACTCATAATATAATATAACAACTCGGCCTACACCAAGACCAAACTCACAATATAATATAACAACCCGGCCTACACCAAGACCAAACTCACAATATAATAACCTGGTCTACACCAAGATCAAAATGCAATATCACAATTTATAAACACAGCCCTGTCCACTCATGAAACCAAATCAATTACACAATGCAATGCAATAAGTAAACTCATACCAGGCATGGTACCCGAGCCAACCAGTTAGTATCCCATACTAGGTGTGGTACCCAAGACAACTGTTAGTATATTTCGTACCAGATGTGGTACCCAAGCCAACCATTAGTATGCCCGTACCAGGTATGGTACCCGAGCCAACCGTTAGTAATTCCCATACCAGGCGTTGTACCCGAGCCAACCGAATGTCACACAGAAATCCAACAGTCACAACAATAAACAATCAACTTGTAAACCAATAAGCAAAATACACAGTTCAATTTACCAGACTGTTAAATAGGATTATCAGACACTCCTAATCATCTCCTAAGCAATGCACCTCATACAAATACTTAGATAAGAGTATACAAACACACAAGCATACATGAATCAAACCATCACCTACCCCATTCCGGGTACACTATGAACCGTCAAATCCCGTCCGAAGACTAACCCTGGTTCGCCCCTTTAAACATGCATCTAATTACATTTATTCCTGACCCTCTTTCTAGGATCAAATACAACCTGGGAAAACCTTTCCCAGCCATAGAACACAGCCAACGAATATCCTAATTATACCAATTAGTTTTCGAAACTTCCGTTCCTTGCACATTACTTAATTACTAACCCTTTTCCAGTTCCCCAAACCTTTTGATATTCTAGTTTCCGCATTTATTAGCAAAATCACACAAATTAAGCAATCCCTAGAATATCAAAACACACTATCCTGATTCTACCATTCCAACTAATCCAACAAATCAATAATTTTCTCCAGACTCCATGCCCGAAGGCCTAACCATGAATTCTCCCTTTCATTCTACACAATAATAAGAAAATGAAAGTGGTCAATCTACTCTTTGGAAGAAACCTAACCTACCTAGATGTCATGCAACTGTTCCATGCCCTTTCTGGCTCCGCGAAGGCGTTCCCTAACGATTCTGCAGGCTCGCATCCCTTTAGCTGGAATCCCTCCTCCCCATAGCTCCCAAGCTTTGGAGAAGCCTATGAGGGTTTTTGGAGCAACCCTCGTCTGTTTTTGACTAAGGAAGGGAGAATGGGATTATAAAACTCATTTTTGGTTCCGTCATTCCACTATAGCGGACTGCCAACCTCTACGGCGGTACCGCTATAGCGACCTAAATCCCGCTACAACGGACTCAATTTTTTAGCACGAACAGTTTTCAGTAAAACAGTCATAACTTTTTACTCGGGAAGCAAATTGATGAACGGTTGGCAGAGTTGGAAAGAGAACTCAAAGATATTTAATTTGGTGAGTATTGGGACCTCTAACTCCTTATATTCTAGGAGGAAAGCACGTTTGGAGTTGACCCTAGTTTGAACTTAGCCTGAAACTAAATCGGTAAGGAAGCTTTCAACTTAACTTTATGCTAAGAGTATTGTATGACCTTAGTACATGCCAAATGTACTCCCATGATAAAGAATTAATCCTCACTCTTATTATGAATGAGAGGCTCCTACCTTGATCGTAGATATTTTCAGTAATGACAGAACAGGTCATTACAGAGACGCTCTAAAAATAAATAAATAATTAATCAAATAGTAAAAATAAAATTTCAAGGATGCGGTTATGCACCTTGGCCAAATTGTTAACAATTAATTCTCATTAATTTAGATCAAGAATGCAATTACGCATCTAAGTTAGGACCAATTAAAGTTCAACAACTAAAAAGATGAGCGAACCATGACTTCTAACACAATTTATCCAAAAAATAATTTAAGCTAAGTACAAGTAGATAAAAGCGACCATGCTAGAACTATGAGACTCGAGGGGTGCCTCATACCTTTCCCTCGGTCAACAAAATTCCTTACTTGGTCTTTTGTTTTTACTGACAAAAATAAAGAGTCATTTCTTTTTGATTAGGGATTCGAAAAGGTGACTTGGAACACCATCAAAACTCAATTCCAAGAGGCGAATCTGAATAAAAATTAATAATCCCTATTCAATACCATCACTTCAACTGGAAAAACCCTTCTCTTCTCCTGTCATAAAAGGGGTGTGACACCCTCTTCCAGAAACATTACTATGAATGGTGCCTTAGCCAAAAAATATGGTTCTATAAGCATTTGGGTAGCACAATCACTTAACAGTTTGGGTGAATGGAGATGTTATGGGCAATAAGTAGCAGAATGACCCCAGAGCTAGGTGTACGAATTCAGAAGTATAGTAGCTATAAAATTTGGATAGTGGCAAACTGAATTATATAGCTGTAGCCATGTATAAATAAGGTGAGTATTAGGGTGATAAGTCCCTTAGCATTGAGGGAAGAGCAATAAGTTATGTGTAGGTTCCATGGTAATAGGTAGACGAAGAATGGTTGGTTAAGATAACTTAGAGCATAACTGAACTAGGTGAAGAAGATCCTTGAAGGTAGTTGTGTATCCAGAGTAGGATGTTGTTGTATGGTATTTCAAAGATTCTATGGTGCTATGTGCGACTAGTTTAGAATTCTCAGGTTGTCAGTTATGGGGAAGGCTATGTGTATATTTTATGGTGTTCATAGAGATGAATTGAGGAGATTATAGATAGACGGGGTTGAGTCCCTTAATTTGGTTTTAAATTCATTAAATTTGATGGATATGAGATTAGATAAATTCTAGTAGACTAAGGAGTGAAAAGTAGATTTTAAGTATTAGAGAACGTGGATGTATGCATCCAAGAGAGATAAGCTTTGATATTTTGACTATAGAGGTTGGAGTAAGTTAATAATAGTGTCTCTAAAAGGAATCGCCTAGAAAGGAGTTGGTATTTTCTTTCAAATATAATGTCTGGGTGAGATTAGCGTTCATGTGTATAGTGATACCCCACAGTGTCGAGTGTTGTACTTATAGATCTTTTTATAGAATAGGTCTGCATGCCTAAGATAGTGACCTTTGCACTAAGGGGGAGATGATGAGGTGTTGAACCAAGGAAAGTCTTGAGTTTCTAGTAGTGATGAGTTTCAGAAGGGAGTTATGATGCGTGCCAAAGTGACCCATTCTTATTCTAGCGTATTCCTTACACTTAAGCTTAAGAGGACACTCTACCCATGTATTATGACTTTGAACCATGCCTATGCCTGAGGGTCGAATTTTCTATGCTGTCTCTTGTCAATGCTCTGTCCTTTGAAATGGAAGTGATGGCGTCTCTCAGTGTTGTAAATCTTTCTCTAAGGTTCTAGAGATCCAGGGTCTATGTTACGATACTCATAGTCCATGAACCAATATCTTACGTTATGCCAGTCCTACAAACTCAAGTTTCATGATATGCCCAAAACTACTATTGAGATCATGGTACATCTTGTACATACTCAGATTAGACTTCTTGAAAGGTTCGGGCTTAAGATTTCCCTACTCTAAGCCCTGTATACGTCCACCCTTGATGGTTATGCTTAGTTATGGCATGTCTATGCTTATAAAAACACTCAGTTCATATCTTGTGTGTTCAGAATATGAAATACCCATGCCCATCGCACCGGGTTCCCGAGATCTCATCTTGAGTAACAGGGTCACGCTAAGTATAAGTCAATATTGAACAACATCCATGTATGCCCAATGTTCATGATCTTGTTAAAGATGTTCAATTCATACTCCATGTTGATGGTCAAGAGTTAGGCCTCTAATTGCATGTCATGCAGTTCATGCTCTCAATATATTTCTTTAGGAATATTTTAGCTTATGTTGGGGCAAGTGTTAGTAGAGGAAGCTAAGTAGTGGCCTAGATGGGAAGTAGTAGATGTTCCCTTTTAGTGGTGGCTACAATGCGATTTGTGTCACCTAAGTTGTTAAGTATGGATGAGATATGAGATGAGGATTAGTTATGTGTAATAGTTAGATGAGAATATATAGTGTGTCTCCTTGTATAAGTTCGAGAATTGTTGATTGTGGGGCTGCTTGAGAGAATTCCTTGATGGTTTTAGCTACAAAGGAGCCAAAAAGTGAATATAGTGATAGGCTTGGATGTGATGATGAATACTTGAGGGAGATTACATTGTGTGACAAGTGACTTCTTACCAAAGCTTGATCTTGATTGATTAAGGTGATAGAGGGAAATAGTATGCTTAGAGGGTGAATCTAGAGGTAGAATTTGACGAGTTTAGGATAAGCCTAAGAGCGGATCACATTAGATGTGGCACTTTATGCCTTCAAGTTAGGCTTGAACAGGGTGAAAGAAAGGTGTTGGATGCAGACTTTAGTAGCTATATGCACCAATGGGAAGATTTTGAGTCATAAGCGATGATGTGTAGTACTCAGAAGAGTTATGTAGTTGAAAGGTGTCGCTAAGCTGGAGAGCTGTCAATCATAGCATATGAGGTAAAAGTAGTTATGTTCTTACTCCATGCTCAGCGTACTCAGGTTTCATGTCTAGTAGCTTCAGATCGAATAAGACTTACTTCCAAGTCCGTGTTGTTTGTACTCTATGAACCCATGTAAGATGACTAGTATACTCAGGTGATGTCGGTGTTTCTCATTTAGAGGAATCATGCTACTCATGCAACGGATCGTGTCTATGCTAGTTCCTTGCACTCATAATTCATGCTCAGACGTATTTTAATAGCTTGTATTATGCTTCTCATATCAGTTCAGTTCAGACTTGACAATATTCATTCCATAAATCCAAAAGGGATTTACTTACAATCGATATAACAATTCCTTTCTAGTTACAACCATCATTCGAGGACAAATGATCCCAAAGGGGAGATAAAGTAACGCCCCATACATTTCAAAAATCTTTTATAAGATCAAAATGAATCTATGTGACCCTCAGAATGATTAGAAATCGATTGGGGATGAGTTTAGAAGCATGGGAAAGCTTAGAATATGAAATAAGGTCGTGCCACGCATGGGGGTCACCCATGCTTTGGGTTGTGCCCTGCACGGGGGTCACCCATGCCTTAGGCCATGCCTTATTTGGGTCCCACCCGTGCTTTGGGTTGTGCCTCGCACCCCCTTAGATGGCCTAATGAGACTTTGTTTTATTTCACTATTTTAAAGTTTTTTTTATCTTTTCCTTACCCAAGACCGTCCCCCACTTCTAAAAAACGTTCCTAAGTCCCTAAGGCATGATTTTTACCATCTAAATATGCTACTCTTCTTCCCAGACTTCCAAGAAGCAAGAACACCTAGGGGTCAAGGTTCTTATAGTTAAACTCAAGCGTTTCTCAAAATTTCTCTCCGTCAAACCTAGGGCTTTCTTCTACAGAGCTTTAGACGTCAGATTTTCTTCATGAATTTTCTTCTACCAGATATGTGAGAGTTCAATGAGGGTTTTCTTTCACCCTCGTGTCCAAAGTTTTAGATTTCAGTATAGTTTTTGCAAGTAATGATTCTAGGGTTCATACCCAAATATGTGATTTGCTACGAATTCGATTTCTTGCTGATTTTACATGATTACTATCCTTATTAGAATGATTTCTATATGAATTATTGCACATAGCTTTCAAAACCCAAAATTTTAGGAGAAGCGAGTTTTAGCTTGATTTACCCAACTATGCATATTTTTATCACGCTTCGAGGCTACCCCCTGGACATAACACCGGACCTGAGACCATAAGTGATCACAAGATAACCCTTGGCCTTAGCATGACGTAAACTTAAATAACATATATACTGAGCGGAAGCTTTAAGAGAAGCAATGAGCAACTCAATATGTTGTATAAATAAAAGTCTATGAATGACAATCTGAATACAGCTGAATATCTGACTTTATGTATGAAAGCCTCTACTACTGACGAGCTGCTGGGACAACTCCCCAACTAACTCTAAATACTGAAAACTGAATAAACAAACTAAAATACTGAAATAAAGTTAAAATCTAAGTCCTCGAATGAGGAGGACTCACCGAGATGACTAGATGTGCTACTGATCTACTAGCCACGAGTCTAGGAACGGGCTACAGAATCTACATCATAATAGGATGCAACACAAAGAGGTATGCGGTTAGTACTATGCAATGTACTGAGTATGCGAGCTTATGAAAAATTCATGATAAAACATGCTTGAAAACATACTTAAAACTGAAATCACGCATTAGTTGGAGAAATCATAGTATAAGGACTTCAAGTGAAATCATAAGTAAAAATCATAGTTTAAGCATAAATCATAAAGCAATGAGTAAAGCTTGAAAACTGAATATCATTTAACTTAGTATCTTGAAAATATTCATACGAAAATATCTCTTAACTGACATAAACCATGATGAGCTACATGGAGTCCAGTGTTATGCACCCACACTAAAAAAGATTGTCCTAACTGGCAAGGTTAGAACCATGTCATAAAGACCCTGTCATGAGCCACGGAGGGCAACCTACGGTGACAATGTAGTTTTGAATTTGGATTATCTAGAACCCTCATCACTCAGTGCTAAATACTACTCCCAAAATATATCATAAGGCTCACATACATGTAATATATCTAGATGTCAAATCTTGTTCATAAACATGTTTATAACCCGGATCTTCATCCTATTCTCAAACATTGTTTTAGAAAATTATTCATGAGCATTGATGGCACATCGGGTGTCTTGTCTTTCATAATAATTCATATTTTAAAACTTGTATGGCACGAGTTCAATTTTATAACCACATGCAATTTCATAAAACATAGAAACTAGGCATTCAATTGCTTGAAATTCATAAGATCATGCTATTAAAATACACCAATTTGCTTAAATCAATCCATGCATGCAAAATTGGCTAAGTTTAGCCTCCAATTCATGAAATAGAAGTTCACTTGTAAAAATCCATACAAATCATGCAATTTAGAATTGGATTTCATAGTAGAATCATGAGAAAATAATTTATAGAAAAGCCCATGAGAATTGGGTAAGAACCCTAATTTGAAAGTTTGTAAAATTAATATAGAAATTAGGGGGTTTTAGGAATAAGGGTGAAAGAATCCCTTATTGAATACCCACATACTTGAATTGAATCTTTCTTAATCTAGAGCTTGAGGGATGGAGGATTTAAGATGGAATCCTTAGCTTGGAGCTTGGAGAATAGAGACCCTTTTTTTCTCTTGGAACTTGATTAAGAGAATGGAATAGAACTTAGGCTAAGTTGGAATAAAACCTCTTCTAATTTTCCCAAAATGACTTAACTTGGGAGTTAAAAGAGTGACACATTACAAAAGTACCTCCGGGAAAAGAGTCTAAAAACTTCTGAAAATTTCATCATAGGCTTCCACGGACATGAATCATGGCCCGTAGAATGAATCACGGTACGTGAAATGAAGGTCGTGGTTCCAGGGCACTTTTCAGGCCTCTAGGCTGATTTCCACGAGGGGAAACGACGGTTCGTGGTTTGGTCCATGACCCGTGGATCAACCTTGTGAATCTCAGCCCAAAAACTGATCTGCAGGTTCAATTTCACAGACTCAAACCATGGGTCATGGTTTGATCCACGAGCCGTAGATGGCTCTCGTGGTTACTGTCTGTCAAAATCTGTCATTTTGACAGACATACACCTTTTAGTAAAATGCTGATAACCTTTTACTCTGGACTCGTATTAATGCGAGGTTGATAGCATTAGAAAGAAAACTAGAAGATCTTTAATTTGGTGGGTACTAGGTCATATAACTATTCATATTCTAAGAGTTATGATTATTTAAACTTGACCTATGAAAAATCTTACACTAAAACTCAATCAGTAAGGAAACTTTCAACTCAACTTTGAGCTAGAGGTTCTTTATGACCTAATTCATATCTAATACACCTCCAGAACTTAAGAATAGGTCTTAATACTTAGATACATAGAAAATTTATCTAGTTCGGGTCTAACAACATATGAAAAATAGTTCAGATATTCGCTTAGAATTTCTGGGGTGTTACAATATCTCCCCCTTGGGATCATTCATCCTCGAATAAAGACTACTAAGTTGATATTGGATGGGAAATGGGTTGCAATCCCATCAACTGGCTCTAAGAGCTGAAGTATTTCATGGTAACTGATTTCTTACTGAAATATAGACTGAGATGGATTCATGGGGCCTGTATGCATACGGAGAGCATAAGCATAGCTGATGGGACATGAAGCCTAATACCTAACATGATAACTGGTCTGGATTAAGAGTAGATACTCAGCTGGAACTCATAAAGAACGAGCACATTCATAGAAATTGTAGTTAACTGAAAAGGATATCAAACTGAGAGGGGTAACTATACGAGAAAACCATTCTCTTTTAAACTGAAGTTACTACCTTGGATTGAACTGAATGTAGGGCCTTCTAGCCTTAAGAATGTTACCAATAGGTCTGAACTAATCTGATATGAGGAGTCTAGTATTCTTGCAAGCTGAAGCTACTAGACCTAAGATATGAGCACTCTGGGCAAGGAGTAAGAACAAGACTATTCTTGCCTTAAATACTATGGTTGACAACTCTTAAGCTTAGAAACACCTTTCAACTACACTAACTCCCCTGAATACTAAGGTCTGAATCTAACTACCTGCTTTCACCATGTTCAAGGCTATCGTAACTAAATCTCTTACATCTAAAGTTACCTCCCAAGAGTGGTATTCCTTCTTATCACAAAAATTGACTAACCTTGAGCTCTAATTAATGGGTCACTAGTCTCACAAAGATAAGGCCCCCATGTACCTCATCCTGACAATCAAGCCTATCACTATGATCACCTTATGGCTTCTTTGTATCTTACACTATCCAAGACTTCTATCTTCCCTAGCATACCTAGGAGCTGTAACTTGAAGAACTTCTACAAAAAGACATATCAAAATTTCTCATCTAGCTATTTCACATGAATAATCCTCACCTCACTTCTCATCCACGCTTACAACCTACTATTTCCCATCTAGGCTACTACTTAGCTTTCTCCACTAACAACTATGACAATAGAAGCCAAGATCACTGAAGGAATAGAGTGGGATCATGAGCATCACAAATGAAGGAATACTGATTGGTCTTGACTTACACTTATCTTGATCTAGCCACTCAAGGTAGGGTTTGAGAAGTCAAGTGAAAGGCCTAAGTGTCTCATATCCTGGATATACCAAGCATGGTTAGAGTAAGGAAATCACAAGCATGAATTATTTGAGAGTTCTGGTATAAGCGTATACATAATATAGCATGATTTCATCAGCCATTAAGGCATGCCTGATGTAACACCCCAGATTTTGAATCAGCTTTCAAAACTTAGAAATTCTGCAAAATTCAAAACTTCTAAGGATCACGAGTCAAGTCCATGAGCCATGGATGGAACCATGACTCATGGAAAGAACTTGTGAAACCAGTCCTGCAGATCATCCTTAGGTCTGAGAACCACGAGTGAGTTACACAGTTCGTGGATGGTTCCACGGGTCATGGAACCAACTGTGGAACTTAGACTGAGGCCAGTCAGTCCCTAGTAAACCACAGATGGTTTCTACGACTCATGGATGGTTCCACGAGTCATCCTGTTAACTCGTGAAACCTGATCCACAGCTTGAAATTTGGGCTCGGGAACTATAACCATGATCCTCGAACCGTGGTTTGGTCTATGGTCCGTGGAAAGGGTCCATGGAACCTGAAGCCGAGATTTTAAGTCTATTTTCCCCAGCTTTTATCTGAGGGTATATTTGTAATTACCCACCCTTTTAACTCTTAAGTGAGGTCACTTTGGCCACTTTTAGTAGGGTTTCTACCCCAATTAGCCTAAGTCTTTCATTATTCCTCATTCATTTACCAAAAGAGGAAAAGAACTTCATCAACTCCAAGTCTCAAGCTCTAAGTTCAAGTCTCCATTTCTCTTCATCCTAGATCTAGCAAGCTTCAATTCCGGTATGTGGGTATTTAATAAGGGATTTCTTTCACCTATACGCCCAAACCCCCCAAGCTTTTACTTGGATTTATCAATTTATGAAATTAGGGTTCTTACCCAAATTGGTGAAAACTTATGTATTCAGTTTTAAAGCATCAATTCATGGTTTTTTATTCATTACCCATGATTTATTTGAGATTCCTTAAGTGTTTTCAAAAGACCATGCATAAATAATAATTTCTAGTATGATTCCATTAAATTACATATTTTAAGTGAAAATTTGGCATGTTTAGATAACATGACCTTAAGATTATGAAATTGCCTGCCTAATTCTTCAAGCTATGAATTTAGAAAGAAAAGTATGATTTTAATTATGGCTATGCTAAGCTTTAAGACTTACTATATGAGAATTGCATGACATCATATATGTCTTTATGCTTTTCAAATAGTTTTGGCATCATATATGTCACAAGTATTATATGAGCTATATGTATATTTTGAGAGTAGTATTTAGCACCGAGCGATGAGGGTTCTAGATAACCCAAGTCTAAAACTACATTGCCAGCATAGGTTATATATCGCCCGATGGGATTATGAACGTGGTTCCATGCTATGACATCATGGTGCCCTTGCCATAGCAGGGCATAGGGAAGCTTTGTCAACTAGGGTTATATAGTTAGATTATGATATCCCGTACCTTGGCAGGATTCGAGGCAACTTTTCTAACTAGGATTATATAGTTAGATTCCATGTAGCTCACATGGTCTATTATCGGTTATAAGAAACTCTCGTATGAATGTTTTCAAGTTTTCTAAGTCTTATGATATCTTATCTTGAGGTTTGACTTCTATCTCATGCTTTATCTTTCAATTATGATATTTACTTATGATTTCACTCTTTACTCATGAACTCTGTTTTAAATATGTTTTATTATGATTCTGCATATCTCACATACTTAGTACATCCTATAGTACTGACGCATATTCTCGTGCTATATCCTTTGATAATGCAGATTCAGGTTTGGATCCTCAGATTCGTGGCTAGAGGTTAGAAGGTGTCCCAGCTTTGAGTGGTGAGTCCTCATCCTTCAAGGACTAGTATCAGTTTAACTACTTCTATGGTTTTCTTCTTAGTATTTGGAGTTAGCTGGGATCTTGTCCTAGCAACTCATTATTTAGTTTAGACGCTTTTCAGACAAAGTTTGAGATTTTGTATTTGAGGCTTCAGATTCTATTATGTTTATACCTTGATCTATTGATGACTCAGTTTGCTTATCTCTTTAGTTTTATGCTTCCACTAAGTTTATCTATATTTTCTTAAGTCATGTTATGGCCAAGAGTTAACTTGGGGCACTTGTGATCCCGGGTCTCGTGTTACGCCCAGGGGGTAGTCTTGGGGCATGACAAACTTAGTATCAGAGCATCAGGTTCAAGAGTCCTAGGGTGTCTAAAAGCCGCATCGAGTAAGGTCTCTTCATGTGTATAAAGCATGCCACACTTATGAGAGGAAGCTATGAGGTGTCTTAGGAAAAAACTTCACTTCTTTCATGATCAATATCGTGCGATAGAGTTTAGCTCTATTACTCTTCTAATCCAATCTTTATGCATTTTAGATTATGCATCCTCGTTGTGCCATGCCTCGCCGGGCCAATGCTATAAATGCTAATCCTCTAATTCCAGACCTCAAGGTCATAAATGTAGAGTTTAGTAATTCCATTCATATGCTAGCTCAGACTATGGCCGCTCAGGCCAATCAGCAAGCTCCTATACCCATCCACCATCAAGGTGGAGTTGCAGCCTGAGTTTGAGACTTCATTCGCATGAACCCACCTTAGTTCTGGGGTTCAAAAGTTGGTAGGGATCCATAAAATTTCATGGATGAGGTGAAGAAGATCTTTAGTGTGATGCAAGTTGTTGGTGTCGAGCTAGCTTCCTATCAGCTCAAGGACGTAGCTTATATTTGGTACACACAGTGGAAGAATGCTAGGGATAGGGATGTGGTCCCTATGAATTGGGAGTGATTTTAGAGAGTTTTCATGATCGGTTCTTCCATAGGGAGTTGAGGGAGGCTAAGGCCGAAGAGTTCATGAATTTGAGGCAAGGATCTATGTCGGTTCAGGAGTATGGATTGAAGTTCACTCAGCTTTCTAGGTATGCTCGTTCTATGGTGGCTGATCCAAGGGATCAGATGAGCAAGTTCATTTATGGAGTGTCAGACTTGGTGAAGAAGGAGTGCAGGTCTGCTATGATTTTGGGTGACATAGATATTTCTAGACTTATGACTCATGCGCACTAGATTGAGAGAGATAAATTAAGGGGAATGGCAAGAGAGAACAATAGGGTTAGATCAGAGGATTGGGTTTTAGCCATCAGAAGTGCAGAGGCAGACACCGTTCTTTATTTCAGAACAGATCATCAAGACCAGTGCATTCTTTAGCTAGTGCTCCTACTCAGCCCCCAGGCCTAGGCATGATCAGTCAGGTAGAGGAGCAGGTTCGCAGTCTCAGGGGAGTGTTTCCTAGGCATGATCAGTCAGGTAGAGGAGTAGGTTTGCAGTCTCAGGAGAGTGTTGCAAAAGGGCTTTCTCACCCTGTTTGCAACAAATATGGAAAGAATCACCCAAGAGAATGTCTAGCTGGTTTAAGAGGGTGTTTTGGGTGTGATCAAGTTAGACACAGGATTCGGGATTGCCCTTCAGCTAAGAAGTGACAGAGAGGTAGTAGGAATCAGTCTGCTCCAGCAGCCCCAGGAGGTTGACCAGCCCAGCAGGGCACTTATTCTAGTTTTGGTGGTGGTCAGCGCCAAAACCGCCTTTATGCCATGTCTTCTAGACAGGACTAGGAGAGTTCACCAGACGTTGTTACTGGTATGTTGAAAGTCTTCTCTCTCGATGTGTATGCTTTATTGGACCCCGGTGCCTCCCTATCTTTCGTGACCCCTTATGTTGCTTGCAAGTTTGAAAAGGACCCTTTTATGTTTCTACTTATGTTGGTGAGTCAGTCCTAGCCAAAAGAATCTACCAAAATTGCCCTATCTCAGTCCTTCATAGAGTCACTTCAGTGGATTTAGTAGAGTTGGAGATGACTGACTTTGGTATTATTCTTAGTATGGATTGATTGTATGCATTTTATGCCTCGGTTGATGTCGTACTCGAGTTATTCATTTCAAGTTTCCAAATGAACCTGTCTTAGAGTGGAAAGGTAGTCCTCCATCCTCAAAGGTGGGTCATTTCATATCTTATCTTAAGGCTAGGAAGATGATTTCTAAGAGTTATGTCTATCATATAGTTCGATTTATGGACACAGAGTCAAAAACCCCATCTCTCCAGTCTGTTCCTGTTATGAATGAGTTTCCTGAAGTGTTTCTCGAGGATTTACTCGGAGTCCCTCCCAAGCAGGAGCAGACTTCGGAATAGATCTTCTTCTAGATACACATCCTATCTCTATTCCTCCCTATAGAATGGCTCTAGCAGAACTTAAAGAATTGAAAGAGCAGTTGAAAGACCTTCTTGATAAGGGTTTTATCAGGCCCAATATCTCTCCATAGGGTGCTTCAGTTCTATTCGTGCAAAAGAAAGATGGTTCTCTCATAATATGTATCGACTACCGTCAGTTGAATAAGGTCACAATCAAGAATAAGTATCCCATTCCTAGGATTGATAACTTGTTTGATTAGCTTCAGGGTGCTAGTTACTTCTCCAAGATCGACTTTTGATTCGGTTATCATCAGCTCAAAGTTCGAGAGAGTGACATTCCAAAGAAAGCCTTCAGAACTCGATATGGTCATTATGAATTTGTGATTATGTCTTTTGGACTAACAAATGCTCCTGCAACTTTTATGGACTTGATGAACTGTATGTTCAAACAATATTTGGATATGTTTATGATTGTTTTCATTGATGATATTCTTATCTACTCTCGGAGTGAGGAGGAACATGCAGACCATTTGAGAGTTGTGTTGCAAACTCTCAAGGATCGATAGTTATTTGCTAAGTTCATCAAGTGCGAGTTTTGGATGAAGTCTGTTGCTTTTATGGGTCATATTATGATGAGAGATGGTATTCGTGTTGATTCACAGAAGGTAGAGGCAGTAAAGAGCTGGCCTAGACCCACTTCCCTGTCTGATATTAAGAGCTTTTTGGGTTTGGCTGGTTACTATAGGAGATTTATGGAAGGGTTATCTTCCATTGCTGAACCATTAACTTTGTTGACTCAGAAGAAGGTAAAGTTTCAGTGGTCTGATCTATGTGAGAAGGACTTTCAAGAATTGAAGACTAGGTTGACCACAACTCAAGTGTTGACTCTACCCGAGAGATCAGATGACTTTGTTATGTATTGTGATACTTCTAGGATTGGTTTAGGTTGTTTTTTGATGCAGCAGGTTAAGGTGATTGCTTATGCTTCTAGACAACTGAAGATTCATAAGAAGAACTACCCTACTCATGATATTGAGTTGGCGGTCGTGGTTTTTGCTTTGAAGATTTTAAGACACTACTTGTATGGTGTTTATGTGGATGTGTTCACTGATCATAAGAGTCTTCAGTATGTGTTCAGTCAGAAGGAATTGAATCTTCGTCAGAGGAGATGGCTTGAGCTTCTTAAGGATTATGACATGAGTGTGCTTTACCATCCGGGTAAGGCCAATATAGTAGCGGATGCACTTACAAGGTTGTCTATGGGTAGTGTGTCTTCGGTTGAGGATGGAAAGAAAGAATTGGCCAAGGATGTTTATCGACTTGCTCGATTTGGAGTTTGCCTTATAGATTCGACAGATGGTGGTGTTATTATTCAGAATGGGTCCGAATCATCCTTGGTGGCTGAAGTGAAAGAAAAGCAAGATAGTGATCCTATTTTTCACCAGTTCAAGGGTGCAGTCCATCAGCATAGAGTAGAGGTTTTCTCCCGAGGGGGAGATGGTGTGCTTTGATATTAAGGTCGATTGTGTGTTCTTGATATAGATGGGGTGAGACAACAGATATTTACAGAGGGTCATAGCTCCAGGTATTCTATTCACCCCGGTGCCACCAAGATGTACCGTGGCCTACGAGAAGTCTATTGGTGGAATGGCATGAAGAGGGACATAGAAGATTTTGTGGCTAAGTGTCCCAACTGTCAACAAGTGAAGGTAGAGCATCAACGACCAGGTGGTATGACTCAGGATATTGATCTTCCTACTTGGAATTGGGAAGCGATCAATATGGATTTCATTACAGGTTTACCTCGTACCCGAAGGCAACATGATTCTATTTGGGTGATTATTGACAAGATGACTAAATAAACCCACTTCTTGGCTGTCAAGACTATAGATTCAGCAGAGGATTATGCCAGACTCTACATTCGTGAGATAGTCAGATTGCATGGTGTTTCATTGTCTATCATTTCAAATAGGGGTACTCAGTTTACATCCTAGTTTTGGAGATCGTTTCAGAAGGGTCTTGGTACTCATGTTAAGCTTAGCACAACTTTTTCACCCACAGATGGATGGACAGGTAGAGTGTACCATTCAAACTTTGGAGGATATGTTGAGAGTTTGTGTAACGACCGAATCCATAGTTATTTTAGAAATCATGATATCACAAAAATTCGGGATTGACTTAAAAATGTTTTGTATTAAGTGGGGAGACATGATAGAAAATTTCAATTTTTTGGAAATCTTCCAGGATGATGTTACTCTGCTATAGTGGTATTTATTCCACTATAGCGCTACTGCTGTAGCGAAAGGCCGTCCACTATAGCGGGATGGCTAGAGGCAGTAGCCTCAGAATATGATTTTAATAAAAGACTTCTCCTCCTCAGTTGGAAAACATATGAGGGTTACTCTAAAAACCCTCCTAGGTTGCTCCAAGGATTGGGAGCCATGGGGAGGAGGGATTTTGGCTAAAGGGATGCAAAAGCTCAAGTTTCAGGCTTGTCATCTAGTAGGGAATGCCTTTATGGAGACAGAAATGCATTGTGCAGCTGCTTGGCATCCAGGTAGGCTAGATTTTCTTTCATTGAGTAGATTGACTCGCTTCCATTTCATAATTATTGCATAGTCAGAAAAGGAGAATCCATGCTTAGGCCTTCGGGCACGGAGTCTGAAGGGTTGTTGTGGTTGAATTGGTTGAATTAGAAATGTGATTGAGTTGGGATATTGGGTTGACATGTTTCAGATTGTGTACGTAGTTGTGTATGATATTTATGTATGTTATTTTGATGTGCAATGATAGAGTTTTAGGGACTAGAATATCGGGAAGGTTTGGGGAACCGAAAGGGCTTGGGGAATTAAATGACTCTAGGAAGGAAAGGGAGTTCTGGGAATGAGTTGGTATAAAAAGGTAGAATAACTATAATGGATAAAGTGCCAAGGTTAGGGGAAGTTTTCCCCATGTAGTTTTCAGTCCTAGGAGGAGGGTTGGGAATGGATGTATCTACTAGTATGTATTAAGGGGTGAACTAGGGTTAGTCTTCAAACAGGATTTCAAGGTTGAGTTTACGAACCAAAATGGGGGTAGGTGATTGCTACTGATTTCTCAATATGCATTATGTGTTCATGTACCATTATTTAGTAATGTATGAGTTGCATGCTTAGGGAATGAGTTCTGAATGTCTAATTGTCCGCTTATTAGTCTTGTGAAATGAACTTGTTTGTTGCTTGTTGGTTTACAAGTATGTTTGTTCATTTTTTGTGATTGATTGGACTTGGTGTGACATTTGGTTGGCTCAAGTACCATGCCTGGTATGGGAATAATAATGGTTGGCTCGGGTACCATGCCTGGTATGGGAATAAAAATGGTTAGTTCAGGTACCACACTTGGTACAGGAATTCAGAATGGTTGGCTCGGGTACCACGCCTGGTATGGGTTGTTTTAATTCCATTGTTGTGTTCTTTTTATGGTTCCATGAGTGGACTGGGTTGTACTTCTTGACTGTGATTATTGAATATGGTCCATGAGAGGCTGGGTGATTACATCTAATTGTGGGGTTGGTCTTAGTGTAGGCCAAGATTGTATGTCTAATACTTAGGTGATGTTAGAGGGATCCTTGGTGGGTCTGGGCTATGTAGAAAAGAATATGTGGTGTGGTCATTATATGTGGTCTAGAGTATGTTGTGGTATTGTTATCAGGTTGGAGAATCGTCCTAGGGACCCTTGAAGGGTCTGGATATTGTGAGTAGTACCATGAGTGTAGTTGGTCTGGTCTGGCAGTTAGCCAGGCTATTAGTGGATGCTTGGTCATAGGGGTTTACGTGGGTAATGGAGTGGTAGTCCGGGTCTGGACCTAGGGTTGGACTAGTGTGAGGTGACTTGGAAAGTCTAAGGTTTAAGGTGACTTAGGAAGTCTAAGGGTTAAGGTGACTTGGGAATGTCCTAGGGGTCGGAGCATAGTGTCTCATAATGGTGGAGTTGGCAGCAGAATGAATAGGAGGGAGTTGGCAGTAGAAGGGATAGAAAGGGTTGAGGTATGAGTTATAATTAGATGGTATGGTTGAGATTGGGATTGGTAAAGGTGAAAGTCAGAGGACGGGACTATGGTAGTTGATTTCATGTTTTCTCCTAATTTCATTATATGATGGTACGAGTGGATTTGGGTCGACCGATGATGCCTACCAGTACATGTGTTTGTACTGATTCTACTCTTGCTATACCTTTTAGGTATAGTCTGGTTGTAGGGTTGGTGATGTTTCTTAGGTACAAGACGATGGCAATCTTCAGCAGCTTCTACTTCTTGTTCCTATGGTGGAAGTTGTGTCATTTTGCATTCCACTCCTGTAGTAGCTCTTGTACCAGCTTAGACTAGATTCTAGGGAGGGTTTGTTTTCAAGTTATAATATTTTTCCCAGTCTTTAAAAAGGGATTTATTGTATTTCTTTATAAATGTTTTCACGTATCAAAATAAGGTTAATTATTGTTATATGTTGTTTTTCGCAAGAACTTGTTGGATCGGGTGGTAAGGGTTCATATATCTAGGTGGTTAGAGTAGGCACCCGCACGGCCCGATAGTTGGGTCATGACAGATGGTATCAGAACCTAGGTTACCGGTCTCTTAATACAAGAGAAAAATGTCGAATAGAGTCCTGCGTATTGGTGTGTTGACGTCCACATCTAATCTTTGGGAAGCTATGAAGCATTCTAGGAAATATTTCTCTCCTTTCATTCCTTTCTAGCGGTTCATTTACTTGATTGTATGAGTTGAGTCCAATTGGTATATCTCGATTCTAATTGGTATCTTGACAAGGAAAAAAGATGTCATTTGACTCCGACTGTTATAAAGCAAGCAAGAGGAGTTGGAACCGGGAAGATTCCAACTGGTATCTGGCCTGAGAGACTGTGGTAAGACATGGATGATTGACTAATAGTCATCCATGGGACGAATGGAGAGTAGTATATGTGGTTTGACTTTGTTGCGGTGTGAAGCTTGAAAACTTGTGTTTTGCAATATTTGTGTGATTAAATCATTGGCGTGAAACTAAATTCCTGACTGTGAATATGTGAGTCTAAATTTAGTCATAATTTGATGTGGTATGCTCTGGTTGGTGATAACTTGCTATGTGTGTGGATTGAATTTTCATATTACTTTCAAGGAGGGAATAATCATTGGCTAAATGGTGAGGGGACAAGACTTATGACTATAGAGAAGCTTCGATTTCAGGACAGTCGGGCCTTGGTTGGTAACTATGGGAACAATAGGGTAATTTTGCATGATAGCGGGAAGGTGTTGTTAAGAACAACTTTATTGTGTATGTCGGGTTGAATTGGTGACATATTGAGTGTTAAGTATTGGTCTGTGCAGGAATGGTCTTGGGGTATTGGCCAGGAATGGTCTTGGGGTATTGTTTAAGACAATGGCGGGACTTACCCTAGTAGTAATAATGACCGGGAATGGGGATGAGTTTGATCTACAGAAAATTTAAATTTTCTGGGTTGTCATCATCGGGATCACCATAGCGGTAGGAATAGTACCGCTATGGCAATCCCTCTATACCGAATATTTCTCCGCTACAGTGGTACTGCTGTAGCAGAGTGACCACTACTGTAGTGGAAGGATGTAGGGCAGAATGCCTGCCCTGTTTTCCCTTGTTTTTCATTTCATCCCTGGGGCTTTAAAACGCAATGGTTAGTCTATAAATTGCTATGTAAAATAAGAAAATCATCTATAGAACTAGAATAGCATACTTAAAAGGGAAATACTGTTGAAAACTAGCATCCACATGCAAAAACCAAAGGGGGAAAAGAAGGGAAAATATTGTCTAGAACAAGCCCCAAACGGGGGCAAAACCCAAAAAGCTGTAAATGTTTGTAATAAGGGGGAGGGGGAGATCCTATGCCTCATCATCGCTCAAGAAGGAGAAATCCTGCATGTCCTCGGGCTCAAGTGTGGGAAGCTCCTGACCCGGGGCAACATATGTGAACATGACCTTGATGGTATTCCACATCCGGGCAAACATGCGATCCCGGGAGCGCCTCTTCTTCTTCTCTTCCTCTAACTCCCTGCGAAGTGCTGCAAATTCCTGAGAAGAAGGGGGCAAGGCTGTACCTCCAGCATTTGTGTCCTCCATGAACCTCCTGACAAAGGCCAAATTTTCCTTGAGTTGGAGGCCAGTGATCGGGGCCTGAGGCTGGGAAAGGGCAGGAGTGTCATTATCGTCAGCATCCTTAATCGGTTAGCTTCTTCCTGCTTCGTCCACCTTCCTCTTCTTCTTAGAAGAGACCACTTTCACCCGGAGAGGGTCGAAGGGGTCATCCATCTCTACCACCCTATCAGTGTCATCCTCTGGCATATGGAATCACCGGCATAACTCGGACACCAAACCCGAAAGATAGGGGACTTCTTATGACCCCGGTAGAATTCCTTCCACTCAAGGATGATCTGGTCCCTTGCATAGCACAAGCAATCACCAGGGCCTGGGCATAAGTCACATTGGTCTTATTTCCTGACGTGCGGATTCTCTGGGACACCAAATTGAGCCACCTCCTAGCATCCGCGGAGAAGTAAGCGCTGGTGATGCCCTCGAGACTGGGCCAGTAGACATGACTTCTACACTCCTCATCCACTAAGGTATCCCTCAACCAAGTCATGTCCCAGAGTCAAGACTTGGCTTTGAGGCAGCATTGGAGATGTGAGGCACTCCTAGCACCTCATTGATTGTCTAAGAATCCATCGGAACATCTACCCCTCGGATTCGAATAGTGGGGTTGGGATAGTCCCAACGAATGGTAGGAAGTATGGCATAGAAATTACGCACCCAACCTGTATGCGCGGGATGGGGAGCCACCACCAACCAGCCCAATTAAACTCTTGGAGTCTGCGATGGAAGATGACTGCTTTTCCATACGCCCCTACTATTTTGCAACCCCTCTCATAGCAAAATCCTAGCCTTCGATAGTCCATGAACCTCTCGTGACTAGCATCGCCAGGAAATCTCATGTAGGGGTACTTTTGCACTTGTTCATTAGCCATTGGGTATGATAGCCTATAATATAGCAAGAAGGCGGATTATAACTCAATAAGGCATAAGGGACTAAGAAAAATGGGAAATGTTTTCTAAGTGTCAGCCTGAGGAGGCTACTGCTTTGCGGTCTTCCGCTATAGAGGACGATCGTCTGCTATGGTGGAACCATTATAGCAGATATTTCTCCGTTATAGCGAGACCTCTATAGCAATTGGGTTTTGCTATAGCGGTATTCATCATCCCAGAAACTCCAAGGGGTGCAACAATGGCGCCCCATGACCCAAAACTCTATTTTTACCAACCCAAGTCAAGATCAATGCTTCTAAAGTACCCTACTACTGTTTTCTACAAAAAAATGGGAACTATAACCCCTAAATTCTATCCAAATCACAAGTTTTATTCAAGAACAACCCTTCACCTTCCCCACCATTTTGGCACATTTTTGGCCAAAAGTTGCATAATCCTTATGCCCAGAACGTAGTGGAGGTGTTGTGAGTGTAAGGAAAGCATCCATGATTCAGGAATTCAACAAAAAACCAACCTATTTTCCAGTTCAAGAAACATCTACAATGTCTACCCAAGTCATTATTTGTACCATAATCGTACCTAAATTCGTGCAGGAAAGTAAAGGAGTAAGTAGGAACGATCATTACCTGAAGATTTCGACATTGAGAGTGGGGTGATCGGGATAAAAAGGGAGAGTTTCAGATGAAAAATATGAGGAGAATGGGGTGAAAATAGTTTTTCTCCCCTATTTCAATCTATAGCGGTTGGCACTTCACTATAGAGGTATAATATCCGCTATAACTGACGATATTAAGCTTTGGGAAAGGAAAGTTCTCCCAGGTCTTTCCAAATTCTTTCGCTCTGACATAGTACGAGATCCCAAATTTCTTAGGTGCTCGGGGAAGGTCACGTGTAATTTTCTTGGGTGGCTCAGAAATTCCTCGTCAGAGCAGGATAATAGTATTTTCCCTTTTTAGTAGGTGCGGCTAATTAGGGGGAAGTTTGATATTTTGCGTGGGTTAATAAATATGAGATCACTTGGTACAGTGAGGGTCCTGGGCTAGTTCTCTTTATCTTCTTATTTTTGGGATCGTTCGAGGATGAACAATGGGTAAATTAGTATCTGTTATAATGACTAGATCCGTCGTTATTGTAGAAATCACGATATCGTAAAAATTTAAGAACGATTTAAAAATGTTTTGTGTTAAGTGGGGCGACGTGATGGAAAATTTTAGATTTTTGAAAATCATCCAGACTAGCGTCACTCTGCTATAGCGGTATTTATTCTGCTATAGCGCTGCTGCTGTAGCGAAATGTCATCCGCTATAGCGGGATAACGGGATGCAGTAGCTTTAGAACACAATTTTAATAAAAGACTTCTCCTCCTCAGTTGGAAAATATACGAGGGTTACTCCAAAAACCCTTCTAGGCTGCTCCAAGGCTTGGAAGCCATGGGGAGGAGGGATTCCAATTAATGGGACGCAAAAGCTCAAGTTTCAGGCTTGTCATCTAGCAGGGAATGCCTTTATGGAGACAAAAATGCATTGTGCAACTGCTTGGCATCCAGGTAGGCTAGATTTTCTTTCATTGAATAGATTGACTCGCTTCCATTTCATAATTATTGCATAGTCAGAAAAGGATAATCCATGCGTAGGCCATCGGGCACGGAGTCTGAAGGGTTGTTGTGGTTGAATTGGTTGAATTAGAAATGTGATTGAGTTGGGATATTGGGTTGACATGTTTCATATTGTGTACGTAGTTGTGTATGATATTTTTGTATGTTATTTTGATGTGCAATGACAGGGTTTTAGGGACTAGAATATCGGGAAGGTTTGGGGAACCGAAAGGGCTTGGGGAATTAAATGACTCTAGGAAGGAAAGGGAGTTCTGGGAATGAGTTGGTATAAAAAGGTAGAATAACTATAATGGATAAAGTACCAAGGTTAGGGGAAGTTTTCCTCATGTAGTTTTCAGTCCTAGGAGGAGGGTCGGGAATGGATATATCTACTAGTATGTATTAAGAGGTGAACCAGGGTTAGTCTTCAAACGAGATTTCAAGGTTGAGTTTACGAACTGAAATGGGGGTAGGTGATGGATACTAATTTTTCAATATGCATTATGTGTTCATGTACCATTATTTAGTAATGTATGAGTTGCATGCTTAGGGAATGAGTTCTGAATGTGTAATTGTCCGCTTATTAGTCTTGTGAAATGAACTTGTTTGTTGCTTGTTGGTTTACAAGTATGTTTGTTCATTTTTTGTGATTGATTGGACTTAGTGTGACATTTGGTTGGCTCAAGTACCATGCATGGTATGGTAATAATAATGGTTGGCTCAGGTACCATGCCTGGTATAGGAATAAAAATGGTTAGCTCAGGTACCACGCCTGGTACAGAAATTCATAATGGTTGGCTCGGGTACCACGCCTGGTATGGGTTGTTTTAATTCCATTGTTGTGTTCTTTCGATGGTTCCATGAGTGGACTGGGTTGTACTTCTTGACTGTGATTATTTCATATGGTCCATGAGAGGCTGGGTGATTACATCTAATTGTGGGGTTGGTCTTAGTGTAGGCCAAGATTGCATGTCTAATACTTAGGTGATGTTAGGGGGATCCTTGGTGGGCCCGGGCTATGTAGAAAAGAATATGTGGTGTGGTCATTATGTGTGGTCTAGAGTATGTTGTGGATATTGTTATCAGGTTGGAGAATCGTCCTAAGGATCCTTGAAGGGTCTGGATATGGTGAGTAGTACCATGAGTGTAGTTGGTCTGGTCTGGCAATTAGCCAGGCTATTAGTGGATGCTTGGTCATATGGGTTTACGTGGGTAATAGAGTGGTAGTCCAGGTCTGGACCTAGGGTTGGACTAGTGTGAGTTGACTTGGGAAGTCCAAGGGTTAAGGTGACTTAGGAAGTCTAAGGGTTAAGGTGACTTGGAAATGTCCTAGGGGTCGGAGCATAGTGTCTCATAATGGTGGAGTTGGCAGCAGAATGAATAGGAGGGAGTTGGCAGTGGAAGGGATAGAAAGGGTTGAGGTATGAGTTATAATTAGATGGTATGGTTGAGATTGGGATTGGTAAAGGGGAAAGTCAGAGGACGGGACTATGGTAGTTGATTTCATGTTTTCTCCTAATTTCATTATATGATGGTACGAGTGGATTTGGGTCTACCGATGATGCCTACCAGTACGTGTGTTTGTACTGATTCTACTCTTGCTATACCTTTAAGGTATAGTCTGGTTGTAGGGTTGGTGATGTTTCTTAGGTACAAGACGATGGCAATCTTCAGCAGCTTCTACTTCTTGTTCCTATGGTGGAAGTTGTGTCATTTTTCATTCCTTGTATTACTCCTGTAGTAGCTCTTGTATCAGCTTAGACTAGATTCTAGGGAGGTTTTTTTTTCAAGTTATAAACTATTTTCCCAGTCTTTAAAAAGGGATTTATTGTATTTTTTTGTAAATGGTTTCACGTATCAAAATAAGGTTAATTATTGTTATATGTTGTTTTCCGCAAGAACCTGTTGGATCGGGTGGTAAGGTTCATCTATCTAGGTGGTTAGAGTAGGCACTCGAATGGACCGGTAGTTGGGTCGTGACAGCTTGTGTGATTGATTTCGAAGGTAATTGAGATGATCACTTACCTCTTATCGAGTTTGCCTACAACCACAACTTTCATTCTAGCATCTAGATGGCTCCTTATGAGGCACTTTATGGGCATATGTGTAAATCTCCTATTTGTTGGTTTGAGGTAGGTGAGCCAAATTTAATTGGTCCAGATTCGGTTCATGAGACTATGGAGAAGGTTCAGATAATTAGGGAAAGGTTGAAGACCGCTCCAAGTCGACACAAATCATATGCAGATATGAGGAGAAGGGAGTTAGAGTTAGAAGTTGATGATTGGTTTTTCTGAAGGTGTCACCCATGAAGGGTGTGATGAGATTTGGTAAGAAAGAGAAACTTAGTCCCCGCTATGTAGGTCCCTGCATGATTCTGAGGAGAGTTGGTAGGGTTGCTTATGAGTTAGAGTTGCCAACAGATTTTGAAGCGGTTCATCCGGTTTTCCATGTTTCCTTGTTGAAGAAGTGTGTTGGTGATTCGACCTAGTTTGTTCCTTTGGAGGATGTGAGTGTGAAGGATAGACTTACATATGAGGAAGTACCCATGGAAATTCTTGATTGTTAGATTTAGAGGTTGAGGAACAAAGAAGTCTCTTCAGTGAAGGTCCTTTGGAGAAGTCAGCTAGTTGAGGGATTTGCTTGGGAAGCGAAAGCAGACATGAAAGCCAAGTACGCTCATATCTTTCCTTCCGATTCAGTTTCCAGTTGAGGTAATAGTTTCCTCCTTAGTATGTCCCTCTGAATCCGCTCCATCAATTTTTCTCATGATTCTAGCATGTATTCATGTTTTTCGAAGTTAGTTCAGTCATGTTTTAAGATAAAAAGTCAGTTTTCATGCTTGTTCTTCAGTTTTCATGTTTTGTTACTTGGTTAGGCTGTTTTATCTCCAATTTTCCTTGCTTAGTTTTTATTTGAGGACGAATGATCTCAAGGGGGAGATATTGTAACACCCCAGAATTCAAATCAGCTTTCAAAACTTAGAAACTCTGCAAAATTTAGAACTACTAGGGATCACGAGTCAAGTTCACGAGCCATGGATGGAACCACGACTCGTGGAAAGAACTCATGAAACTAGTCCTGCGGATTATCCTCAGGTCTGAGAATCACGAGTGAGTTTCTCGGTTCATGGATGGTTCCACAGGTCATGGAACCAACTCGTGGAACTTAGACTGAGGGTAGTCAATCCCCAGTAAACCACGAATAATTTCTATGACTCGTGGATGGTTCCACGAGTCATCCTGTTAACTCGTGAAACCTGATCCGCAGCTTGAAATTTAGGCTCGGGAACCACGACCATGATCCACGAACCGTGGTTTGGTCTACGGTCAATGGAAAGGGTCCGTGGAACCTGAAGCCAAGATTTTAAGTCTGTTTTCCCAGCTTTTATCTGGGGATATTTTTGTAATTACCCACCCTTTTAACTCTTAAATAAGGTCGTTTTGTCCACTTTTAGTAGGGTTTCTACCCTAATTAGCCGAAGTCTTTCATTATTCCTCATTCATCTACCAAAAGAGGAAAAAAACTTCATCATCTCCAAGTCTCAAGCTCTAAGTTCAAGACTCCATTTCTCTTCATCCTAGATCTAGCAAGCTTCAATTCCGGTATATGGGTATTTAATAAGGGATTGTTTTCACCCTTATGCCAAAACCCCCCAAGATTTTACTTGGATTTATCAATTTATGAAATTAGGGTTCTTACCCAAATTGAGGAAAACTTATGTATTCAGTTTAAAAGCATCAATTCATGGTTTCTCATTCATTACCATGATTTATTTGAGATTCCTTAAGTGTTTTCAAAAGCCCATGCATAAAGAATGATTTCTAGCATGATTCCATTAAATTGCATGTTTCAAGTGAAAATTGGCATGTTTAGACAACATGACCTTAAGTATTATGAAATTGCATGCCTAATTCTTCAAGCTATGAATTTAGAAAGAAAAGTATAATTTTAATTATGGCTATGCTAAGCTTTAAGACTTATGATATGAGAATTGCATGACATCAGATATGTCCTTATGCTTTTCAAATTGTTTTGGCATCAGATATGTCACAAGTATTATATGAGCTATATGTATGTTTTGAGAGTAGTATTTAGCATAAAGCAATGAGGGTTCTAGATAACCCAAGTCCAAAACTACGTTGCCAGCATAGGTTATATATCGCCTGATGGGCTTATCAATGTGGTTCCACGCTATGACATCATGGTGCCCCTTCCTTAGCCGGGCATAGGGTAGCTTTGCCAACTAGGGTTATATAGTTTGATTATGGTGTCCCGTACCTTGGTAGGGTTCGGAGCAGCTTTGCTAACTAGGGTTATATAGTTAGATTCCATATAGCTCACATGGTCTATTGTCAGTTATAATAAACTCCCGTATAAATGTTTTCAAGTTTTCTAAGTCTTATGATATCTTATCTTGAGGTTTGACTTCTATCTCATGCTTTATCTTTCAATTATGATATTTACTTATGATTTCTCTATTTACTCATTAACTCAGTTTTAAGTATGTTTTATCATGATTCTGCATATCTCACATACTCAGTACATCCTATAGTACCGATGCATATTCTCGCATTGCATCCTTTGATGATACAGATTCAGGTTCGGATCCTTAGATTTGTGGCTAGAGGTTAGCAGGTGTCCCAGCTTCGAGTGGTGAGTCCTCATCCTTTGAGGACTAGTATCAGTTTAGCTATTTCTATGGTTTTCTTCTTAGTATCTGGAGTTAGCTGGGGTCTTGTCCTAGCAACTCATTATTTAGTTTAGAGGCTTTTCAGACCTAGTTCGATATTCTGTATTTGAGGCTTCAGATTCTATTATGTTTATACCTTGATCTATTGATGACTCAATTTTCTTATCTCTTCAGTTGAATGCTTCCACTAAGTTCATCTATGTTTTCTTAAGTCATGTTATGGCCAAGGGTTAACTTGGGGCACTTGTGATCCTGGGTCCCATGTTACGGCCAGGGGGTATTCTCGGGGCATGACATCTGAGGACTGAGTATATAGATCTGAGCATAGTGTGAGACATGAGTTTACATATATAACAAGTATCATGTCGTAAAGCTAGAATTCGTAGAATCATAGAGTAAGGTTGGAATCATTGTCTGGAGTAATTTCTGTTTGTTCTAGGAACTGATTAATGGCATGAATCCGCATAAAGTCTGTGAATTTGAATTAAGACCATGGCGTTGAGACATAAGACATGAATAAGGTGTTGTAATGGTAGAAGTATACTTAAAATTCTAGGATAGAAATAAGTCTATGCACCCTTCCTAACTTCATTCTGACACCCATTAGCATCACTACCCGAGTCTCCAAAATCTGACTGATTCTACATCCCACCATCTCCCCCTTAGATTCATGATACGTTCTAAGTCTGTGGACCTTTCGCTAACCTCTAAATGGAACTATGATCATTTTACTCTAACAGAGCAAACACTACTCTAGGAGTTAATCTAAATATACACTTCCTTCTATAGTCTAAGGCTCTCCCTTATATAAAAGTCTTGGCCTCAACCTTTCTATCTCATATAGAGGTTGTACTTATCACACTCAATAACTTCCAACCTATCCCTTGCAATGACATGTAAAGATTACATGGTTCTAACTCCCAAAGCTCTCTCTTCCTACTGTCCACCAAACCAAATGCGTTAAATCCCACACTGAAAAAGGTTGTCTTAACCGGCCAAGGTTAGAACCATGTAATAAGGATCCTATCATAAGCCACAAAGGGAAACCTATGATGGCAACATATTTTTGGATTTCGGTTATTGGAACCCTCATCGCTCGGTGCTAAATACTACTCCCAAAATATATCATAAGGCTCACATACATGTGACATATCTAGATGTCAAATCTTGTTCATAAACATGTTTATAACCCGAATCTTCATACTACTCACAAACCTTGTTTTAGAAAATAATTCATGAGCATTGGTGGCCATCGGGTGTCTTTTCTTTCATAATAATTCATATCTTAAAAACTTGCATGGCACTAGTTCAATTTAATAATCACATACAATTTCATAAAACATAGGAACTAGGCATGCAATTGCTTGACATTCATGAGATCATACTATCAAAATACACCAATTTGCTTAAATCAATCCATGCATGCAAAATTGGCTAAGTTTAGCCTCCAATTCATGAAATAAAAGTTCACTTGTAAAAACCCATATAAATCATGCAATTTAGAATTAGATTTCATAGTAGAATCATGAGAAAATAATTTATAGAAAAGCCCATGAGAATTGGGTAAGAACCCTAATTTAAAAGTTCATAAAATCAATATATAATTTGGGGGTTTTGGGCATAAGGGTGAAAGAATCCCTTATTGAATACCCACATACCTGAATTGAAGCTTTCTTAATCTAGAGCTTGAGGGATGAAGGCTTGAAGATGGAATCCTTAGCTTGGAGCTTGGAGAATGGAGAGCCTTTTCTTCTCTTGAAACTTGATTGAGAGAATGGAAAAGAACTTAGGCTAAGTGGGAATACAACCCCTTCTAATTTTCCCAAAATGATTAAACTTAGGAGTTAAAAAAGTTAGAAATTACAAAAATACCCTCAGGAAAAGAGTTTAAAAACTTCTAAATTTTTTGTCATAGGCTTCCACGGACATGAATCACGGCCCGTGGAATGAACCACAGTCCGTGGAATGAAGGTCATGGTTCCAGGGCACTTTCAGGCCTCTGGACTGATTTCCATGAGGGGAAACCATGGTTCATGGTTTATCCACAACCTATAGATCAACCTCGTGAATCTCAGGCCAAAAACTGATCTGCAGGTTTGATTTCACTGACTCAAACCATGGGTCATGGTTTGATCCACGAGCCGTAGATGGCTCTCGTGGTTACTATCTGTCATTTTGACAGACAGACACTTTTTAGTAAAATGCTGATAATGTTTTACTCCAGACTCGTATTATGCACAGTCAGTGGTATTAGAAATAAGACTCGAAGATCTTTAATTTGGTGGGTACTAGGTCATCTAACTCTTCATATTCTAGTAGTTATGATCGGTTGAAGTTGACCCTTGAAAAATCTTACAATAAAACTCAATCGGTAAGGAAACATTCAACTCAACTTTGAGCTAGAGGTTCTTTATGATCCTAATTCATATCTAATACACCTCCAAAACTTAAGAATAGGTCTTAATACTTATATACATAGAAATTTTATCTAGTTTAGGTCTAACAAAATATGAAGAACGATTCAGATATTGGCTTAAATTTTTGAGGTATTACAGCAATTCAGATGCTCACCCAGTTCGTTGCTGCTCCATTAGGTTGACATGTCTTAGCACCCACCAACTTCAGTTCTCATGTTTCTTCAGGTGGATCAATAATTAGAGAGTTTCTCAGGATGAATTCGCCAGTGTTCACAAGGTCTAAGCTTAATGAAGATCCTCAGAACTTTATTGATGAAATGTGAAAGATGCTAAAGGTTATGCATGCCATTAAAACCGAGGGAGTAGATATTGTTTCTTACCAGCTCAGGGATTTAATAAATGTGTGGATGATCAGTGGAAGGATGGTCGTGGTGAGAATGTCGCTCTACTAGTTTGGGATAATTTCAAGCGGGCTTTCTTGGATCATTTCTTCCCTCAGGAATTGAGAGAGGTTAAGGCGGAGGAATTCATGAATTTGAGATAGGGTACAATAAGCGTGAAGAAGTATAGTCTTAAGTTCACTCAGTTGTCTAGATATTATCCAAATATGGTCCCAAATATGATAGGTAGAATGCGGAAGTTTTTGTCAGGTTTGGGAAAATATATGAAGAAAGAGGGTAAGGCCATATTGTTAATCAATGATATAGACATATCCAAAATCATAGTGTATGTTCATCAAGTTGAGGAGGACAAGGAGAAGGACAGAGAGGAATATCAGAGTAAAAGGGCAAAGTCAGCAGGCCATGAGGACAATCAACAGAGAAATGGGAATGGTAATAGGAACTTCTTTCAAAGGATGTCATCTTGACCTGCACAGTCAATTGCTAGTACACTGACACCGAGGAATAGAAATGATCAGAGGATCCTGAATAGTTAGAATTTTAGGGCACACAGTTCTCAGACCCAGGGTAGTGTGGCTTATAGAACTACTTGGTACCCACCTTGTGAAAAGTATGGCAAGAACCACTTGGAAGAGTGTCATTTAGGTACAAATGAATGTTTTGGTTATGGCCAGCAGGGCCACTTCTTAAGGGATTGTCTGTCTACACGATAGGGCACTGGGGGAAACAGAGCCCAATCTATGACTTCAGCAGTTCCAACAAGCATAGTTGCCTAAAAAGGTAGTACATCATGTATAGGCAATGGTCAAAACGATATGTATGCCATATCTAGCCGCCAGGATTAGGAGAACTCCCAGACGTTGTCACTGGTATGTTAAAATTCTTCTCTATAGATGCTTACATGTTACTTGATCCAAGCGCTACCTTGTCTTTTGTGACTCCTTATATAGCAGTTAGGTTTGGGATTTACCCCGAATTACTTTTAGAGCCTTTTAGTGTTTCCACTCCTATTGATGAGTCAGTTATAGCAAAAAGTTTATCAAAATGGCATATTTTTATTCCATCATAAAGACACCACAAATGATCTAGTTGAGCTGGATATGATGGATTTTGATATCATTCTAGGCATGGATTGGTTATATTCCTGTTATGCCTCGGTCGATTATAGAACTCGAGTAGTAAAGTTTCAGTTTCTAGATGATCCAGTTCTAGTTTGGGAAGGTAGTCTAGTTGTGCCTAGGAGCTATTTCATTTCATACCTTAAGGCGTGAAAGTTAGTTTCTAAGGGGTGTATCTATCACTTAGTTAGAGTTAGAGACTTTAATGCTGAGACACTTCCCCTCCGGTCAGTTCCAGTCATAAATGAGTTTCCATAAGTCTTTCCTGATAATCTTCCCAGAGTCCTTCCATACAGGGAAGTAGACTTTAGGATAGATATCATTCTCGACACTCAGCCCATCTCTATTCCACTATATAGAATGGCTCTAGCAGAGTTAAAAGAGTTGAAAGAGCAGTTAAGGGATCTCCTTGATAAGGGTTTCATCCTTCCAAATATCTTACCTTGGGGTGCTCCAGTCCTTTTCGTGCGTAAGAAAGATGGTTCCTTCAGAAAGTTCATCGACTATAACCAATTAAACAAAGTCACCATAAAGAATAAGTATACCCTATCTAGAATCGATGACTTATTTGACTAGATCCATGGTGCCACTTGCTTCTCTAAGATAGACCTCAGATCAGGCTATCATCAGTTGAAGGTTAGAGAAAGTGACATCCTTAAGACAGCTTTTAGGACCCGTTATGGTCACTTTGAGTTCCTTGTCATGTATTACAGTTTGAATAATGCTCCTGCAACATTCATAGACATCATGAATAGAGTGTTTAAGAAGTATATTGATATGTTTATCATTGTGTTTATCGATAATATCCTAATCTACTCCAGAAGTGAGAAGGATCATGCATACCACCTCAGAATAGTCCTTCAGGCTCTCAGAGACCGTGAGTTGTTTGCCAAGTTTTCCAAGTATGAATTTTGGTTGAAGTATGTGGCATTCCTAGGCCACATAGTTTATAGCGAGGGTTTTCAGGCTGATTCTCAGAAAATAGAGGTAGTAAAGAGTTGTCCCAGACCCACAACTTCAACTGATATCAAAAGTTTCTTGGGTTTAGCTGGCTATTATAGAAGGTTCATAGAGGGGTTTTAATCTATTGTCACCGTATTGACAAAGTTGACTCAGAAAAAGGCTAAGTTTAAATGGTCTGAAGCTTATGAGGAAAGGCTCTAGACATTAAAGACTCATTTGACTACTGCTCCAGTGTTGACCCCACTAGAGGGTACAGAGGGTTATGTTGTGTATTATGATGCATCCAGAGTGGGAATTGGGTGTGTGTTGATACAGAATGGCAAGGTTAAAGCTAATGCTTCCGGATAGCTTAAGAATCAAAAGAAGAATTATCTGACTCATAACATTGAGCTGACAGTTGTACTGTTTGCATTAAAGATTTGGAGCCATTACCTCTATGGTGTGCATGTAGACATGTTTATTAATCACAAGAGCGTTTAATATGTTTTTATCTAGAAAGAGATAAATGTCAGGTAGAAGAGATGGCTCAAATTACTTAAGAATTACGACATTAGTATTCTCTACCATCCAGGAAACCTAATGTGGTTGTTGATACTCTTAGTAAGTTGTCTATGTGAAGTACAACTCATGTAGAGGAAGAAAAGAAAGAGATAGCTAAGAAGTGCATAGGCTTGCACGTTTGGGAGTTTGTCTTCTAGACTATTATGAAGGTGGTGTGCTCATTCAGAATGGAGCTGAATCATCTCTAGTAGTGAAAGTTAAAGAAAAGTAGAATAGAGACCTCATCTTGCTCCAGTTAAAAAAAGATATTCACAAGCAGAAAGTGTTGGTTTTCACACAAGAGAGAGATGGTGTCTTGAGGTATCAAGGCAGATTGTGTGTCCCAAATGTAAATGGTCTTAGAGGTAGAATAATGTTAGAAGTACACAGTTCCAAATATTCAATTCATCTAGGTTCTATGAATATTACCATGACTTGAGAGAAATTTATTGGTAGAATGGTATGAAGAGGAATATTGCAGACTTTGTTGCTAAATGTCCAAATTGTCATTAGGTTAAGGTAGAGCCTCAAAGGCCATGTGACACGAATCAAAATATAGCACTCCTGGAGTATAAGTGGGAGATGATAAATATGGACTTCATCACAGGTCTACCGCGATCTCGATGAAAACATGAATCAATTTGGGTGATTGTGGACCAATGACCAAGTCAACTCATTTCTTACCAGTAGAGATTTGTACATCCATGAGATAGTCAGACTTCATGGAGTTTAATTGCCATCATTTTAGATAGGGGTGCTCAGTTCACTACCCAATTTTGGAAATCATTTCAGAGAGGTTTGGGTTTGAAGGTGAACCTTAGTACCGCCTTTCACCCATAGACAGATGGTCAGGAAGAGCGTACTATTCAAACTTTAGAGGATATGTTAAGAGATTGCGTTATTGATTTTAAGGGAAAATGGGATGACTATTTGCCTCTCATAGAGTTCGTGTACAACAATAACTATCATTCAAGTATTCAGATGGCTCCTTATGAGGCTCTTTATAGAGAAAGGTGTAGATCTCCCATTGGTTAGTTCGAAGTTGGTGAAGAAGAGTTCATAAGTCCATACTTAGTTCATCAGGATATGGAGAAGGTTAAGACCATATAGGAAAGGTTGAAGACCGCTCAGAGTCACCAGAAGCCCTACATGGATGTTATTGTAATGCCCTGTACATTCCGGACATCTTTTATAAGCTCAAAATGAATCTATGTGACCCTTAGAATGATTAGAAATTGATTGGAGATGAGTTTTGAAGCTTGGGAAGCTTAGAATGTGAAATAGGTTCATGCCCCGCATAGGGGTCACCCATGTTTTGGGCTGTGCCTCACACGAGGGTCACCTATACCTTGGGACGTGCCTCACATGGGTCCCATCTGTGCTTTGGGGTGTGCCTCGCACCCTCTCGCCCTTAGATGGCCTGCCGGGACTTTATTTTATTTTGCTATTTTAAGGGTCTTTTGGACTTTTCCTTACCCAAAACTATCCCCCCACTTCTACAAAACATTCCTAAGTCCTTAAGGCATGATTTTTACCATGTAAATATGCTACTCTTCTCTCCAAAATTTCAAGAAGCAAGAGTACCTAGGGTTCAAGGTTCTTATGGTCATAATCAAGCGTTTCTCGATATTTCTCTCCTTCAAACCTAGGGCTTTCTTATCTAGATCTTCAGACATTAGATTTTCTTCACGAATTTTCTTCTACCAGGTATATGGGAATTCAATGAGGGTTTCTTTTTCCCCTCATGCCCAAAATTTTACATTTCAGTATAGTTTTTGCAAGTAATGATTCTAGGGTTCATACCCAAATATGTGTTTTCCTACTAATTTTATTTCTTGCTGATTTTACATGATTACTATCCTTATTACAATGATTTCTATATGAATTACTGCACAGAACTTTCAAAATCCAAAATTTTAGAAAAAGTGAGTTTTAGCCTGATTTTACCCAACTATGCATGTTTTTACAGAATTGAATTCCTTATGATACTATATGTTTTCCGTGTATATTTAAGTCATATTGCATGAAGATTTACAAATATTTTCTTAAAATCCCTGAAATTTAGATGAAATAGACTTAGCCTGGATTTACAGTATCTTTTGCATGAATTAGCTTTCTCTTCAAGAATTTAGCATGAAATTATAGTATTTTCACATGAATTAACTTTTCTTCAGAATTTAGCCTAGTATTCTAGTCATCCGGTTTAAAGCATGAAATTAGTCAGTTTTCAGCCTACAACTTTTTAGATAATAAAGGTTTTCAGACCAGTTAAGTTCTGATGCAGCATTCCAGAACTCTAGTTTTAAAAAGAGCTATCAAAAATCAGTTTTGGGAGTAGTACTTAGCACCGAGTTGGACTAAGGTTTAGCATACCCTAAAAATCCTAGAACTACGTACCACCATAGGTTATTTAGCCCCCCAGTTGGACATCAGAACTAGTGATCACGTCAGTCATGCCTCTATACCCTGGCAAGGTATATTGGGTCTTCTCGATGGGGCATATATATTATCTCACGTGGCTTATGTCGGTTAACAGACTCTCCCACATAATTTGACTCAGTAGATATGTACTTGGCCCCTCTCAAATCAGCTTCATTATATTCATTGTGTTTTCAGAGCAGTCCTGTATCTCAGATTTTATGCATATTATGTTTGGGCCTCAGTACAACAAATTTAGTTTACAGTTAAAATAACTTATCAGTATTTTCAGCATGCTTAGTTATCTTATAGTTCAAATATCTCAGAGTTACAGTTCAAGAACATGTTTTATACTCTTTTTAGTAAAAGAGTTTATGTTCTACAACCATGACTTATGCATTCCCATATATTTATACTTGGTCCAGTTTTCAGCTATGCTTTTCAGTATACATGCATTTTCTCAACATTTAAAGGTAGTGCATTATCTCACATGCTCAGTACATTCAAAGTATTGATCGCATACTTCTTTGTGCTGCATCCTTTCATGATGCAGGTTTTAGTGCTAGCTCTTAGAATCAGGGTCAGACAGATCACAACTTCTATCCAGTAGGTGATGAGTTCTCTTTATTTGGGAACTCCAGTCAGTTAGTAGTCATAGCAATTTATTTTAGTTCTTATACATTGAATATAGATAGTTGGGGGTCATGTCTCATCTTATTGTAGTCGGTGTTAGTAGAGGCTTCACAGTCAGTTAGTTAGTTGGTTGTATTAGTGTTTCAAATGACTTTGTATTTCAATTTATGAAAGCTCATTTTATTACAGTATTTTTCAAGAGCTCAATACATATTTTAGTTTCCATATTATCCTTCAGTATGTATCTTAATAGTATGTTAGACCATAGGTTAGCTTGGGGTCACTTGTGACTCTAAGCACTGTGTCACATCCAGGGTGTATGCTCGGGGCATGACAAACTTGGGATCAGAGCACAAAGTTCAAGTGTCCTAGGGTGTCTGTGAAGCTGTGTCTAGTAGAGTCTTACTTATGGGTATGTTGTGCACCACACTTATAATCAAGAGGCTACAAGGAATTTAGGAAATATTTTGCCTTCTTTCATACTCCAGGTCATGCAGTAGAGTTTTTCCTTAAGAAACTTATGCAAATTCGTGTGTTTCTCCAACTCCTCCAATCATGCCTCATCTTTTGAGGTGGTGGAAATAGTAAATTTCAGATTCCTATCAGTGAAATGCTCTCAGAAAGAGTTATTAGAAAGTTAAGAGTCTACATAAGGGCTTAAGAGGATCCCATTAGTGCGTTAAGTCTATTGATTCAAAAGCATGTACCATTTTTCACTCGTTCAAGTTGAGCTTATAGTAGAATGTGCTCTTAGACCCTCTGTAGACATGTGATTTTTTACCCTTCCCAAGTTTTAACCCATTTTTAGCTTTAAATGTTTATTTTGAGTCTAATATTTGATTTAATTTTTAGTAGATATTTTTTTAAAATGGTAAAAAATATTTCAAAAAATAGAGTCATAATTTAGGATAGGTTTTGTTGTTTTACTTTTCAAATAATAAGAAAATTTTCAAAAATATATATTTTTCTCTTAATTTAGGTTTAATAAATAAGCTAGTAATTTTAGTATTTTCTTAATTATATTTTAGTCTATCCATTTAACTTTTCATATATTTTGTTAGTCCAAAATGAATAGCTAATCCATCATTAATTATATATTTATAAAAAAAAGAATAGAAAAGACAAAATATAATTTCCTAAAACTAATCCCACACCCCTCAAACCCACCTCACATCACTCCCTCACTACCCCATTACCCCCGTATTCCCCCTCACAATACACACACCCACACGTCCCCTCCCCATTTCCCCCACAACACTCTCACACACATATACATTAATATAACACACACACACGACACAAAAAAAAGACGAGAAAGAAAACTCAACAGAGAGAAATGAGAGGAGACAACAAAATAGAAAACTCTGAGTGAAAAAAAGAGAGCAAACAATAAAATGGAGAGATAATTTTGAAGGTTCACTGGTTGGAGTTTGGATTTTGGGTCTTTGTTTCGAGTTTTTGGTGACACTCTTACTTCTATTTTCAGTTAGTTTACCACACAGGTTCTTGCTCGGTTCTTTTGTATTTACTTTTCATATAATTTTATTGTGAATCAAAGCATATTTAAAGTCATTTAAATTGTTTCATTTATGATTTAGTACGTAAAATTGATTATTTATGTGAGGTTTTATTATGAGTTGTATGTTTAGCTATCCGAATGCTTATATATGTATGCGTAAATTCAGGATTTTAAGATATTAATAGCCTGAGTATAAATATGTTTCAACTAATTTTTTTGAATAAAAATGGACGTTGTTAAGAACCTTACAATAACAACAACATACCCAGTATATTCCCATAAAGTGGGGTCTGGGGAGGATAGAATGTACGCAGACCGTACCTTTATCCCAGGTGAAGTAAAGAAGTTATTTCTGATAGACCCTCGGCTCGAAATAGTCCAAGATATATAGCCAATTAACAAAATAACAGATGATCACAAAACTATACTAAAACAAAATAATATAATAATCTAACTACACAAAGTACTAGAAAGTACCCAACGCAGATGAAACAAAAGCTACAAGAGTAGCCTTACACCTACAACTAAAAAGGCAATAAAATATTGCACTCCTCCCTACTAAGGAGCCAACCAACCTAGTAAGAACCCTGAGATTTAAAATTACTTGCAGCAAGAACCCACCAATTGAGCTGGATATAATGGATTTGATATCATTCTAGGCATGGATTGGTTATATTCCTGTTATGCCTCGATCGATTGTAGAACTCGAGTAGTAAAGTTTTAGTTTCTAGATGATCCAGTTCTAGTTTGGGAAGGTAGTACAGATGTGCCTAAGAGCTATTTCATTTCATACCTTAAGGCCTGAAAGTTAGTTTCTAAGGGGTGTATCTGTAACTTAGTTAGATTTGGAGATTCTAATGATGAGACACTGCCCCTCCGGTCAGTTCCACTCATAAATGAGTTTCCAGAAATCTTTCCTGATGATCTTCACAGAGTCCCTCCATTTAGGGAAGTAGACTTTAGCATATATGTCCTTCCTAACACTCAGCCCATCTCTATTCCGCCATATAGAATGGCTCTATCAGATTTAAAAAAGTTGAAAGTGCAGTTAAGGGATCTCCTTGATAAGGGTTTCATCAGCCCAAATATCTTACCTTGGGGCGCTCCAGTCTTTTTTGCGCATACGAAAGATGGTTCCTTCAGAATGTGCAATGACTATCGCCAGTTAAGAAAAGTCACCATAAAGAATAAGTATCCCCTTCCTAGAATTGATGACTTGTTCGACCAGCTCCATGGTGCCACTGGCTTCTCTAAGATAGATGTAACACCCCAGAATTCTAATCTAAGATCTGAACCATTCTTCATATATGGTTAGATCAAAACTGATGAATTTTCTATAAATATAAGTATTAAGATCAATTCTGAAGTTTGAAGGTGTATTAGATATGAATTAAAGTTATAAAGAACCTCTAGATCAAAGTTAAGTTGAAAACCTTTCTACTAATTAAGTTTTCATGTAAGTTCTAACTAGGGTCAAATTCAGATGACAATTTCTAGTAGGATATAAAGAGTTAGATGGGCTAGTTCCCACCAAATTAAAGGTATTTGAATTATCTTTCCAACGCCACAAACCTCTCATTAATTTGAATCCAGAGTAAGATGTTATAGGCATTTTAGTGAAGCACTGTCAGCTGTCAAAAATCCAATGGGCGTGGCGACAAGCGTGGGAATTTTGACGGGCGTCCCTGATGCCCGTGGTGACCACTATGGCCCATGGTGGCAGCATGTGGGAACTAACCAGTGAGCCTATTTGATCCTTGTGAATCCCATGGTTGAGTACGATGGCCCGTGGGAGCCACGACAGCCCGTGAGAAGCATGTTCCGGCGACTTTTCTGTATTTTTTTCAACATTTAAGTTGGAGGTAGTTTGGTCCTTTTCTTACCTCATGTCTTTTACCACATGTTTTAAGCACCCAAAGGGGGTTATTCCTCATAAAAACATCGATCAATCTCTAGAATATTTCTCTCAAAACTCTAAGGCAAGACACCTAGGGTTTCAAGCAAGCAAGAGCATAGAAGCTCAAGCTAGAAAGTCTCTCAAGGGTTTTACTTTAGATTTCTTCTCCAAGTTTTCATCCCCCAGTTCCAGCCTTAGAAACTCTTCAGTAATTAGGTATGTGGGTATTCAGTAAGGGTTTAGTTTACCCTTATGCCCAAAACCTCAGTCTTCTATTTCAAATTTCATGATGTCAGAAACTAGGGTTCTTACCCAATCATACTAAATTTTATAGAATTCAGTCTTTATGATTTCTACATGATTTATATCCTATTTTAGAAGATTTGCACCATGTTTTCAATGACTTGCATGATATTTTACAAGAACTTTAACAAATCGAGAATTTAGCGTAAGATTGTAGTATTTTCATGAGAATAGGTTTTCTTCAGAATTTGACCTAAATTACTTTTCGAGCATGAAATTAGTCAATTTTTAGTCTAAAGGTTCTCTTCGAAACTTCTCATGAGTTAACTTCTCCTTCAGAGCTCAGCTAAGATTGTCAGCACTCAGTCTTAATAAGTATGCATAATTTACAATCCAGTTATTTTAGTAATAAAGAACTATGCATGATTTAGCAGGCTTCAATTTACCTTCAGTATGTTTTACAAGAATATATTTTAAATATGGACTTTCAACATATGCCATCAATGATGATGAACTTAGTAGGTCTTGTGATTAGCATGGTATCAAGATATGCCATCAATGATTACAAACTCAGTAAGCTTCATGGTTAATATGACATCTAGATATATCCACATGCTTTATAAATAGTTTTCAATTATACAGTCTTTGAGAAATCATCTATATTAATTAGGTTGTGATGTAGCATTCCAAAACTTCAGTTTTAAATGAGCTATCAGCATTCAGTTTGAGAGTAGTACTTAGTACTGAGTTGGACTAAGGTTCAGCGTACCTAAATTCGCAGAACTTCGTGCCACCGTAGGTTATTTATCCCCTCAGTTGGACCTCAGAACTAGTGATCATATCACTAATGCCTTTATACCTTGGCAAGGTATATTGGGTCCTCTCGATGGGGCGTATACATCGAACTCCATGCTTAGCTCACATGGTTATATGTCAGTTAATAGTATCTCCCACAGTACCACAGTCAATATTCATTATTGCATGACCTTGTATTCAGTTATTCAGTTCAGTTCAGTAGTATACAGTTGCATGTTTACATACTTGGTCATTGCATTAGCTCATATCTTTCAGCTTGCATTAAGTATAGTATCTCAGTGTTTTCATCATGTTCAGTAGAACAAACTCCCCTAAGGATTTACTTTACACAAGATTTTGGCATGACTCATTGTTTTCAGCTCAGTTGCACTATTTCATGATTTACAGACATAATTCATCTTTTCAGTCTATGGATCCCCAAGTAATAGTTTTACTTATCTTAAAATATCATGATCTCACAGTTACAGCTCAGAAACATAATTTACACCCTCTTCAGTAAAAGAGCTTATACTCTACAGTTTGACTTATGCATTCTCAGATACTTATACTTAGTCTAGTCCTGAGCCATATTTTTAGTATACACATGTTTTCTCATGATTTTGAGTTAGTGCATTATATCACATGCTCAGTACATTCCATAGTACTGACCGCATACATTCCTTGTGCTGCATAATTTAATGATATAGGTTTCAGTGCTAGCTTCCAAGATCATGGTCAGACAGATCACAACTTCCAATCAGCAGTTAAGGATGAGTTCTCCTTATTTAGGAACTCCAGTCAGTAGTAGTCATAGCAGTTTATTTTTAGTTTGATATATTTATTAAAGATAGTTGGGGGTCATGTCCCAGCTAACTATAGTCAGTGTTAATAGAGGCTTCATAGACAGTTAGATAGTCAGTCAGTCAGCTTGTATCAATTTACAAATGCTCTTGTATCTCAGTTATGAAAGTTTATTTTGTTATAATATTTTTAAAGAGCTCAGTATATTTCAGCTTCCGCATTATCTTTCAGTCTATATCTCAGTAGTATGCCAGGCCCTGGGTTGGCTTGGGGTCACTTATGACTCTAAGCACCGTGTTGCATCCATGGTGTAGGCTTGGGAATTTTGACGGGCATGCCCGACGCCCGTGGTGACCATGAAGTCCCATGGTGGCAGGGAGTGGGAAATAACAAGTGAGCCTATTTGACCCCTATGAATCCCACGGTTGGGTCCGATGGCCCGTGGGAAGCGTCGTCCGGCGACTTTTCTGCATTGTTTTTAGCATTTAAGTTGGGGGTAGTTTGATCCTTTCCTTACCTCAGGTCTTTCCCCACATCTTTTAAGCACCCAAAGGGGGTTATTCCTCAGAAAAACATAGATCAATCTCTAGAATCATTCTCTCAAAACTCTAAGGCAAGACAGCTAGGGTTTGAAGCAAGCAAGAGCATAGAAGCTCAAGCTAGAAAGTCTCTCAAGGGTTTTACTTCAGATTTCTTCTCCAAGTTTTCATCCCCCAGTTCCAGCCCTAGAAACTCTTCAGTAATCAGGTATGTAAGTATTCATTAAGGGTTTAGTTCGCCCTTATGCCCAAAACCTCAGTCTTCTATTTCAAATTTCATGATTTCAGAACCTAGGGTTCTTACCTAATCATTCTAAATTTTACAGAATTCAGTCCTTATGATTTCTACATGATTTATATCTTATTTTAGAAGATTTGCACCATGTTTTCAATGACTTGCATGATCTTTTACAAGAACTTTAAGAAATCGAGAATTTAGCCTAAAATTGTAGTATTTTCATGAGAATGAGTTTTCTTCAGAATTTGACCTAAATTACTTTTCAAGCATGAAATTAGTCAGTCTTCAGGTTCTCTTTGAAACTTCTCATGAGTTAACTTCTCCTTCAGAGCTCAGCTCAGATTGTCAGCACTCAGTCTACATAAGTATGCATGATTTTCAATCCAGTTATTTTAGTAAGAAGGAACTATGCATGATTTAGTATGCTTTAGTTTACCTTCAGTATGTTTTACAAGAATATATTTTAAATATGGACTTTCAACATATGCCATCAATGATGATGAACTTAGTAGGTCTTGTTATTAGCATGGTATCAAGATATGCCATCAATGATTATGAACTCAGTAAGCTTCATGATTAGTATGACATCTAGATATGTCCATATGCTTTATGAATAGTTTTCAGTTATACAGTCCTTCAGAAATCATCTAGATTAATTAGGTTCTGATGTATCATTCCAGAACTTCATTTTTAAATGAGCTATCATCATTCAGTTTGAGAGTAGTACATATCACCAAGTTGGACTAAGGTTCAGCGTACCTAAAGTCCCATAACTACATGCCACCGTAGGTTATTTAGCCCCTCAGTTGGGCCTCAGAACTAGTGAGCACATCTGCCATCCCTTTATACCCTGGGAAGGTATATTGGGTCCTCTCAATGTGGTATATACATCGGACTCCATGTTTAGCTCACATGGTTATATGTCGGTTAATAGTATATCCCACTGTCCCACAGTCCATATTCATTATTGCATGACCTGGTATTTAATTAGTCAGTTCAGTTCAATATTATACAGTTGCATGTTTATACACTTGGTCATTGCATCAACTCATATCTTTCAGCTTGCATTCATACAATATCTCAGTGTTTTCAGCATGTTCAATAGAACAAACTCCCCTAAGGATTTAGTTTACACATGATTTTTGGCATGACTCATTGTTTTCAGCTCAGTTACACTATTTCATGATTTTCAGACATAATTCATCTTTTCAGTCTATGGATCCTTAAGTAATAGTTTTACTTATCTTAAAATATCATGACCTCACAGTTATAGCTTAGAAACATGATTTACACCCTCTTCAGTAAAAGAGCTTATACTCTACAGTTTGACTTATGCATTCTCAGATGTTTATACTTAGTCCAGTACTTAGCCACATTTTCAATGTATACATGTTTTCTCATGATTTTGAGTTAGTGCATTATCTCACATGCTCAGTACATTCCATAGTATTGACTATATACATTCCTTGTGTTGTATCATTTTATGATGTATGTTTTAGTGCTAGCTTCCAGGATTATAGTCAGACAGATCGCAACTTCCAGTCAGCAGTTGAGGATGAGTTCTCCTTATTCAGGAACTCCAATCAGTAATAGTCATAGCAGTTTATTTTTAGTTTGATATATTGATTAGAGATAGTTTGGGTTCATGTCCTGACTAACTATAGTCAGTGTTAATAGAGGCTTCATAGACAGTTAGACACTTAGTCAGTCAGCATGTATCCGTTTTTAAATGCTCTTGTATCTCAGTTATGAAAGTTTATTTTGTTATAATATTTTTAAAGAGCTAAGTACATTTCAGCTTTCGTGTTATCTTTCAGTCTATATCTCAGTAGTATGCCAGGCCATGGGTTAGCTTAGGGTCACTTGTGACTCTAAGAACCATGTCGCATCCAGGGTGTAGGCTCTGGGAGTGATAATAGACCTCAAATCAGGTTATCATCAGTTGAAGGTTAGAGAAAGTGACATTCCTAAGATAGCTTTCTGGACCCGTTATGGTTACTTCGAGTTCCTTGTCATGTATTTCAGTTTGACTAATGCTTCTGCAGCATTCATGGACCTCATGAATAGAGTGTTTAAGCAGTATTTTGATATTTTTGTTATTGTGTTTATCCATAACATCCTAATCTACTCTAAAAGTGAGAAGTATCATGCATACCACCTCAGAATAGTCCTTCAGGCTCTCAGAGACCGTGAGTTGTTCGCCAAGTTTTCCAAGTATGATTTTTTGTTAAAGTATATGGCATTCCTAGGCCACATAGTTTATAGCGAGGGTATTCAGGTTGATTCTCAAAAAATTGAGGCAGTAAAGATTTGTCCCAGACCCACAACTTCGACTGATATCAAAAGTTTCTTGGGTTTAGCTGGCTATTTTAGAAGGTTCGTAGAGGGATTTTCATCTATTGTCGCCGTATTAACAAAGTTGACTCAGAAAAAAGGCTAAGTTTTAATGGTCTGAAGCTTGTGAGGAAAGCTTCTAGACATTGAAGACTCGTTTGACTACTGCTCCAGTGTTGACCTTACCAGAGGGTATAGAGGGTTTTGTTATGTATTGTGATGCATCCAGAGTGGGAATTGGGTGTGTATTGATATAGAATGTCAAGGTTAAGGCTTATGCTTCTGGACAGCTTAAGAATCACAAGAAGAATTATCCGACTCATAACCATGAGCTGACAGCTATAGTGTTTGCATTAAAGATTTTGCACCGTTACTTCTATGGCTTGCATGTAGATGTGTTTACTGATCACAAGATCATTCAATATGTTTTCAGCTAGAAAGAGCTAAATCTCAGGTAGAAGAGATGGCTCAAATTGCTTAAGAATTACGACATGAGTATTCTCTACCATCCATGTCACGCCCCGAGGCTACCCCCTGGATGCGACACAGTGCTTAGTGTCACGAGTGACCCCCAGATAACCCATGGCATGGCATATCTAAGAAAAACCAGTTTAAAGATATGTACTGTGCGGAAAACTAAAGCAATTAAATATCTGAAAGCGGGAAGAACCCAAATGAAATCTGAATATAAGAATCTGGTTGAGTACTGACTGAATAACAATACTAAAAGTGCTGAATCTAGTCTATGTCTGAAAGCCATCTAATTGAATAGGAGTTGTTGGTACATGCCCCCAGCTAACTCTAGCAAAATAGAAAACTGAAGAAATATACTGAAATAAAGGCATGTCTATTATCCCTGAACTATTGGGGACTCACCACTGAGTTGCTGAGTATGGACCGGAGGTCAAGTTAGGTGCGATCTGGATACTGAGTGCCAGAACCTACATCATGAAACGATGTAGCATAAAAGTATGCGTCAGTACTTTGAATGTACTGAGCATGCAGGATACAAAATGTACTAAACAATATATATATATATATAACTGGACAAAAGAATAAACTTGCTGAACTGTAACTGAGAGTTGTACTGAATACAGTGACTAAATATAAATCATGAAATAACATGCTGATCTGAATACTGAACATGTGTACTGAATACAAGGTCAATGCACATGAATCTGACTGTGGGAGATACTACTAACCGATATTTCCCAAGCTGAGCTAACTGAGGGGCCAACCTGTAACCTTGGATGGAAGGGCGTTTATACCTTGCCAAAGGTACAAATGAGTCTGACGTGGATCCACTGCTGATGTCCACAAGGGACAAGGAGGTACAGCCGAGTCTGATAGCTGACTCCTTCAAACCTACGGTGGTGCCATAGTTCTGGGACTTGGGGATTGCTACTAAGGGTCATAGCCTAAGATGATAGCTAAGCCCTCATCCCTAGTCCGCTTAGTACTAAGTCTATTCCCAACTGAATATAAGTTAGCATGCAACTATAACACTGGATAGCTCAAAATACTGATATAATCTGAGAATGCACACAACCAAGCTGTAGGATATGACATTCAAATTCTGAAATCTGATCATCTGGCTGAGTTTGCCTAACATGTATAATCTATGGAGTACTAAAAATTTCAACAAGTTAGGGTGCTGAACTCTGTACATAAACTATACTTATTCTCCAAGAAACATGGACTAAGCATTATATAATTCCATAACATCTGAATAGCAAGAATTCTCTAAGGTCTATGAACTCTAGGTTTTTAGCATTTATGGAGAACTGAAGGGATTTGACTGAGTGATAGGGACCTAATGGGTGAAAGGAACCCACTAGTGAAATCTCACATACCTGTATGAAGATTCTACGGTTGAACCTTTGTATTCTTAGAGGAACTTGGAGAAAACCCTTTTTGCCTTGTTCTTAAGAGAGAGTGTTCTGTTCTTGAGAGATTTGCTAAGTATGAGTGATTTAGAAGTAATGAGGGAGAGATAGAGTTAAAAACCCTTTAATTACCCCCAAAATGACATAGGGAATTAAAATAATTGGGAAAAGACTTGACTGCCCCTGGGAAAGTTTAAAAGAATCTGCAAAAAATCGCGCTCAGGGACTACCACTTTGTTGATGGACTGTCCTTCTAAATGATGGACCATCGACTGGAGCCATGGTTTTACCTGTGCGTTTTAGGGTCTCTGGTCCTAGGAACGACAGTTCAACAGCACGGTCTGTCCTTCTGAACGATAGCCCATCGTTTGACTCATGGTTCCTAGGGCTGGAACTGGGGTCCTCTAATTCTGGGAAATTACAACTCCTCAGGATGGACCGTTCTTCTGAATGACGGCCCGTCAAGGGACTCGTGGTTTTTGAAGACAGAGCTGAGGGTCTATTGGAATTGGGACTATGCGTTGAACGATGGACCGTTCTTCTGAACGACGGACCGTTCTTCTGAACGGCGGTCCGTGGTTTGAACCGTGATTCCTGGGAACTTGAACTTTTCTAAAAATTTTATTTTCTACTGGTTTTCTGAGCTTAGTCTGGGTTTGGATGTTCTGGGGTGTTACAATCTAGGTAAAGCTAATGTGGTTGTTGATGCTCTTAGTAGGTTGTCTATGTGAAGTACAACTCATGTAGAGAAAGAAAAGAAAGATAGAAGTGCATAGGCTTGCACGTTTGGGAGAGTGTCTTCTAGACTATGATTAAGGTGGTGTGCTCATTCAGAATGGAGCTGAATCATCTCTATTAGTGGAAGTTAAAGAAAAGTAGAACAGAGACCCCATCTTTCTCCACTTAAAAAAAGAAATTCTCAAGCAGAAAGTGTTGGTTTTCACACAAGAGAGAGATGGTGTCTTGAGGTATCAAGGCAGATTGTGTGTCCCAAATGTAAATGGTCTTAGAGGTAGAATAATATCAGAAGCACACAGTTCAAGATATTCAATTCATCTAGGTTCTATGATAATGTACCATGATTGAGTGAAGTTTATAGGTAGAATAGTATGAAGAGGGATATTGCAGACTTTGTTGCTAAATGTCCAAATTGTCAGTAGGTTAAGGTAGAACATCAAAGGCCATGTGACACGACTCAAAATATAGAACTCCCAGAGTGGAAGTGGGAGATGATAAATATGTACTTCATCACAGGTCTACCACGATCTCGATGATAACATGACTCAATTTAGGTGATTGTGGATCAATGACAAGATCAACTCATTTCTTACCAGTAAAGACTTGTACATCCGTGAAATAGTCAGACTTCATGGAGTTTCATTGCCATCATTTTAGATAGAGGTGCTCAGTTTACTACCCAATTTTGGAAATTATTTCAGAGAGGTTTGGGCTTAAAGGTGAACCTTAGTACCGCCTTTCACTCATAGACAGATGGTCGGGCAGAGCATACTATTTAAACCTTAGAAGATATGTTAAAAGCTTGTGTCATTGATTTCAAGGGGAAATGGGATGACCATTTGCCTCTCATAGAGTTCACGTACAACAACATCTATCATTCAAGTATTCAGATGGCTTCTTATGAGGCGTTTTATAGGAGAAGGTGTAGATCTCCCATTGGTTAGTTCGAAGTTGGTGAAGAAGAGTTCATAAGTCCATACTTAGTTCATCAGGATATGGAGAAGGTTAAGACCATATAGGAAAGGTTGAAGACCGCTCAGAGTCACCAGAAGCCCTACATGGATGTTATTGTAATGCCCTGTACATTCCGGACATCTTTTATAAGCTCAAAATGAATCTATGTGACCCTTAGAATGATTAGAAATCGATTGGAGATAAGTTTCAAAGCTTGGGGAAGCTTAGAATATGAAATAGGGTCATGCCCTGCACGGGGATCACCCATGCTTTTGGTCATGCCTCACACGAAGGTCACCCATGCCTTGGGACGTGCCTCGCATGGGTCCCACCTGTGCTTTGGGGTGTGCCTCGCACCCTCCCCCCCTTAGATGGCTTGATGGGACTTTGTTATTTTTCACTATTTTAAGGGTCTTTTGGTCTTTTCCTTACCCAGAACCGTCCTCCACTTCTACAAAACATCCTAAGTCCTTAAGGCATGATTTTTACCATCTAAATATGCTACTCTTCTCTCCAGACTTCCAAGAAGCAAGAACACCTAGGGTTCAAGATGCTTATGGTCAAACTCAAGCATTTCTCAAAATTTCTCTCCGTCAAACCTAGGCCTTTCTTATCCAGAGCTTTAGACATTAGATTTTCTTCACGAATTTTCTTCTACCAGGTATGTGGGAGTTCAACGAGGGTTTCCTTTTACCCTCACTCCCAAAGTTTTAGATTTCAGTATAGTTTTTGCAAGTAATGATTCTAGGGTTCATATCCAAATATGTGTTTTGCTACGAATTTGATTTCTTGCTGATTTTACATGATTACTATCCTTATTATAATGATTTCAATATGAATTTCTGCACATAGCTTTCAAAGCCCAGAGTTTTAGAAGAAGCGAGTTGTTGCCTGATTTTACCCAACTATGCATGTTTTTGCAGAATTGAATTACTTATGATACTATATATTTTCCGTGTATATTTAAGTGATATTGCATGAAGATTTATGAATATTTTTCTTAAAATCCCTGGAATTTAGATTAAATAGACTTAGCCTGGATTTACAGTATCTTCTGCATGAATTAGCTTTCTCTTCAAGAATTTAGCATGAAATTGTAGTATTTTCATATGAATTAACTTTTCTTTAGAATTTAGCCTAGTCTTCTAGTCATCAGTTTTAAAGCATGAAATTAGTCAATTTTCAGCCTAAATCTTTTCAAATAATAACGGTTTTCAGACCAGTTAAGTTTCGATGCAGCATTCCAGAACTCCAATTTTAAAAAGAGCTATCAAAAATCAGTTTTGGGAGTACTACTTAGCACCGAGTAGGACTAGGGCTCAGTATATTCAAAGTACTGATCACATACTTTTTTGTGCTACATCCTTTCATGATACAGGTTTTAGTGCTAGCTCTTAGAATCAGGGTCAGACTGATCACAACTTCTATCCAACAGGTGATGAGTTCTTTTTAACCAGGAACTCCAGTCAGTTAGTAGTATAAAAGTTTATTTCAGTTCTTATACATTGATTAGAGATAGTTTGGGGTTATGTCCCATCTTACTGTAGACGGTGTTAGTAGAAGCTTCACAGTCAGTCAGTTAGTTGGTTTTATTAGTGTTTCAAATGACTTTGTATTTCAGTTTATGAAAGTTCATTTTATTACAGTATCCTTCAAGAGCTCAATACATGTTTTAGCTTCCGCATTATCCTTTAGTATGTATCTCAATGGTATGTCAGTCCATGAGTCAGCTTGGGGTCACTCATGACTCTAAACACCATGTCGCATCTAGGGTGTAGGCTCGGGGTGTGAAAAACTTGGATCGGAGCACAAAGTTCAAGTGTCCTAGGGTGTCTGTGAAGCCGTGTTTAGTAGAGTCTTACTTATGGGTGTGTTGTGCACCACACTAATAATCAGGAGGCTACAGGGAATTTAGGAAATGTTTTCCCTTCTTTCATACTCCAGGTCGTGCAGTAGAGTTGTTCTTTAAGAAACCTATGCAAATTCATGTGATGCTCCAATTCCTCCAATCATGTCTCATCTTCGACATAGTGGAAATAGTAAATTTCAAATTCCTATTAGTGAAATGCTCTCATGAAGAGTTATTAGAAAGTTAAGAGTCTACACAAGGTCTTGAGAGGAGCCCACTAGTGCATTAATTCTACTGATTCAAAAGCATGTACCCTTTTCACTCGTGCAAGTTGAGCTTATAGTAGAATGTGCTCTCAGACCCTCTTCAAGAAACATTACTATAAATGGTGCCTTAGCCAAAAAGTATGGTTCTATAAGCATTTGGGTAGCACAATCGCTCAACAGTTAGTGTGAATGCAAATGTTATGGGCGATAGGTAGCAGAATGACCCCAGAACTAGGTGTACGAATTCAGAAGTATATTAGCTATAAGATTAGGATAGTGGCAAACTAAAATATGTAGCCATAGCCATGTATCAATAAGGTGAGTATTAGGGTGATAAGTCACTTGGCATTGAGGGAAGAGTAATAAGTTATATGTAGGTTCCATGGTAGTAGGTAGACGAAGAATGGTTGGTTAAGATAACTTAGAGCATAACTGAACTAGGTAAAGAAGATCCTTGAAGGTAGATGTGTATCCAGAGTAGGATGTTATTGCATGGTATTCAAAGACTTTGTGGTGCTATGTGTGACTAGTTTAGAATTCTCAGATTGTCAGTTATGGGGAAGGCTATATGTATATTTTATAGTGTTCATAGAGATGAATTCAGGAGATTATAGATAGATGGGGTTGAGTCCTTTAGTGTGGTTTTAAATTCATTGAATTGGATGGATATGAGATTAGATAAATGATAGTAGGCTAAGGAGTAAAGAGTAGATTTTAAGTATTAAAGAACGTGGATGTGTGCGTCCAAGAGACCTAAGCTTCGATATTTTGACTATAGAGGTTGGAGTAAGTTAATAATAGTGTCTCTGAAAGGAATGGCCAAGAAAGGAGTTGGTATGTTTTTTCAAATATAATGTCTGGGTGATATTAATATTCATGTGTATAGTGATACCCCGCAGTGCCGAGTGTTATACTTATAGATCTTTTTATAGAATAGGTCTGCACGCCTAGGATAGTGACCTTTGCGCTAAGGGGGAGATGATGAGGTGTTGAACTAAGGAAAGTCTTGAGTTTCTAGTGGTGATGAGTTTCAGAAGGAAGTTATGATGCGTGCCAAAGTGACCCATTCTTATTCTAGCATATTCCTTACACTTACTCTTAAGAGGACACTCTACCCATGTATTATGCCTTTGAACCATACCTATGCCTGAGGCTCGAATTTTCTATGTTGTCTCTTGTCAATGCTCTGTCCTTTGAAATGGAAGTGATAGCATCTCTCAGTGTTGTAAATCTTTCTCTAAGGTACTAGAGATCCAGGGTCTATGTTATGATACTCATAGTCCATGAACCAATATCTCACGTTATGCCCAGTCCTACAAACTCAAGTTTTATGATATGCTCAAAATGACTATTGAGATCATGGTACTTCATGTACATACTAAGATCAGACTTTTTAAAAAGTTCGTGCTTAAGATTTCCCTTCTCTAAGCCATGTGCACATCCACCCTTGATGGTTATGGGTAGTTATGGCATGTCTATGCTTAGAACAACACTCAGTTCATATCTTGTGTGCTCAGAATATAAAGTACCCATGACCATCGCACTGGGTTCCCGAGATCTCATCTTGAGTGACAAGGTCACCCTAAGTATAAGTCAATATTGAACAACATCCATGTATGCCTAATGTTCATGCTCTTGTTAAAGATGTTCAATTCATACTCCATGTTGATGGTCAAGAGTTAGGCCTCTAATTACATGTCATGCAGTTCATGCTCTCAATCTATTTCTTTAGGAATATTTTACCTTATGTTGGGGGAAGGGTCAGTAGAGGAAGCTAAGTACTGGCCTAGATGGGAACTAGTAGATGTTTCCTTTTAGTGGTGGCTACTGTACGATTTGTGTCACCAAAGTTGTTAAGTATGGATGAGATATGAGATGAGAATTAGTTATGTGTAATAGTTAGATGAGAATATATAGTGTGTCTCCTTGTATAAGTTCGAGAATTATTGATTATGGGGCTGCTTTAGAGAATTCTTTGATGGTTTTAGCTACAAAGGAGCCAAAAAGGGAATATAGTGATAGGCTTGGATATGATGATGAATACTTGAGGGAGATTGCATTATGTGACAAGTGACTTCTTGCCAAAGCTTGGGCTTGATTGATTAAGGTGATAGAGGGAAGTAGTATGCTTAGAGGGTGAATCTAGAGGTAGAATTTGACGAGTTTAGGATAAGCCTAAGAGCGGATCACATTAGATGTAGCACTTTATTCCTTCAAGTTAGGCTTAAAAAGGGTGAAAGCAATGTTTTGGATGCAGACTTTAGTAGCTATATGCGCCAATGGGAAGATTTGAGTCATAAGCGATGATGTGTAGTACTCAGAAGAGTTATGTAGTTGAAAGGTGTCGCTAAGATGGAAAGTTGTCAATCGTAGCATATGAGGTGAAAGTAGTTGTGTTCTTATTCCATTCCCAGCGTACTCAGGTTTTATGTCTAGCAGCTTCAGATCGAATGAGACTTACTTCCAAGTCCTTGCTGTTTGTACTCTATGAACCCATGTAAGATGACTAGTATACTCAGGCAATGTCGGTATTTCTTATTTAAGGGACTCATGCAATGGGTCGTGTCTATGCTAGTTCCTTGCACTCATAATTCGTGCTCAGACATCTTTAAATAGCTTGTCTTGTGCTCCTCATATCAGTTCAGTTCAGACTTTACAATATTCATTCTGTAAAGCCAAAACGGATTTACTTACAATTGGTATAACAATTTCTTTCTAGTTACATCAGTTCAGTTCAGACTTTACAATATTCATTCGGTAAAGCCAAAAGGGATTTACTTACAATTGGTATAACAATTTCTTTCTAGTTACAGCTATCATTCGAGGACGAATGATCCCAAAGGGGAGATAAAGTAACGCCCCATACATTTCGAAAATCTTTTATAAGCTCAAAATGAATCTATGTGACCCTCAGAATGATTAGAAATCAATTGGGGATGAGTTTAGAAGCTCGGGAAAGCTTAGAACGTGAAATAGGGTCGTGTCACATAGGGGTCATCCATGCTTTGGGCCGTGCCCTGCACGGGTGCCTTGGGCCATGCCTTATATGGGTCCCACCCATGCTTTGGGGTGTGCCTCGTACCCGTCTTAGATGGCCTGATGGGACTTTGTTTTATTTCACTATTTTAAGGGTCTTTTGGTCTTTTCCTTACCCAAGACCGTTCCCCACTTCTACAAAACATTCCTAAGTCCCTAAGGCATGATTTTTACCATCTAAATATGCTACTCTTCTTTCCAGACTTCAAAGAAGCAGGAACACCTAGGGTTGAAGGTTCTTACGGTCAAACTCAAGCGTTTCTCAAAATTTCTTTCTGTCAAACCTAGGGTTTTCTTTCACCCTCATGCCCAAAGTTTTAGATTTCAGTATAGTTTTTGCAAGTAATGATTCTAGGGTTCATACCCAAATATGTATTTTGTTATGAATTTGATTTCTTGCTGATTTTACATGATTACTATCCTTATTAGAATGATTTCTATATGAATTACTGCACATAGCTTTCAAAACCCAAAATTTTAGAAAAAGCAAGTTTTACCCTGATTTTACCCAACTATGCATATTTTTGCAGAATTTAATTCCTTATGATACTATATGTTTTCCGTGTATGTTTAAGTGATATTGCATGAAGATTTACTAATATTTTCTTAAAATCCCTAGAATTTCAATAAAATAGACTTAGCATGGATTTATAGTATCTTCTGCATGAATTAACTTTCTCTTCAAGAACTTAGCATGAAATTATAGTATTTTCACATGAATTAACTTTTCATCAGAATTTAGCTTAGACTTCTAGTAATCAATTTTAAAGCATGAAATTAGTCAGTTTTCAGCCTACAACTTTTCAGATAATAAAGGTTTTCAGACTAGTCAAGTTCCGATGCAGCATTCCAGAACTGCAGTTTTAAAAAGAGCTATCAGAAATCAGTTTTGGGAGTAGTACTTAGCTTCAAGTTGGACTAGGGTTCAGCATACCCTAAAAAGTCCCAAAACTACGTAGAACCATAGGTTATTTAGCCCTTCAGTTGGGCATCAGAACTAGTGATCACGCTAGTCATGCCTTTATACCCTAACAAGGTATATTGGGTCCTCTCAATAGGGAATCGGACTCCACATTTAGCTCATGTGGTTTATGTCGATTAACAGACTCTCCCACAAAATTAGACTTAGTAGAAATGTACTTGTCCCCCAGATCAGCTTCATTATTTTCATTGTGTTTTCATAGCAGTTCTGCATCTCAAATTTTATGCATATTCCATTTGGGCCTGAGTACTATAGATTCAGTTTACAGTTTAAATAACTTATCACTATTTTCAGTATGCTTAGTTATCTTATAGTTCAAATATCTCACAGTTACAGTTCAAAAACATGTTTTATACTCTCTTCAGTAAAAGAGCTTATGTTCTATAGCCATGACTGATGCATTCCCAAATGTTATACTTAGTACAATTTTCAGCTATGCTACTCTCATTATTTAAAGGTAGTGCATTATCTCACATGCTTAGTACATTCAAAGTATTGATCGTATTCTTCTTTGTGCTACATCCTTTTATGATGTAGGTTTTAGTGCTAGCTCTCAGGATTAGGGTCAGACAAATCGCAGATTCCATCCAGCAGGTGATGAGTTCTCTTTATTTGGGAACTCTAGTCATTTAGTAGTCATAGCAATTTATTTCAGTTCTTATAAATTGATTAGAGATAGTTGGGGGTCATGTCCCGGCTAACTGTAGTCGGTGTTAGTAGAGACTTCACAGTCAGACAGTTAGTTGTTTGTATTAGTGTTTCAAATGACTTTATATTTCAGTTTATGAAATTTTATTTTATTACAGTATCCTTCAAGAGCTCAATACATGTTTTAGCTTCCACATTATCCTTCATTATGTATCTCAATAGTATGCCAGACCATGGGTTAGCTTGGGGTCACTTATGACTCTAAGCACCATGTCGTGTCCAGAGTGTAGGCTCGAGGCATGACAGTTATGCGCACAAAGACTTAGAGTTTAAGCTTGATGATTAGGTATATTGAAAGTTTCACCCATGAAGGGTGTCATGAGATTTGGAATGAAAAGAAATCTTAGTCCATGGTATATTGGTCCATATCGAATTTTGAAGAGAGTTGGTAAAGTATCTTACGAGTTAGAGCTACCAGCTGAGCTAGTAGCAGTTCACCCATTGTTCCATATTTTCATGCTTAAGAAGTGTGTAGGCAACCCTTCATTTATTGTGCCTACTGAGAACATTAGGGTTAAAGACAACTTGTCATATATATAGGTCCTAGTTTTGATTCTCGAACGTCAGGTTTGCAAGTAAAGAACCAAAGAAGTTGTGTCAGTGAAAGTTTTATGGAGGAACCAGTTTGTTGAAGAGGCTACATGGAAAGCATAAAAGGATATAAAGTTTAGATACCCTCATTTTTTCACTCCTCAGGAAGAAGATGTTGAAGGTAATAGTCCTTCCCTTCTTTCAGATTTAGTAATTATGTCTTGTAATTGAGTCTTCTCAGTTCCTGCAATTTTATTCGTGCTTTGGGTCTTCTTACTTGTGTTTCTGACCTTTTTGTAAGTTCAGTTTAGAAGTAGTAGTTGAGTTGTGTTTCTATTCTTTGTTCACTCTAGTTTGACCTTCATTGGAGGACACGTGATCCCAAGGGGGAGATATTGTAACACCTTATATTCTGAATCAGCATTTATATTTGTACTTAGAAAAGTTGCATGCTTGTTTCATAGATTTACGATCATTTATATGGACCAGAGTTTAAAGGAACGGTCCATATAATGAATCGTAAACTGAACTCTTGCAGAAACCTCATCCCAAGTCTCTACATGAGAAAGAATAGACCATTTTTTCTGAAAAATGGGTCCGTCCTGTCAACCGTAGAAAAGGATCCGAGAGCTGACAGTTTTTGAGTAAAAGAACTAGTCAAAAAATGGTTCGTTCTTCTGCATGTAGAAAAATCATCCAAGAACTTGAAAATCTCAGAGAAAATAACTGGTCAAAAAATAATCATTGTTTTGAAAAACGGATAGAATTACTGATCGTACAAATCTCAGGGAAAAAATAATTGGTCAGAAAACTGATCATTTTCTGAATCGTAAACCCAAAAATATAGGCGACTATAAATAGAAATCTTAGTCATTTTTTGCTCATTTTTCAAGTCCAAACCTTTTTTCTCAACCCTAGGTGACAAGAAACTTTCCCAAAAGGCTAGGTAAGTCTTCTCTTATTGTTTTTAAGGTTATTTTAATGATTCCTAACCCTAACCGAAGGATCCTAATGTGTTTCTCATTACAAAACCCTAGGAATCATTGAGGGAATTAGCTTTTAAGGTCTTCATATAAATTTACTCCAATTATCTATTGAAGTTTAAAGTGTTCCTGGTATCTAAGGCTATTCATAGTAAGGAACCTTCTCCTTCCTCATGCCTTACATCTACAATTCCAGTTCAGTAACATTTAAAGCTAAGGCTTTTTCCCGAATTCACTTATTTTGAATTCTTCATGCTTCAAATTTCTTGTTGTTGATTCTATTATTGAGATTGTTGTAATCCTTACCCTTGAATGATAGTTCATATCTATTCTACCATGTGAACCCTTTTCTAGCTAAAGATGATTTTGAAACATAGTTATATTAGATATATTTAATTATTTATCATAAAGAGGTTAATTTCAAACTTTAGAAAAGTATCTCAGAAAACAGTTTCAGTCTAGTCAATTTTAGCTACAGAGCATGATTTAAGAAATAAAGTAAAACTAATTTTAGAAAGGCAGTTTTTAGCATAGATGCTCACCAGTAGCAAAATCCCATCCAGTTGAGCACCAGGCTCACCATCAATATCATTTTATATAGTGATTTTGAGCTAGAATCTCTACAATAAATTTTCAGTTGACTTAGATAGGCTTTGTTTTATGAACAATGTTTTGTGAGGATTATTTAGCACCGATATCGGGCAAGAGTTTAGATAACCAAACCCCAAAAACTACATTTCCAGAGTAGGATAAGAACGCACCATTGATTTGGGTGACTCCTCAGTTAGACCTAAAGTGGCTTAGGTATGGATCCATAGCTCAGTTTAGTTCCTTACCCTGGCAAGTTATGGAACGACTCTCTCAACTGGGCCAGAGGTTGGATATCATATGCTCACGTGATGCTTGTCAGTTAAGAGAAACTCCCCACTAAAGATACTAAACTATTTTTAGTACTTATTTTTAAATATCAGCTTTTATCTTTGCATTACTGTTTTACACATCTTTTCTACTTGTGTTTTGTTGCATCAGTTGGCATACTCTAGTTCACGATTTAGTTTACTCTTTTAGCCAGTATTTCTTCTTTATTTCATATGTTTCATTCAGCTTTTTACATATCGTACATTCATACATACTAACGCTATTTAGCGTTGTATCTTTATATAATGTAGACTCAGGTGTTCAGGAATGGTAGCAGATGCACCAGTAGGACCTTGCTCAGTCAGTTTTTGGTGAGACCTCTTATCTTTTGGAGGGCTCCAGTTTATCTTTTATTAGTAGTTTAGCACTTCTTTTGGTAGAGGATCTTGCTCGGCACTGTGCTATCAGTTCAGTAAAGGCTTTATAGACGATTTTAGTTAGACAGTCATTGCAGTCTAGTATCATTGTTTTGCAAACATATTTTGTTTCAAATTTCACACTTGATTTATAAACAATCCTAATTTACTTTCCATATTATTGCATGCTCACTTTACTTAAAAGCATTTGCATACTTATTCAAATTTCAGTTTAGTAGTTAGTCAAGCCAAGGGTCCGCTCGGGCTATTTGTGGCTTTGAGTGTCGGCCATGTCCAGGGTGTAGACTCAAAGCATCCACTAACTGTAGAAGGTTGAAGGGATGGCCTAGATTAACTAAATTGTCTGCCTAGACCTGGAAATATTAAATAAGAACCTCTGGACGTCTGAGCCAAACTCATATCACTCAGAGCACCCAACCCAGAATAACTATCATTAGAAATTTGCAATGCTTCCTGGACCATTCTGCTATGCTAATAATGCTGACCTCTACCAGAGAAGTCTCTGCCCTGAGATGATGAACCACTGAAACCACCATGACTACAATCTCTCTTTCCATTACCTCCATAAGCATCATAATTTATTCCCTCAATACTCCTAGCATGATCCATTATCTACTAAAAAGTACCCCAGTAGTCACTAACTGTGTTATAGCCACTCCCTTCACAAACTTTCGAATCCATTCTTTCTCTGATATAATACTCATCAAGGCATGCCTAGACATGGAATGAAACCTAGTCTCTTACTCGGTAACTGTCATGGTACCATACTCTAAGCTATCAAAGTCATCTCTGAAATTGTAAGGTATATACTTCCCACGGAAAGCCTTGGAGAACTGTGTCCATTTCATAGGAGGCAAACCCGCTGGTTTACAATCAAGATACAATCTCCACTACTGCTTTGCTTACATACTTCCCAAAAAAATCCTCGGAGAACTGTGTATATATCAATGTCCCTACCATCTGAAATGGTAGTATAATCCACACCATGAGACTCAACCAAACTAAGGTTATGCAACCTCTCTTGGCACTTGATCAAAAACTCATATGCATCCTCCCTAAGTGCACTCGTAAACTTTGGAGGACCCAATCTCACAAATCTATCAAGCATCTTTTGTTCCTCAATTGACATGCCAGCCTATCCATAACCAATGGAGCAATAAGAATGAACAGAAAAGCATCAATACATAGAGCCAAAATAGCAGCAATCTATGCCCCTGGAGTTTGAAAACCCTGAACCAGTACCCTTTCTAAAGGATGAACCCCATTTGTAGTCGGTGATCCATCATGAGTGACAGGTAGATCTTCGGTCTGAGCCATACCCTCCAAGAAATGCAAAGTACAAACTATAGTATCTTGCAACACTAGGGTAGCTATGAAACCCTATGGAACTTGGGTTATCCCCTCTCTTTCTGGTTGATAAGCCTCATCCTCAAATGCAATCTTAGGCTCAGGGGATTCTACTCTGGCACATCCCCTAGATGGCACTATGCCTCGTGCTCTACCTTTTACTCAGCCTCTAGCTAGGGCCCTAGCATCGGGTGCAGGAATACCATTATTGATAGAGCTGACCTTGTCCTCACAATCTGTTGAGAGAATGAAACACAAATTTAGAATTCAAGAAGTGAACAAGTGCACGATATGGAGTCAAAGAATAGAATTTTTCTAAGATTGTCCCTATCTCTCGAAGATAGATACAAAAGTTATCATAATGATCTCCTAGACTATCACGACCCAAGTCTACACCCTAGACGTAATATGGTTCTTAGAACCAGAAGTGGCCCCGAGATAATCATCGATACTGGCATAATTCAAAATCATTTGAATAGAAATATATAAATTAGAATACACTATGTAGAAGCAAGATTATGGAATAGCTTGTTCAATACATCAGTGATTAAAATGTTTACAACACTGTATTTTAAAAGAAAAGAAACTAAAACTAAATACAACAATTTTAACTGACTATTTATGAAGCCTCAACTAACACTGGCTATAGTTAGTCGGGACATGACCCCCACAGTCTCTAATCAATGTATAAGGATTGAGATAAATGTTATGACTACTAACTGACTGAAGTTCCTAAATAAGGAGAACTCATCACCTGCTGGCTGGAAGCTACAATCTGTCTGACCCTAATCCTGTGAGCTAGCACTAAAACCTACATCATGAAAGGATGTAGCACAAAAGGTTATACGGTCAGTACTATGGAATATACTGATCATGTGAGATAATGCACTAACTTTAAATCATGAGAAAACATGTAGTATGGATGCATAACTAAAAACTAGGTTAGGTATACGCATATGAGAATGCATAAGTTAAAAACTATAAACATGAGCTCTTTTACTGAAGAGAGTATAAAACTGTAACACCCCAGAACTTCCAAGCCCAGACTAAGCTCAGAAAACCAGTAGAAAATAAAATTTTTAGAAGAAGTTCAAGTTCCCAGGAATCACGGCTCAAACCACGGACCATCGTTCAGAAGAAAGGTCCATCATTTGAAACCATAATCCCTGAAATAGTAGTCCATCATTTGAAACCATAATCCCTGAAATAGTAGTCCATCAGTTCTGCCCCAGGGACCACGATTCAGGCAATGGACCATCTTTCAGAAGAATGGTCCATCGTTCAAACCGTAGTCCCAATTCCAGTAGACCCTCAACTCTATCTTCAGAAACCATGAGTCCCTTCACGGGCAGACATTCAGAAGAACGGTCCGTCCTGAGGAGTTGTAATTTCCCAGAATCAGAGGACCCCAGTTTCAGCCCCAGGAACCATGGGTCAAATGACGGGACATTGTTCAGAAGGATGGACCGTCATGTCGAACCATCGTTCCAAGGACCAGAGATCCTAAAATGCACAGGCAAAACCACGGCTCCAGTTGATGGTCCATCATTCAGAAGGATGGTCCGTCAACCAAGTCGTAGTCCCTGAGTGCAATTTTCTACAGATTCTTTTAAACTTTCCCAGGGGTAGTCCAGTCTTTTCTTAATTATTTTAATTCTGACCCTATGTCATTTTGGGGGTAATTAAAGAGTTTTTAACTCTATTTCTCCCTCATTACTCCTAAATCACTCATACTTAGTAAATCTCTCAAGAACAGAAAGCTCTCACTCAATAACAAGGCAAAAAGGGTTTTCTCCAAGTTCCTCTCAGAATCCAAAGGTTCAGCCATAGAATCTTCATACAGGTATGTGGGATTTCACTAGTGGGTTCCTTTCACCCATTAGGTCCCTATCACTCAGTCAAATCCATTCAGTTCTCCATAAATGCTAAAAGCTAGGGTTCATAGACCTTAGAGAATTCTTGCTATTAAGATGTTATGGAATTATGTAATGCTTAGTCCATGTTTCTTGGAGAATCAGTATAGTTCATGTACAGAATTAAGAACCCTAACTTGTTGTAATTTTCAGTACTCCATAGATTATACATGTTAGGCAGACTCAGTCAGATGATCAGATTTAAGAATTTGAATGTCATATCCTACAGCTTGGTTATGTGCATTCTCAGATTATATCAATATTTTGAGTTATCCAGTGTTATAGTTGCATGCTAGCTTATATTCATTTGGGAGTAGGCTTAGTACCGAGCGGACTAGGAATGAGGGCTTAACTGTCAGCTTAGGCTATGACCCTTAGTAGAAATCCCCAAGTCCCAGAACTATGGCACCACCGTAGGTTTGAATGAGTCAGCTGTCAGACTAGGTTGCACCTCCTTGTCCCTTGTGGACATCAGCAGTCGATCCACGTCAGACTCGTTTGTATCCTTGGCAAGGTATAAACGCCCTTCCATCCAGGATTATATGTTGTCCCCACAGTTTGTTCAGCTTGGGGTATGTCGGTTAGTAGTATCTCCCACAGTCAGATTCATATGCATTGACCTTATATTCAGTACTCGTGTTCAGTAGTCAGATTAGCAGGTTATTTCATGATTTATACTTGGTCGCTGCATTCAGTATAGCTCTCAGTTACAGTTTAGCATGTTAATTCTTTTGTTCAGTTATATATATATATATATATATATATATATATATATATATATATATATATATATATATATTGTTCAGTCCAGCTTGTATCCTGCATGCTCAGTACATTAAAAGTAATGATGCATTGTTTTGTCCTACATCATTTTATGATGTAGGTTCAGGCACTCAGTATCCAGATCACGCCTAACTTGACCTCTGGTCCGTACTCAACAGCTCAGTGGTGAGTCCTCAATAGTTCGGGGACAGTAGACATGCCTTTATTTCTGTATTTATCTTCAGTTTTCAGTTTTGCTAGAGTTAGCTGGGGGTATGTCCCAGAAACTACTATTCAGTTAGATGGTTTTCAGACATAAACTAGATTCAGCACTTTTAGTATTGTTATTCAGTCAGTACTAAACCAGATTCTTATATATTCAGATTTTATTTGGGTTCTTCCGGCTTTCAGATATTTAATTGCTTTAGTTTTCCACACAATACATATCTTTAAACTGGTTTTACTTAGACATGCCATGCCATGGGTTAGTTTGGGGTCACTCATGACAATAAGCACCGTGTCGCGTCCAGGGGGTAGCCTCGGGGCCTGACAAAAACATATCTGAACTATAAACTATGAGAAATCATGATACATAACATAAGTCAAATTGATACTAGGGATGCCATGCATATACTGAAAACATGTTTTAAAACTAAAGTTACATATTATAAGCTAAGTTTGTAGTACAATGACTCAAAGTGGTATCATAAGCTGAAAACAGGAATCATATTTATAAGTAATAAAATTGTATGTATGAACTTGAAAACTACGAGTCATGTACAAATATCATACTTGAAATAATTTTTGTGGGGAGTTTCTTATGATCGGCATAAACCATGTGAGCTACATGGAGTCCAACTTCTGAACTCTAGGTTGCAGAGCTTCCCTATATCTTGCTGGGTTATAAGACCGTATTTTGAGTAAAACTACTATCATGAGCCCATTGGGCTAGAGGTGGCGCTCCCAACTAACGAGGACCCTCTTAACCTATCCTGGCAATGTAGTTCTGTACTTGGGTTGTCTGGAACTCATATCCGTTCAATGCTAAATATTACTCCCAAAATATACTAGTGCTCATATCATATCATATGAAATGTCTGGATATGAAAACTATTCATAATCATGGATGGAAAATCTAGATGTCATATTACTCATAAACTTTACTTTTGAAAAACCATTCGTAAGCATTGATAGTATATCAGGATATCATACAAATCATAAAAATTTATTGATGGGAGCCTAAGCTCCATGTCATGACATAAATCACATGTTGAAAATCTTGTATCTAAAATATGCCTTCTAGTCCATGCTTATAGCAAACATCATGGAAAACTTGCTTAAAACAATCATAGCTTCATAGATTCTAAAAATGGAGTTCATAATTCATAAGAAATCTTAAGCATGCGTTTCAATGCATAATTAAGAGTTTAGTATAGAAATTATAAGATTTTAGATAAGCTCTTTCATACAAATTAGGTAAATTAAGTAAAACATGTAAAGAAACCAACTTTAGTAATTTGGGCATGAAACCTAACTTTAAATCATAGTTTAGAACAATTGGGTGTGAACCCTAAATCGTTTAATCTTGAATTCCTAGTAAAGTTCTGAGGTTTTAGGTGTAAGGGTGAAGGAAACCCTTACTAAAAACCTACATACTTGTTTAATGGAGAATCTTGAACTAGAACTTGGAGATGGAGACTTGGAGAAGAATCCCTAGGCCTGAAGTTAGAGAGATGCTTTTTTTATTTCTTTCTAAAATTAAATCATGGGAATGAGGGAGCAAGGGTCAGCTAATCTGATAAAACTCATCACAAAGGCTTAAAAAGACTTATTATAGAAGTTAAAAGGGTAGTAAAAGACCAGAATACCCTCGGGAGATGAGTCTGAAAAGTTATAAAAATTTCTAGCATGGGGCTCGTGGATGGTGTTCCGCGGCTTGTGGACTGATCCATGAGCTGTGGAACCTGTTCGTTGTTCTAAAACTATTTTGCAAGGTTTCTGGACCTTCCCAAACTAAGTTTCGTGGACGTACATGGTTCGTTGATTGTTTCATAGGTCGTGGACCTCAATCGATGGCTCATGGGATGAGTTCGTAGTTTCTGATAGTGCTTCACTAAAATGCCCATAACTTTTTACTTAAAAATTTGATTAATCAGAGGTCATTGGCATTAGAAATAAGACTCAAAAATCTTTAATTTGGTGTGTACTAGGCCACCTAACACTTCATATTCTAGGAGAAATGATCATTTAAAATTGACCCTAGTAGAATCTTATATGAGAACTTAATCGATAAAGAAGCTTTCAACTCAACTTTGTGCTAGAGGTTCCTTGTCATTAATTCATATCCAAAGCTCTTCCCACACCAAGGAATTGGTATTAACACCTATGTACCATTATAAATCACCAGGTTTGGGTCTAACAACACATGAATAATAATTCAGATCTTAGCTTAGAATTTTCAGGGTGTTACAGACTCTACTAGATACTTGTTCTTGTACTCATAAGACTGGTGAACCTATTCCTCTGATACTAACTTGTCATGATCCAAAACCACTCAAGTTAGATGGCAATTTGGTGCCACCTTAAGGCCAGGACAAAACCTAATAACAAATTCAACTGTACTATTTTTTGATGAAAATATTTGGTGCCCATCGTAAGGCCAGGACAATTATGGTGCTGGTTTAACTCACTACTCTACCTACTCATTAGCTTAGATAATTTGTTTTTTTTAGATATCACTCATGACAATTGTAAATATAAATGATGGTAACACCACAGAAGTGAAGCTCCCAGGTTTTTAAAAAGCGTGATAATGTCATAATTTTAATGAATGATAATTCTCTATTGCATGAAAATAAAGAAGAAGTAACTCAGCTTATTCAAGCTATAGGAAGAGTCAACTGACATCTACACATGTGAGATAAGTAGCAAGCATACAGAAAAAGGAAATTCGGATGGAAAGAAGTATTAAAGGAACACTGCAATCAAAGAAGGAAAGCAATTATGCCAAGTATCAAGAAGGAGTATTAATGAAAGACTGCAATCAAAAAAGGGAATAAATAATTTCAAGTACCAAGAATCATGTTCAAAATAAAAGAATTAGCTTGACAGAAATACAGTCAATATTCTTGATGTAACAATCCAAAATCACTCGAGTTATGATGGAACCTACCCCAACTCAACCATGGTATGTAAGTCTAACTCAATAAAATAAAATGTTCAAAGTAAAGGCAATAATATAGAATCCAACTCCATGAATAATAATAATGTCTTAACACATCATCGAGTAGGTCTAAATAAAGTGATCCCAAGTCCCCGAGACTCAGAAGTCATAAGCACAAGAGCGACTCTAGATAGAATGTCATAGACGAATAATACAACAGTGTCTGAGAAAGTAAAATAAATAGAAAAAAATAATAGAGGAAGATAGGTCGATCTCTGAAGGTAGGAGCTCATCACAACTTTGATTGATGCCGAGAAGCATAAACTCTAACTGTAGAGTCCACTCATACCGAGATTTGCATCAGAAGGATATAGAAAAGTAGAAGTGAGTATGGTCCACTTGTACTTAGTAGGTGTCATAGTTTGACTGAACTTAAGCAGATACTATATCGAATAATGAATACTAAAATAATCCTACATATAAAAAAGTTTCAGCGGTTCAATGTCAATAATCACAAAGTATCACTACAAACTACCATAATAATAAAAAAAGATGCAATGCAATTATATCTAATGATATGCAATGGACAATGCCTACCAACATACACTAATGTGAGGCTAAAAGCATATAACGACATGTTCTATTGTTACACTAAATTAAGGCATAAGTACCTAGCTTGAAAAGTCCCTAGGTGAGAATTGAAAATCTTGGGCTAGGGTGAGCGGAGACTAAAATATAGTGTTCTATGCCTTAGGAGTAATTTGTATGTCATGTGATGTCGTATAGTAGTGTGGTGTGTCTTTGTGGATTGCCAACTGTCGTAGGATCCCATAGGAAGTTTCAAGATAAGAATCAGAGTCATAAAACTCTGGATATGATAGTTGTCGTGTTGGGAATAATTCGTGGTGTCTATGAAATAATATGTGTTTCAAAATAAGGGTCTGGGAGTGAAATAACAGTGTTTTGGAAATTTCTTCGCCAAGATAGAAGGACGCCTTGTCATGGTGATCTATTGTGATGAATGGTCCTTGTTGCAACGAAGAAAGCATCCATCATGAGGAGAAGATGGGCTAGTATATCTAGATGTTTTACAGTTTTCTAAGTTATATTCCTCATAACTCAACTTCGTCCTAGATCTCTCAAAAGTGGCCAATAAAACTTGGGCAAACTCAATTGTTTGAGGTAAGTAATCCATACTACTCTTAATTTATTGTTTAATTATCTTTCATAGACCTTGAGGGGAAGGATTAATGGTGGGTCTTTTAATTAAGTCCTAGGAGAATGAACTTGGGGAAGAACCCTATTGTCACGCCCCGAGGCTACCACCTAGATGTAACACGATACTTAGTGTCACAAGTTACCCCAAGCTAACCCATGGTATGGCATGTCTAGATAATTTCTGATAAATTTAAGCTGAGCAGAAAACTTAACTGATTCATAATACAAGAGTTGGAAAAGAAATCCAAACATGACTGAATATATATATAAATATCTAAAAATATGATAAGTCTGAAAGTAAACTGAAATACTCAAGAGATGATTCTAGTCTATGTCTGAAAGCCTCTAGCTGAAGTGAGTTGCTGGGACAAGCCCCCAGCTAACTCTAAAAGTCTGAAACTAGAATATAATGCTGAAAGAATAAAAATAAACTATCATCCTCGGGCTATGAAGGCTCACTACTGATGCTGCTGAGTGGGGACTGGAGAATGGTACTAAGCGCGGTCTGGATGTTGAACACCTGAACCTACATCATAAAATGATGTAGCATAAAAGTATGCGTCAGTACTTCGAATGTACTGAGTATGCGGGATATATGCAAAGTTGTAATACATGAATACTGAATATGGAAATACATATTGAAGCCTGAACTGAAAGGTAAACTGAATATAGTGACTAAGTAACTAACATGAGTAAATAGCATGTTGAACTGAATAACTGAATATGAGATCAATGCAATAGAAGTCTGACTGTGGGAGCTACTATTAATTAACTGTCACGCCCCGAGTCTACCCCCTGGGCATAACACGGGATCCAAGATCACAAGTGATCTCAAGATAACCCTCTGGAATTAGCATGACTTAAAAACTGGACAAAACATAAGTACGGAAGCTTAACTGAAGTGATGAGCAACTTGATCAGTTATATAAATATAAGACTAAAAATGACAATCTGAATTACAACTGAACCTCTGACTCTATGTCTGAAAGCCTCTACTACCGGCGAGTTGCTGGGACAAGCCCCCAGCTAACTCTAAATATGGAAATACTGAATACACAATCTATATACTGAAATGAAACTAAAGTCCATGTCCTCAAAGAAGGAGGACTCACCAAGCTGACTGGATGTGCTGCTGATCTACTAGCCACGGACTGGGGAGTGGGCTACAGAATCTACATCATAATAGGATGCAACACAAAGAAGTATACGGTCAGTACTATGGAATGTACTGAGTATATGAGATATGCATAGGTCATGATAAAAATATACTTGAAAGTGTGTTTAAAACTCAGATCATGCATAATTTGTGATAAAACATGCTTAAACTATCCTTGAAGCTGAAATCATGTGGTAATAGTAAAATTTGTAATGTAATGACTCAATGCAATATCATAAGCTAAAACCATAATCATAAGTAGTACGTCTGAGAACTGAAAGCAAAGAGTCAATACATTTTAAAACTTGAAACTATTTCTGTGGGAGGTTCTCTAACCGACATAGACCATGTGAGCTACATGGAATCCGATGTATACGACCCATCGAAAGGACCCAATATACCTTTCCAGGGTATAGAGGCATGACTGTGGCGTGATCACTAAATTTAATGTCCAATAGAGAGGACTTAGAACCTACGGTAGCACGTAGTTCTAGGATATACAAGGGGTACGCTCACCCAATCCAACTCAGTGCTCAATACTACTCTCAAAACATACTTATAGCTCATATAGTATTGGGGCATATCTAATGCCAAAACTGATCATAATGACATATCTGATGTAAAATCTGTTCATAGCTTAGGTAGACATATCTAGATGCCAAACCTCTCATAAAACATAAAGACATATTTGATGTCTAAAACTGTTGGAAAAGCATAAGGATGTATCTGATGTCATGCAATTTCAATTCATAAGTCTTAAAACTTAGCATAGCCATAATTCAAAATATACTTTTCTTTCTAAATTCATAGCTTGAAGAATTAGGCATGTAATTTCATGATAATAGAGGCCATGTTATCTAAACATGCCAATTTTACTTGAAAATATGCAAATCAATGAGATCATGTTAAATTTCATCATCAACATATGGGCTTTTGTAAACATTCAAGGAACCACAATTAAAACATGAGTAACGAATAAGAAGTCATGAATTAACACTTTAAAACAAAGCCCATCAATTTTCCCCAATTTGGATAAGAACTCAAGTTTTATAAATTGGACAATGATTAGCCTTAAAATCATGAATAAGAAACCACTTATAAAAACCCATGCAAAATCATGCAATTTAGAGTTAGAATCCATAGAAGAATCATAAGGAAACAATTTATAGAAGGACCCATGAGAATTGGGTAAGAACCCTAATTTAAAAATCCATAAGTTCAATTTAGAAGATTGGGGTTTTGGGCATAAGGGAGGAGGAATCCCTTAATGAATACCCACATGCCTTGATTGAATCTAGCCCACTAAGAATTGAGAAGAATGGAGACTTGGAGTGAATCCCTTGCTATGGAGCTTGAAATCCTAACTTGAAGCTTGAGAGGATGGAACTCCTTTTTCTTCTTTTGGGACTTGATTAAAAGAATGGGAGAGAACTTAGGCCAAGTGGAAATAAAAATCCTTCTAAATAGGCCTAAAATGACTTAGTATAGGAGTTAAAAGGGTGGGTAGTAACCAAAATACCCCTGGGACATAATTAGGAAAAAGCTGTTAAAAATCGACTTTCAGGGATCACAGATGGATTCCACGGACCGTAGACTAAACCACGGTTTGTGGTTTCCATTCGTGGTTCCTGGCCAAAACAATCAGGTTGTAGAAGGCAAACCACGGTTCAACAGTACGGCTCATCAACTGAACAACGGTCCATAGATCAAAGTCATCATATCTGGGAAACTTGCAGGTCTCTGATCAAATTATACGAGTCAGCACGATGGTCCATAGTTCAAACTATGGGCCGTAGAAACCAGTCGTGAAACCTGGGGAAACTGTCAACCTTCTGGTCAAGTTCTACGAGTTGATAGTACGGTCCATAGAGTGAACTACGGTCCGTAGAATCAACCTGTGGTTCTCATACCAGAGGTTTGAACCACAGAAGGCAACCCACAGCTCCATTTCATGACCTGTGGTTCAAACCATGGACCGTGGTTTGGACCCGTGATTCCTGAAAACCTAAAAAATTTCAGAGTTTTTAAACTTAAAAAGCTGGTTTCGATTTTTGGGGTGTTACACTGAGATACCCCAAGCTGAGCTAACTGTGGGGCCAACTTGTAACCCTGGATGAGAGGGTGTTCATACCTTGCCAAGGGTACAAACCAATCTGACGTGGATCCACTAAACTGGTGTCCTCAAGGGACAAGGGTGTCAAGCCTAATCTGACGGGTGACCCCTTTAGAACCTACGATGGCGCCGTAGTTTTGGGACTCAGGGACTGCTACCAAAGATCTCAGCCTAAACTGCGGGTAAGCCTCCATCCCATCGTCCACTAGGTGCTAAGTCTAATCCCAACTGAATGTATATATAGCAATGAAATGTAAGCTGAAATACTGGATAGATTAAATACTGATAATCATCTGAGAATGCAATAATAATACCGAAACTGATAGCATTCTAATTTTGGAGCATAACTGACTGAATTATCTGGCTAACAAGTGTAATTTATGAGTACTGAAATTAACACATGCTAGGGTTACAGAACTCTGTACATATATCTATCCTAGGTCCCCAAGAAAACATGTAAACAACATCATACAAGTAATAGAATCTGAATTGCACTGCTTACAAAAAAATTAGGAACCCTAGGTCTGATGAACTAGTTGAAATCTGAAGAACTAAGTTGAGTTTAGGGACTAAATGGGTGAAAGGAACCCACTGATGAAATCCCACATACCTGGAAGAAGATTCTACGATTGAACCTTCAAATTTGGGGCTGAACTTGAAGAAGACCCGCATGCTTGTTCTTGAGAGGAAACATTTCTTTTATTTTAGAATTTGCTAAGTGTCGATTTAGTTTAGGAGTTATGAGGGAAAAAGCATCAAAACCCCTTTAATTACCTCCAAAATGACTTAGGGCCAGAGTTAAAAGAATTGGGAAAACACCAGAATGCCCCAAACTTAAAAAAAAAGTGTAGAAAATCCTTCGCTAGATGGGCTACCCAACGGGCGTCGGTCCTGCGATGGACCATCAGCCTGGGTATCAAAATGGACCAGGCTGGTCTAGCCCTCTGGTAATTCCCCACAATGGATCCCATGGCCCATCGCATCCATGATGTCTGTGGTGACAGCCCATCGTGGCAGAGGAGGTTTGGGGGGGTCACTAGTGGTTTCCCACGGCCTGCCCCACGACCCGTCGGACCTCAGACGCCCGTGGGGACCCCCATCTTGCTGAGGTTGGCTGATAGAGCCTCTGGGCTCTTCCAATAGGGACCCCGATGGGCCATCATGTCCACAACGCCCGTGGGTCATCCCGTGGGGCTTGCCTGACAGATGAAGTTTTGCTGAGTTTTTCTGAGTTCTGGGTTTTAAATGTTAGTTTGAATTCTGGGGTGTTATAATATCCCCCCTCTTGGGATCATTTATCCTCAAATGAAGACTAACTAAGATGAGTTTGGAGGGAAAGAGCTGCAATCCCTACCAACTGAATGCTAGAAGCTGATATCTGGAAGAGTCTAGCTCTAAGGACATGAAAACATGCTGAAAATACAAGAATAGCTAGGAAAACATGATATTGAGACTGACATGCATATGAGGAGACTGAGGGACTAGAGAGGTACTATTACCTCAAGCTAAAACTGAGTCTGAAGGAACGAGGTGAGGATACTTGGCCATCATGGGTACTTTTGCTTCCCAAGTAGCTCCCTCAACTGACTGGTTCCTCCACAAAACTTTCATCGAATTGACTTCCTTATTTCTACACCTACGAACTTGACGGTCAAGAATTTCAACTAGAACCTCCTCATAGGTGAGGCTATCCTTCACAGCCACACTCTCTAAGGGCATGATCGATGTTGAATCACCAACACACTTCTTTAACAATGATATATGGAAAACTAGATGAACTGCTGCTAATTCTGCTGGCAACTCTAACTCATAAGCCACATTACCAATCCTCTTCAGAATCTTGTAAGGGCCTATATATCTGGGACTGAGCTTCCTTTTTTTGCCAGATCTCATCACCCCCTTCATGGGTGACACTTTTAGGAAGGCCCAATCATTGACCTCAAATTCTAAGTCCCTTCTCCTCATATCTGCGTAGGACTTATGACGACTCTGAGCTGTCTTTAACCTTTCTCTAATAAGCTGAACTTTCTCCATGGCCTCATGAACCGAATCTTTTCCAATAAAGGCTGCTTCACCCACTTTAAACCAACCAATTGGTGACCTACATCTTTACCTATAGAGTGCCTCATATGGGGCCATCTGAATATTAGAGTGGAAACTATTATTGTAGGTGAACTCAATGAGAGATAGGTGATCATCCTAACTACCCTTGAAATTGATCACACAATCCCTCAGCATGTACTCTAAGGTTGGAATGGTATGCTCTGCCTGGCCATCCTTTTGCAGATGAAATGTTGTGCTTAGATTTACCTGAGTACCAAGACCTTTCTCAAAAGACTTCCAAAAAATAGATGTAAATTGAGGACCCCTATCTGAGATGATAGATAAGGGAACCCTATTAAACCTAACTATCTTACTGACGTAGAGTTTGGCATACTCCTCTGTTGAATCTGTGGTCTTAACTTCTAGGAAAATGGCTGATTTGGTCATCCTATCCACAATCACCCAAATAGAGTCGTGCTATCTGTGTGTATGAGGTAAACCCTTAATGAAATCCATGTTGATCGCTTCCCACTTCCAAGTAGTAATGCTAATATCCTGAGTCACACCTCTTGGTTTCTGATGTTCTACCTTGACCTGCTGACAATTGGGACACTTTGCTACAAAATCTGGAATGTCCCTCTTCATGTCGTTCCACCAATAGACTTTCTGTAGATCATGGTACATCTTAGTGGCACCGGGATGAATGGAATATCGGGAACTATGGGCTTCTGTGAGGATCTGCTGTCTCAACTCATCCACATTAGGAACACATAAGCGACCCTGGTAATGAAGCACCCCATCTCCCCTTTGGGAGAAAACCTGTACCCTTTGTTGATGAACTGCACCTTTCAACCGAAGCAATATGGGATCATTATCTTGTTTCTCTTTCACTTCTGCTACCAAATAAGATTATGATTCATTCTGGACTATCACACCACCATCTGTTGTATCCATGAGGCAAACTCCTAGGCGAGAAAGCCTATGAACATCCTTGAGTAGCTCTTTCTTTTCTTCCTTAATATGGGACACACTACCCATGGACATGCTGCTGAGGTCATCAGCCACCACATTGGCTTTACCTGGATGGTAGAGCACATTCATATCATAATCTTTAAGGAATTCAAGCCACCTTCTCTGATAAAGATTCAACTCTTTCTAGGTGAACACATACTGGAGGCTCTTATGGTCTGTGAACACATCTACGTGAACACCATACAAGTAGAGTCTCCAAATCTTTCGGGCGAAAACAACTGCTGCAAGCTCAAGGTCATGAGTTGAGTTGTTCTTCTCATTAAACTTAAGCTTCCTACAGGCATAAGCTATGACCTTACCATGTTGCATCAAGACACAGCCCAGGCTGACCCTGGATGCATCACCATAAACCACAAAGCCATTTGAACCCTCTAGTAGGGTTAACACGAGATCTATAGTCAACCTGGTCTTCAATTCAAGGGAGCTTTTCTCACACTCATCTTACCACTGAAACTTGACCTTCTTCTGAGTCAACTTGGTCAATGGGGCAGCTATGGATGAAAATCCTTCAACAAACCTCATGTAGTAACCGATCAAACCCAAGAAACTCCTGATGTCTGTCGGAGAGATGGGTCTAGGCCAGTTCTTCACTGCCTCAATTTTCTGAGAATCAACTCAGATGCCCTCACAAGACACCATATGACCAAGAAAGGAAATTAACTTCAACCAAAATTCACACTTACTAAACTTAGCGAATAACTGGCGATCTTTGAGAGTCTGCAACACCACTCTCAAATGGTTTACATGCTCTTCCTCACTTTGAGAATATATGAATATATCATCGATGAAGACAATGACAAACAAGTCTATATACTATTGAACACTCTGTTCATCAAATCCATGAAAGCTGCAGGAGCATTCCTTAGTCCAAAAGACATGACAATAAATTCATAATGATCATATTGAGTTCTGAAGGTTGTCTTCAGAATGTCACATTATCTAACTCTGAGCTGATGATAACGGGATCTGAGGTCAATCTTAGAGAAGCAACTAGCACCCTGAAGCTAGTCAAACAAGTCATCAATCTTGGGGATAGGATACTTATTCTTGATTATGACTTTGTTCAACTGATGGTAGTCAATGCACATCTTGACAGAACCATCTTTATTACACACGAATAGCACTAGAGCACCCCATGGAGAGATAAGGGGTCTGATGAAGCCCTTATCTAGAAGGTCTTTCAAATGTTCTTTCAATTCCTTAAGCTCAGTTGGAGCCATTCTGTAAGGAAGAATTGAAATAGGATGGGCATATCATGCCCCGAGGCTACCCCCTGGATGCGACACGGTGCTTAGTGTCACGAGTGACTCCAAGCTAACCCATGGCATGGCATATCTAAGTAAAACCAATTTAAAGATATGTATTGTGCAGAAAACTAAACCAATTAAATATCTAAAAGCGGGAAGAACCAAAATGAAATCTAAATATAAGAATCTGGTTGAGTACTGACTGAGTAACAATACTAAAAGTGCTGAATCTAGTCTATGTCTGAAAGCCATCTAACTGAATAGGAGTTGCTGGGATATGCCCCCAGCTAACTCTAGCAAAATTGAAAACTGAAGATAAATACTAAAATAAAGACATGTCTATTGTCCCCAAACTATTGGGGACTCACCACTGAGTTGATGAGTACGGACCGGATGTCAGGTTAGGCGCGATCTGGATGCTGATTTCCTGAACCTACATCATGAAATAATGTAGCACAAAGTATGCGTCAGTACTTTGAAAGTACTGAGCATGCAGGATACAAGCTGGACTGAACAATATATATATATATATATATATAGCTGAACAAAAGAATAAACATGTTGAACTGTAACTGAGAGCTATACTGGATGTAGTAGTATTAATAATGAAATAACATGTTGATCTGAATACTGAACATGAGTACTGAATACAAGGTCAATGCACATGAATCTGACTGTGGGAGATACTACTACTCGACATACTCTAAGCTGAGCTAACTGTGGGGCCAACCTGTAACCTTGGATAGAAGGGCATTCATACAAGGGTACAATTGAGTCTGACGTGGATCCACTCCTAATGTCCACAAGGGAAAAGGAGGTGCAGCCTAGTCTGACAGCTGACTCCTTCAAACCTACGGTGGCACCGTAGTTCTGGGACTTGGGGATTGCTACTAAGGGTCATAGCCTAAGCTGACAGCTAAGCCCTCATCCCTAGTCCGCTCAGTACTAAGTCTACTCCCAACTGAATATAAGCTAGTATGCAACTATAACACTGGATAGCTCAAAATACTTATATAATCTGAGAATGCACACAACCAAGATGTAGGATATGACATTCAAATTCTGAAATTTGATCATTTGACTGAGTCTGCCTAACATGTATAATCTATGGAGTACTGAAAATTACAAGAAGTTAGGGTTCTGAACTCTGTACATGAACTATACTGATTCTCCAAGGAACATGGACTAAGCATTATATAATTCAATAACATCTGAATAGCAAGAATTCTCTCAGGTCTATGAACCCTAGATTTTTAGCATTTATGGAGAACTGAAGGGATTTGACTGAGTGATAGGGACCTAATGAGTGAAAGGAACCCACTAGTAAAATCCCACATACCTGTATGAAGATTCTACGGTTGAACCTTTAGATTCTAAGAGGAACTTGGAGAAAACCCTTTTTGCCTTGCTCTTGAGAGAGCGCATTTTGTTCTTAAGAGATTTGCTAAGTATGAGTGATTTAAGAGTAATGAGGGAGAAATAGAGTTAAAAACCCTTTAATTATCCCAAAAATGACATAGGGTCAAAATTAAAATAATTGGGAAAAGACTGGACTGCCCCTGGGAAAGTTTAAAAGAATCTGCAGAAAATTGCGCTCAGGGACTATGGCTTGGTTGACGGACCGTCCTTCTGAATGACGGACCATCAACTGGAGTCGTGGTTCTTCTTGTGCATTTTAGGGTCTCTGGTCCTAGGAACGATGGTTCGATAGGACGGTCCATCCTTCTGAACGATGGTCTGTCATTTGACCCATGGTTCCTGGGGCTGGAACTGGGGTCCTCTGATTCTGGGAAATTACGACTCCTCAGGGCGGACCGTTCTTCTGAACGATGGCCCTTCAAGGGACTCCTGGTTTCTGAAGAGAGAGTTGAGGGTCTACTGGAATTGGGACTACGGTTTGAATGATGGACCGTTCTTCTGAAAGATGGTTTGGGTCCATGGGGAAGAACAGATGGGCTACTATTTCAGGGATTACGGTTTCAAATGATGGACCGTTCTTCTGAATGGCGATCCGTGGTTTGAACCGTGATTCCTGGGAACTTGAACTTTTCTAAAAAAAATTATTTTCTATTGGTTTTCTGAGCTTAGTCTGGGCTTGGAAGGTCTGGGGTGTTACAATATCTCCCCCTTGGGATCATTCATCCTTGAATGAAGACTGAACAAGCTGAGTTTGGAGGGAAAGAGTTGAAGATCCTACCAACTGAGTATTAGAATCGGATACCTGACTGAACTGAGTTCCATGAACATGCACATAAGCTGAAATGCAAGGAAACTGATGGAACAAAGTACTTGAGACTGAATTACCCAAGAGTAAACTGAGAGACTAAAGAGGAATTGTTACTTCAAGCTGAAACTGAGTCGGAGGGAAAGAGGTGAGGGTACTTGGACATCATGGTTGCTTCTGCTTCCCAAGTAGCTCCCTTTACGGACTGGTTCCTCCACAAAACTTTGACTAAATTAACTTCCTTATTTCTCAACCTACAAACCTGATGGTCAAGAATCTTGTAAGAGCCTACATATATGGGACTGAGCTTCCCTTTCTTGTCGAATCTCATCACACCCTTCATGGGTGACACTTTCAGGAAAACCCAGTCATCACTTTCGAACTCTAAGTCTCTTCTCCTAACATCTGCATAGGATTTCTGATGACTCTGAGCTGTCTTAAGCCTGTCTCTGATGAGCTGAACTTTTTCCATAGCCTCATGAACTGAATCTCTTCCAATCAAGGTTGCTTCACCTACTCCAAACAAACCAATAAGTGATCTACATTTACGCCCATAAAGAGCCTAATATGGGGTTATCTGAATGCTGGAATGGTAGCTGTTATTGTAGGCAAACTCTATGAGAGGTAGGTGATTATCCCAACTACCTTTGAAATCGATCACACAAGCTCTCAACATACCCTTTAAAGTCTGAATGGTACGCTCTGCCTGACTATCTGTCTGCGGGTGAAATGTTGTGTTGAGCTTTACCTGAGTGCCAAGACCTTATGGAATGACTTCCAGAAGTGAGATGTAAACTGAGGGACTCTATCTGAGATGATAGACAAAGGAACTCCATGCAACCTGAATATCTCACTTATGTAGAGCCTGGCATAATCTTCTACCGAATCTGTAGTCTTGACTGCTAAAAAGTGAGCTGACTGGGTAATTCTGTCCACTATTACCCAAATGGAATCGTGTTGCCTGCGAGTATGGGGTAGACCCGTTATGAAATCCATGTTAACCAATTCCCACTTCCAAGTAGGAATGCTAATCTCCTGAGTCACACCTCCTGATTTCTGATGTTCTACCGTCACATGCTGACAATTGTGGCACTTGTCCACGAAATCCGTGATGTCCCTATTTATGCCATTCCACCAATAGACTTCTCGTAGATCATGGTACATCTTAGTGGCACTGGTTGAATGGAATATCTTAAACTATGGGCTTTTATAAGGATTTGCTGCCTTAACTCACCCATATTTGGAACACACAAGCGACCCTGGTAGCGAAGTACACCATCTCCCCCATGGGAGAAAACCTCTACTCTCTGCTGATGAATTGCACCCTTCGACTGAAGCAATATAGGGTCACTATCTTGTTTCTCCTTAACCTCTGCTGCTAGGGAAGATTCAGCTCCATTTTGAACTATTACACCACCTTCTAACGTATCCATAAGGCAAACCCCTAAGCGAGCCAGCTAATGAACATCTCTGGCTAGTTCTCTCTTTTCTTCCTCAACATGAGACACACTACCCATAGACAATCTGCTGAGGGCATCAGCCACTACGTTGGCCTTACCCGAGTGTGAGAGCACATTCTTGTCATAATCCTTAAGGAACTCAAGCCATCTCTTCTGATGAAGGTTCAACTCTCTCTGGCTGAACACATACTAGAGGCTCTTATTGTCTGTGAACACGTCAACATGGACACCATACAAATAGTGCCTCCAAATCTTTAGGGCAAACACCACTACTGCAAGCTCGAGGTCATGAGTCGGGTAATTCTTCTCATGGACCTTAAGTTGTCTGGAGGCATAAGCTATGACCTTACCCTACTGCATTAAGACACAGCCCAGGCCGACTCTGGATGCATCGCAATAAACCACATAACCATCTGAACCCTCTGGTAGAGTCAAGACAGGAGTTATAGTGAACATGGTCTTCAGTTCTAAGAAACTCTGCTCACACTCATCTGACCACTGAAACTTGACCTTTTTCTGAGTCAATCTAGTTAATGGGGATGCTATAGATGAGAATCCTTCAACGAACCTTCTGTAATAGCCGGCCAAACCCAAGAAACTTCTGATATTTGTAGGAGAGGTGGGTCTGGGCAGTGCTTTAATCTTCTGAGAAACAACACGGATCCCTTCTCTGGATAATACATGACCAAGGAAAGTGACTGACTATAACCAGAATTCACACTTGATGAACTTAGCAAATAGCTGGCGATCTTTGAGAGTTTGCAGAACAACCTTCAGATGAGGCGCATGCTCCTCTTCATTTCTAGAGTAAACGAGGATATCATCAATGAAGACGATGACGAACAAGTCCAAATACTATTTGAACACCCTGTTCATTAATTCCATGAAAGCTATAGGAGCATTAGTTAGTCCAAAAGACATAACAACAAATTCATAGTGACCATACCGAGTTCTGAAGGCTGTCTTTGGGATGTCACTATTTTTGACTTTGAGCTGATGATAGCCGGATCTGAGGTCTATCTTAGAGAAATAACTGGCCCCCTGAAGCTAGTCGAATAAGTCATCAATCCTGGGGATAGGATATTTGTTCTTGATTGTGACTTTATTCAACTGACGGTAGTCTATGCACATCCTGAGAGAACCGTCTTTCTTATGCACGAACAATACTGGAGCACCCCATGGTGAGATGTTGGGTCTGATGAAGCCTTTGTCAAAAAGGTCCTTCAACTATTCTTTCAATTCCTTGAGCTTTGTTGGAGCCATTCTTTAAGAAGGAATTGAGATAGGCTAGGTATCTGGAAGGAGATCAATTTCGAAGTCGATTTCCCTTTCTGGAGGGACTCCAGGAAGATCTTATGGAAAAACTTCTGGAAACTCACTGACTACTGGAACTGACTCAAGAGTTGGGGTTTCAGATTTTGAATCCTTAACCCAAACTAGATAATAGATATACCCTTTGGAAATCATCTTCCTGGCCTTAAGGTAGGAAATGAAATGGCCTACAGGAACTAAGTTACTACCCTTCCACTCTAGGACTGGCTCGTTAGGAAACTGAAAATGAACTATCCTAGTTCTGCAATCGACTGAGGCATAACAGGAATGTAACCTATCCATGCCTAGAATGATATCGAAATCTACCATTTCTAACTCTACAAGATCTGCTTAGGTGACTTTCCAGGAAAATGTGACTGGGTAATTTATGTATACCCGTCTAGCTATAGCTGGGTCACCAACTGGAGTAGAGACTGAGAAGGGTTCTAAAAGAGTTTCTGGACGGACATCAAAGTTTACTGCTATATATGGAGTAACGAAAGAAAGTGTAGCTCCCTGATCTAACAATGCATAAACATTGGAATTAAAGACTCGTAATGTACCCTTGACCACATCAGGAGAATCTTCCTGGTCCTGACGACCCTAAAGTGCATACAACCTGTTCTGGCACTGACCGCCACCCGTACCAGATGAGGCACCCTGCTTAGAAGGGCAACCTGCGGGAGCTACTGTAAAATTGGTCTGAGTTTGAGGGCGAACATTCTTACCCTTCTGAGAAGATGTGGGACAATCCCTCATCATGTGGCCTGGTTTACCACATCCAAAGAAATTTCCATTGCCTGCCATGCACTCACCTTGGTGGTTCTTACCACACTTCTTACACAACGGATTAGTGCACCCACTAGTAACCGAACCTTGTGACTTGGAGCCAGATGTTCTACCCCATTGGTCCTTCCTGAACTTAGGCACTGGGCATTAGGAGAAGATGGAGCTAGTGCTGAATTTTTCTGTCGATACTGAGAGTGATTTCCACCCTCTGACCTCTGCTGAAAGTGGCTATACTCATCTGTCCTAGCCCTCTTAGCATCACCTCCCCTTTCCTTGATCTTTTCCTTCTCAATCTGTTGAGCATAAGTAACTAACCTGGAGGAGTCCATTTCCTTCACAAGCATGGCCATCTTGCATTCCTTGACCACTTCGTCGGACACACCCGACACGAACTTGCTCATGCGAGCTCAGGAGTCAGCTACTATTGCTGGAGCATACTTGGATAACTGTGTGAACTTCATAGCGTAGTCCTGTACACTCATGTCATCCTGCCTCAAGTTGATGAATTCTTGAACCTTAGCTTCCCTGAGCTCTAGTGGAAAGAATCTGTCTAGGAAAGAAGTCATGAACATATCCCAAGTCACTGGTCCTACATTGGTACAATGAGATTCCTTCCACTGTTGGTACCAAGTGTAGGCCACTCCCTTTAGCTGATAAGCGGCCAAGTCTGCACCCTCGACTGAAGTGACACCCATAATATCAGTGACCTTCTGGATGTCCTCAAAGAACTCTTGGGGATCCTCTTCTGACTTGGACCCATGAAACTTTGGAGGGCTCATCCGAGTGAAGTCCCATATTCTAGCAGCAGCAGCATTGACCTAAGGTGGAGCTGGTGCGGCAGCTTGCTGGTTGACCTGAGCGGTCATGGCTTGAGTGAGCACTTGGAAGGCAGCCCTGAATTCGGCATGCGTAACCTGCTCTTTTAAGGGGTCTGTTGTGGCTGCTGGCTCGTTCCTAGCATTAGCTCTTCTTGGAGGCATTTTTCTAAAATGCGAAGAGCACGAGTTAGAATAGAGAGAGATCAATTAAAGTTCACACTCTATAGCACGATCTAGAAAAGAAAGAAAGGAAGTTATTCTTAATAACGTCTCATAGCCTCTCCTCCATAAGTGTGGCGCGCTTCACACCCATGAAGGAGACTCTACTTGATGCGGCTTTCAGACATACTAGGACACTTGAACCTAATGCTCTAATACCAAGTTTGTCATGCCCCTAGGCTACCCCCTAGACGCGATACAGTGCTTAGTGTCACGAGTGATCCCAAGCTAACTCATGACATGGCATATCTAAGTAAAACCAGTTTAAAGATATGTATTGAGTATTGACTGAGGAAGAACCCAAATGAATTCTGAATATAAGCATCTGGTTGAGTATTGACTGAGTAATAATACTAAAAGTGTTGAATCTAGTCTATGTCTGAAAGCCATCTAACTGAATAGGAGTTGTTGAGACATGCCCTCAGCTAACTCTAGCAAAACTAAAAACTGAAGATAAATACTGAAATAAAGGCATTTCTATTATCCCAGAAATATTGAGGACTCACCACAGAGCTGTTGGGTACAGATCGGAGGTCAAGTTAGGCGCGATCTGGATGCTGAGTGCCTGAACCTACATCATGAAATGATATAGCACAAAAGTATACGTCAGTACTTTGAATGTACAGCATGCAGGATACAAGCTGGATTGAACAATATATATATATATATATATATATATATATATATATATATATATATATATATATATATATATAAATTGAACAAAAGAATAAACATGTTGGACTGTAACTGAGAGTTGTACTGAATGCAGTGACCAAGTATAAGTCAGGAAATAACATGCTGAAATGAATACTGAACATGAGTACTGAATACAAGGTCAATGCACATGAATCTGACTGTGGGAGATACTACTAACCGACATACCCCAAACTGAGCTAACTGTGGGGCCAACTTATAACCCTGAATAGAATGGCGTTCATACCTTGCCAAGGGTACAAATGAGTCTAACGTGGATCCACTGCTGATGTTCACAAGGGACAAGGAGGTGCAGCCTAGTCTGACAGCTGACTCCTTCAAACCTACGGTGGCGCCATAGTTCTGGGACTTGGGGATTACTACTAAGGGTCTTATCCAAAGCTGACAGTTAAGCCCTCATCTCTAGTCCGCTCGGTACTAAGCCTACTCCCAACTGAATATAAGCTAGCATGCAACTATAACACTGGATAGCTCAAAATACTAATATAATCTGAGAATGCACACAACCAAGTTGTAGGATATGACATTCAAATTCAGAAATCTGATCATCTGACTCTGTCTGCCTAACATGTATAATCTATGGAATACTGAAAATTACAACAAGTTAGGGTTCTGAACTCTGTACATGAACTATACTGATTCTCCAAGAAACATGGAGTAAGCATTATATAATTCAATAACATCTGAATAGCAAGAATTCTCTAAGGTCTATGAACCCTAAGTTTTTAGCATTTATGGAGAACTGAAGGGATTTGACTGAGTGATAGGGACCTAATGGGTGAAAGGAACCCACTAGTGAAATCCCACATACCTGTATGAAGATTCTACGATTGAACCTTTGGATTCTGTGAGGAACTTGAAGAAAACCCTTTTTGTCTTGTTCTTGAGAGAGAGCGTTCTGTTCTTGAGAGATTTTCTAAGTATGAGTGATTTAGGAGTAATGAGGGAGAAATAGAGTTAAAACCCTTTAATTACCCCCAAAACAACATAGGGTCAGAACTAAAATAATTGGGAAAAGACTGGACTTCCCTTGGGAAAGTTTAAAAGAAACTGCAGAAAATCGCGCTCAAGGACTACGGCTTGGTTTACAGACCGTCCTTCTGAATGATGGACCGTCAACTGGAGCCGTGGTTCTGCCTGTGCATTTTAGGATCTCTGGTCCTAGGAATGACAGTTCGACAGGATGGTCCGTCCTTCTGAACGACGGCCCGTCATTTGACCCATAGTTTATGGGGCTGGAACTGGGGTCCTCTGATTCTGGGAAATTACGACTCTTCAGGATGGACCGTTCTTATAAACGATGTCCCATCAAAGGACTCGTGGTTTCTGAAGACAGAGCTGAGGGTCTACTGGAATTGGGACTAAGGTTTGAACGATGGACCGTTCTTCTGAACGATAGTCCGTTGCCTGAACCATGGTCCCTGGGGCAGAACTGATGGGCTACTATTTCAGGGATTACGGTTTCAAATGATGGACCATTCTTCTAAATGACGGTCCATGGTTTGAACCGTGATTCCAGGGAACTTGAACTTTTCTGATTTTTTTTTTATTCTCTACTGGTTTTATGAGCTTAGTCTGGGCTTGGAAGTTCTGAGGTGTTACAGGGTATCTGGAATGAGATCTATTTCAAAGTTAATTTCCCTTTCGGGAGGAACTCCGGGATGATCTTCTGGAAGTACTTTGGGGAATTCATTCACCACTGGAACTGACTCAAGAGTTGGGGTCTCAGAGTTTGAATCCTTAACCTGAACAATATGATAGATATAACCTTTAGAAATTATTTTTCTGTCCTTAAGGTAAGAGATGAATCGACCTACAAGCACTGAGGTACTACCCTTCCACTCTAAGACTGGCTCGTCTAGAAACTGAAACTAAATTATCCTAGTTCTGCAATCAACTGAGGCATAATAGGAATGTAACCAATCCATGCCTAGAATAATATCTAAGTCAGTCATTTCTAATTCTATAAGATCGACTGAGGTGACTTTCTGGGAAACTGTGATAGGGCAATTTCTGTATACCCTTCTAGCTATAACTGGGTCACCAATTGGAGTAGAGACTGAGAAGGGTTCTAGGAGGACATCTGGACTGACACTGAAGTTTACTGCTATATAAGGAGTTACAAAAGAAAGTGTAGCCCCTGGGTCTAACAATGTATAAACATCTAAATGGAAGACTTGTAACGTACCCGTGACCACATCGGGAGAATCCTCCTGGTCCTGTCGAGTCTAAAGGGCATACAACCTATTTTGGCGCTGACCACCACCTGTACCAGATGAGGCACCATGCTGAGTAAGGCGGCCCGCTGGAGCTGCTGTAGAATTGGTCTGATTCTGCGAACGAGCATCCCTGCCTTCCATGCACTCACCTTGGTGGTTCCTACCACACCTCTTGCAGACTGGATGAGTGCACCCGCTAGTGACTGTACCTTGGGACTTAGATCCTGGCACCCTATCTTCCCTATCCTGCCTGGACTTAGGCACTGGAGCACTAGTAGAGGATATGGTTAGAGCTTAAGATTTCTGACGGAACTAAGAGTGGTTACCACCTTCCGACCTCTGCTGAGAGTAGTTAAAGTCACCTGTTCTATCTCTCTTACTGTCTCCTCCCCTCTCTTTGATTTTCTCCTCCTCGAATTGTTGAGCATAGTAACCAACCTGGAGATATCCATCTCCTTAACCAGCATACCATTCTTATACTCCTTGACCACATCATTAGACACACCGGATACGAACTTACTCATACGGGCCCTGGAGTCAACTACTATCACTGGAGCATACTTAGACAACTGAGTAAACTTTAGTGTGTACTCCTGCACACTCATATCATTCTACTTTAGATTGATGAACTCTTGGACCTTGGCTTCCCTGAGCTCAAGTGGGAAAACGCTATCTAGAAATATAGTCTTGAAGTAGTTCTAAGTCACCGGACCTGTATTAGCACAATGGGATTCCTTCCATTGCTGATACCAAGTGTAAGCCACTCTTTTCAGCTAGTAAGCGGCTAAGTCTGCACACTCGGCTAGAGTGACACCCATAATATCTGTTACCTTTTGAATGTCGTTAAGAAACTCATTTGGATCCTCTTCAGACTTGGACCCATGAAATTTTGGAGGGTTCATCCAAGTGAAATCTCGAATTTTAGCTGCAGCATTGTTGGCCTGAGGTGGAGCTGGTGTCACCGCCTGTTGATTAACCTGAGCAGTCATGGCCTGAGCAAGCACTTGGAATGCAGCCTTGAATTCAGCATGAGTAACTTGCTCATTCAGAGGGTCTACCGGGGCTGCTGGTGCCTGCTGATTCCTTGCGTTGGCTCTTCTGGAAGGCATTTTCTGAAACACATAGAGCACGAGTTAGAAAGAGATCAAGTAGAGTTCATACTCTATATCACGAGATGGAAAGGAAAGAAGGGAAGTGTTTCCTAATGACATCTCATAGCTTCTCCCCTATAAGTGTGGCACGTTTCACACCCATGAAGAAGACTCTAATCGATGCGGCTTTAAGACACCCTAGGACACTTGAACCTTATATTCTGATACTAAGTCTGTCATACCCCGAGGCTACCCCGTGGATGTAATACGGTGCTTAGTGTCACAAGTGACCCCAAGCTAACCCATGGTCTCGCATGTCAAGATAATTTCTGATAAATTTAAGTTGTGCGGAAAACTTAACTGATTCATAATATAAGAGTTGGAAAATAAATCCAAACATGACTGAATATATATATAAATATCTAAAAATGTGATAAGTCTGAAAGTAAACTGAAATACTCAAGAGCTAATTCTAGTGTATGTCTGAAAGCCTCTAACTGAAGTGAATTGCTGGGACAAGCCCCCAGCTAACTCTAAAAGTCTGAAACTAGAATATAATGCTGAAAGAATAAAGATAAACTATCATATTCAGGCTATGAGGACTCACCACTGGTACTGCTGAGTGGGTACTAGAGAATGGTACTAAGCGCGGTCTGGATACTGAACGCCTGAACCTACATCATAAAATAATGTAGCACAAAAGTGTGTGTCAGTACTTCGAATGTACTGAGCATTCAGGATATATGCAAAGCTGTAATATATGAATATTGAACATGGAAATACATACTAAAGCCTGAACTGAAAGGTAAACTGAATACAGTGACTAAGTAACTAACATGAGTAAATAGCATGCTGAACTGAAAAACTGAATACGAGATTAATGCAATATGAGTCTAACTGTGAGAGCTACTATTAACTGACATACCCTAAGCTGAGCTAACTGTGGGGCCAACCTGTAACCTTGGATGGGAGAGTGTTCATACATTGCAAAGGGTATAAACAAATCTGACGTGGATCCACTAAACTAGTGACCCCTTTAGAACCTATGGTGGCGCCGTAGTTTTGGGACTCAGGGACTGCTACCAAAGGTCTCAGCCTAAACTGGCGGATGAGCCTCCATCCCTTCGTCCACTCAGTGCTAAGTCTACTCCCAACTGAATGTATATATAGCAATGAAATACAATTTGAAATACTAGATAACTCAAATATTGATAATTATCTGAGAATGCAATAATAATACTGAAACTGATAGCATTCTAATTCTGAAGAATAACTGATAGAATTATCTGAGTAACAAGTATAATTTATGAGTACTGAAACTATCACATGCTAGGGTTAATGAACTCTGTACATATAGCTATCCTAGGTCCCCAAGAAAACATGTAAACAACATCATACAAGTAATAGAATCTGAATTGCGCTGCTTATATAAAAATTAGGAACCCTAGGTCTGAAGAACTAGTTGAAATCTGAAGAACTAATTTGAGTCTAGGGACTCAATGGGTGAAAGGAACCCACTGATGAAATCCCATATACCTGGAAGAAGATTCTACGGTTGAACCTTCGGATTTGGGGCTGAACTTGAAGAAGACCCGCATGCTTGTTCTTGAGAGCAAACGTTTCCTTTCTTTTAGAATTTGCTAAGTGTCGATTTACTTTAGGAGTTATGAGGTAAAAAGCATCAAAACCCCTTTAATTAACTCCAAAATAACTTAGGTCCAGAGTTAAAAGAATTGGAAAAATACCAAAATACCCCTAATTTAAAATGAAAAGTGCAGAAAATCCTTCACTGGATGGGCTACCCGATGGGCGTTAGTCCTGCGATGGCCCATCAGCCCAGGCATCAAAATGGAACAAGCTAGTCTGGACCTTTGGTAATTCCCCCATGACGGCTCCCACGGTCACCGCGTCTATGGCGGCTGTGGTGACAGCCCATCATGGCAGAGAAGGTCTGGGGTGGTCACTGGTGGTTTCCCAAGGCCTGCCCCACAGCCCATTGGACCTTCGACGCTTGTGGGGACCCCCATCTGGCTGAGGTTGGCTAACAGAGCCTCTGGATCTTCCCAAGAGGACCCCGATGGGTCATCGTATCCATGACGCCCGTGGGTCAGACCGTAGAATTTGCCTGACAGCTGAAGTTTTGCTGAGTTTTTCTGAGTTCTGCGTTTTAAATGCTAGTCTGAACTCTGGGGTGTTACACCTATGGGTGGATGTAAAATCACCTAAAATTGATCTTAAGTTGCATTTTTATGAGTTCTAACATGAAATTATTAGTTCTTAACACGTTTAAGGCTAGTGGGGAACCTTAAGTTCCACAAAAGTGCAACCTTTAGGCTTAAAAATTGTGGAAAAGATATAAACTTGATTAGAAACCTTGGGTTCTTGATCCTGTGAATGAAATGGGTCTCATTAGTAATTAATTAATCCTTGGAGAATGCTATAAACTTCTTTTAACGGGTAGAATAATTAGGATTGATTCTCAAATACTGAAATGAAGGGTAATTGGCTAATTACTCTTATATTGTTGTTATTTGTAGTCCTTGTGCATTTTGGAGAGTTAAAAAAAGATAAGGCAGTGGTGAACTAGCTTGCGGGTGTTATATGTTCACCTAAGGTAGGTTATGGTTTAAATTAGAGTTAAGACTCACCTTATTATATGTTTGTATTGAAATTGTGTAACTCGTGATTGGTCTCTAAACATGATTGTATTATATGTGTTTTCCCTGTTGTGCTTGTATGAATAGGCTAAAGAAACAAGAAGTGATAAGTGAGTTGAAATGGCTAAGTGTGAATAGTGTCTTAGGAAATGAGTATCTTCATGAGAAGTAGGTCTGAGAGCCTATTTATGTAGACATTTTTGTTGATACATTTGATATGGAGACGATACCACATTGGTATGGTACATGGACACCTAGGGTCCCCTGCAGTTCAGGGCTAGTGGGCAAAAATAAGACACATAGCATGTGTGTATACTCTTTTACCTTATATTAGTTATTGCATTGCGTACTATGATGAGTTGGCTGAGAACTGAGATGAGACTAGAGATACAGCGATATGAGTAGAGATTGATGGACATAGCGATATGTGAGATAGTTGTTAAATGTGATTACTTTTTTTCACTCTTATGCTGCTATTCTATGAATTGTGAACTTTAATTGGTTACTGTTGAATTGATTTGGAAGACTATATGTTGGTTGCTTATATGTTAAGTGTTGGAATCTTATTACTTGTTATATGTTTTTCTATTCATATGTTATATTGTTGGGTTGACCTATGATACTTATTAGTACATAGTGTGTTGTACTGATACTACCCTGTGATATTCTTATATTGAGTGCATACCATGTTCCTAAGGCTGATACGCGACCTCGGCTAGAGCAGACAGACCGACTGTAGATCCAAGGGTGAGCACTACTTCTCAATCTTCCATGGATCCTCCACGAGTTGTTGTCCTTCTTCTGGACAATAGAACTCTCTTATCTTATTATTTTTAGTGGTTATTAGATTCTTAGTCTATGTTGGTTTAGAGTTCTGGACGATGATTTTTAATTTCTGGGGATATGTTTAGTTGACTATTTTCTGCTCATTTTTTTACTATTTATAAAAACATTGATTCATTTATGGCTTAAGTGAAATATTTATCTATCTTCTTTGAATTGTTTAAGTCCAAAAGTCTAATTGGGGTTGTTTGGTTCTCCAACTTGAGGGTTAGTATGGGTGTCAATCACGGTCCATTTGGGTCATGATAAAGTAGTATTTTTATGATATAGATTACCTCACATTTTACTTATTTTAAGATGTTTTTGAGCTTACTTTATACGAATTATGCTTATGTAGCTTGTCTTCATATGTAGATTAAAATGTAAAGAAATTTGCACAAATTTAGAGAATAATGGAGAAATTATGGAGCTTTGAAGTCTAAATAGAAGCTGAGGAAGATGATCCAGAGTATGTCCATGAATAGGAGATCAAGACGAGAGCTTAATAGAGGCAAAATGATTAAAAAAAGGCACAAGTACACTATGAAAGGGTCCTGGGCACCGCCCCAGGCGCCCCGTAGTGCAATGGACCAGAGAGGCATGAGTGGACTGCTAAAAAGCACTACAGCGCTGCAGAGGACTCCACACAGGGAAAGACCATAGTGAAATTTCAGGCAGTTTTTGCCCAATTCATTTTTAAGAAGGAGAACCGACTCAAAGCCCCCTCCCCCAAAACCCTATAAATACTACTTTTCTTTAGCTTTTAAGTGAGAATAAATTGAAAATACATAGATCAAAAAATTAGAGAGAGAAGCACGAATATACTAGAGAATCTTGACCTAGGGAGAGTTTGGAGCCATTTTGGAGGCAGGAGAACATCAGTTTTATCCTTTCTTCTCTAGTATATGTATTTTTATGTTTTTTATTTGATGATTAGTAACAATTCCTCCATGTCTAGTTGGAGGTAGACTTCTCATCTAGGTTTATGGTAGCTTCATAATTGTTATTGTATGAACTTAATTTGATTTTTTAAAATATTTATTGTCATGCTACGGCTCGTTTGGTTGCTTATTTTCTCTTGCTCTTAATTATTTGCTTACTTAATCAACATTCAAATACTATTTATGGTGCATGAATTGAACTAGGAATAGGAAATTTATGTACCTAATAAGAGAAGGTAGAGCTTGGTCTTAGAACTCTTAAAGGGGGAACGATTTGCTAACGTGGCTAGAAATATACCCGTTAGCCTTGTTTAATTGATATGGAAGATTAATCACATGCACATCACTATCAACCGATGACCATAGAAATATAGGTGTTAGAAACAATCGAGTAGGCATAGAGGCAATTTGAAAAGATGCTTAACATCATGAATGTCAACTTGCAAATAGTAACCCAATAAATAATCAGAATCAATTCAAGTGATTACTAAACATGATTGATAGAAAATTCATTGCCCTAGATTGATTTCATCTTATTGATTTCAGAAGAATCCGCTCTTTGTTTGATCTTTAATTAGCCTATCTCTATCCTTAGTTTAGTTAATTTATAAATCTATCATTAGGTTTTACCACTTGAATAGATAATTAATATTAGTTTAATTTAGTAAATAGTTAATCGACAAGTTTATGTGAGTACAATATCTGAACTTACAATCCTATATTACTTTTACAATTGTGTACACTTGCGTGTACATTAGACGCAATAAGTTTTTAGCATCATTATCGGAGACTTAAAAATTAATTATTTATCTATATTAAACTTTTCTTTTTATCTATTTAAGTTTTATTTTTAAATTTTATTTTTCTTATTGAATTTTCATACAAACTTGAAAAAAATAAATTAAAAAATATATATATTGTTCTATCCTTCTTAACATGGCATCTTGGAATAGAAATTGATTGAATAATAGGTGTTCATATGTTAATATTTCTTGTATGTACTGTGGAGGACCATACTTGGATATAAATTATCATAATTTTCTCAGGAGAGGGTGTGTGCACCTTTCCAATCCCTTGTGAGGAATTGTATAGTATATATGGTCGTTTGAATGGTCATTGGAATTATTGTGCTAATTGTAATTCCCCATCCCTGAGCCCTTATTATGATTTTTCTGTTACTTATGATATTGATGGGGGTACTAAAGTGGAGAATGTAAAAATTGATGCTTGGATGAATAATTTGATCAGACAGATACAAGAGTATACTACATTATTGCGGGAGCAAACTAAGGAAAGTAGGAAATTCATGAAAAGGTTTAAGGCTGAACTCTCAGAAATAAACACTAAGGCAAAAACTTATAATGATATGCAAGTTACAGACTTAATTAATACTAAGGATGAACCTTCAAAAAAAGTGAGCGAGTTTTTTTAATAAATTGGCTTTGATGAAGCGGAAGTAGTGAGTCCATCTTGGCTTAAGAAACAAGCTTCACGAATGAGATTTCATGGATCTCTTTATTATACCCATACGGATGTGGCCACAGAATTTATAGAAGAAAGAACTGTAACGACTGGGTTCGTCATTATGGGTAAACTTTTCATGCCAAGTTTCGAGTTAGAAAACTTTTGGGTTTGGGAGTTAAAAGTTTTGGGCTGGGCTAGTCTCGGCCAGTTTTGAAGTGAGGTATGGTGTAGGGCAATTCGGGTGAGGATCGGGTAACGTGTTTTATTTTGAGCTATATTTTCTTTTAGCTAAGATATAAGGGAGTCCGGGTGACTTTTTAGAATTGAATTCGGGTGAGTAGAACTCTTTGTACGAAGGTTGACGTGAAGGGGTTGTTCCGGAATGTCAGAAAATTAAGTGTGTTGTAAAATGGACCCTTTTGAGGAAATTTATGACTTTCTGTCCCGTGTCAACTGCAATAGTGGTTGACACACCACTACGACGATCTCTGCTATGGCAGAGAAATTATCGCTATAGCAAAAGTCAATGCCGGTCAGCATCCGCTATAGTGGACAGTTCCGATACACCGGTACCGCTATAGCAGAGCATACTGATATAGCGGACTGAGTCAGGATTTAATGCAGAAAACTTCACCAAAATGTTCAGTTTCAGCAAGAACATTTTGGGAGAAGGGTCAGACGATTTTAGGCGATTTTCCTCCATTTTGCATTATTTTTTGTCCCAAAGGTAAAGATTCTACTCCCCTAACTTAGTACTTTAATTCCTATGGAGTAGAATTACTAGTTGTGGGCTTGGGGAAAGGTTTGGAATGACCTAGGAATGGAAGAATCCGGGGAAAAAAGGGATTCTAGGGTGCTAGAGTTCTTGGGTATTGTTTATTGTTGATGAGTGATGATCATTTAGCCATAATTATCTAAACTTATCCATAAAATGGTAGCATTAGGTGAATTGATGGTGGGAAAGCTCGGGGAAGGGGTGGAATGATCATAGTTTGTCCTGGGGATTGGGATTTTGCATAATCTGGGTATTTTAGGCCAGTAAATTGACTATAGTTCTTGTATATTTATTTCTAGACCAAGAACAGGCAAGGGATCCTGAAAATGGGAAAGCTACGGTTCTATAGAGCTTTGAGTAATTCGAGGTAGGTGATGGTTATTGATTCCTAATATGCATTATGTGTTCACGTACTATGGCTTAGTAGTGTATGAGTTGCATGCTTAGGGAATGAATTGTGAACGTCTAGTAATCCGGCTATTATTCTTGTAAAATGAACTTGTTTGTTTGCTTGTTAGTTTACATGTATGTTTTGTTCATTGTTTGTGATTGATTGAACTTTGTGTGATATTCGGTTGGCTCGGGTACCACGCCTGGTACAAGATACTTATTGGTTGACTCGGGTACCACGCCTGGTACGGGATATCACTCAGTTGGCTCGGGTACCACGCCTGGTACAGGTTTGATATTGGTTGGCTCGGGTACCACGCCTGGTATGGGTTATTTTATTGCATTGTTGTATTCTTTCGATGGTTCCATGAGTGAACCAACTTGTATATATTTGAGTTGTGATTATATCTGTATGTGAGGTTGGTCTTGGTGTAGACCGGGGTTGTATGTTGAACACTTAGGTGAGGTTATGGGGATCCTTGGTGCGTCCGTCTTTGTGAACAAATTTTATGTGTTGTTGTCAATGAGTGTGTCAATGGTTATTATTTGAATTCATGTGGTTGATAAGATATGGAAAGACCTACAGTCGAGTTATATTGTGGCTTGTTACATGGTTCTTGTACCTTACTATGTTATGGTTTACTGTTCATATTCTGTTTATTTGGAACTGGCTGATGATCCTACCAGTACACGGTGGTTGTATACTGATTCTTCACTTACGTTCTTTTTGTGAGTACAGGAAATCTTTCGGCGGCTAACACACGACCTCATTTGTAGTTCCAGCATTTCAAGATATTAAGGGTGAGCTGTTTTAGTCGAACTAGCTTGTGTTCTTTTTGTTAGTTGTATCGCACTTGTTTCGGGCTTAAACTCTCTTTTGTTTTGGGGTTGCATCCCCATATTTTAGACTTGGTAAATATTTTGGTACGATGACTTTCAGATTCTGGAGGAATCTCCGTAGGTTATATTTTGTGGTAGTATTTTTGAGATATTGAATGCTAGTTTATTTTATGCAACTGGTTTTAAGCTGCTAGATTATGCTAAGCGTAAAGGTTATCATTGGTTTGATCATCCGGGGAGTGGGTGGGTGCCACTCACGGTTGTCTGGGTTGTGACAAATATGGTATCAGAGCCCTAGGTTCTCGAGTGTTGATGCCACGTTGGGCGTTGGTAGAGGCTAATGGTTCGTGGTATTCGATTCATCCGGGAGTAACCAAGATGTACATGGACTTGAGGCAACTTTATTGGTGGCCTGGAATGAAGAGGGACATAGCTGATTTTGTGTCCAAGTGTCAGAATTGTCATCAGGTCAAGTATGAACACCAAAGGCCTGTAGGACTACTTCAGAGAATGCCCATTCCCGAGGGGAAGTGGGAGAGGATAGCCATGGATTTCGTGGTAGGTCTTCCCAAGACTTTGGGGAAATATGACTCTATTTGGGTCATTGTGGACAGACTGACCAAGTTAGCTGATTTCATTCCGGTCAGGGTGGACTATAACTTGCAGCAGTTAGCTAAATTATATGTCAAGGAAATTATGAGACTACACGGGGTGCCACTCTCAATTATTTCAGACAGGGGTACGCAGTTTACCTCTAAGTTCTGGGGTAAGTTGTAACACCCCAGAACTTCCAAGCCCAGACTAAGCTCAGAAAAAGCAGTAGAAAATAAAATTTTCAGAAGAAGTTCAAGTTCCCAGGAATCACGGCTCAAACCATGGACCGTCGTTCATAAGAACGGTCCATCATTTCAAACTGTAATCCCTAAACCAGTAGCCCATTAGTTCTGCCCCAGGGACCACGGTAGGAAATGGACCGTTGTTCAGAAGAATGATCCGTCGTTCAAACTGTAGTCCCAATTCCAGTGGACCCTCAGCTCTGTCTTCAGAAACCATGAGTTACTTGACGGGCTGTCATTCAGAAGAACGGTCCAACCTGAAGAGTCGTAATCTCCCAGAATCAGAGGACCCCAATTCCAGTCCCAGGGACCACGGGTCAAATGACGGCCCGTCACTCAGGAGGACGGATCGTCCTGTTGAGACGTCGTTCCTAGGACCAGAGGCCCAAAAACTCATAGGCAGAACCACGGCTCCAATAGACGGTCCGTCGTTCAGAAGGATGGTCCGTCAACCGGCCGTGATCCCTGAACACGATTTTCTGCAGATTCTTTTAAACTTTCCCAAGGGGTATTCTGGTCTTTTCCCAATTATTTTAATTCAGATTCTAAGTCATTTTGGGGGTAATTAAAGGGTTTTTAACTCTATTTCTCCCTCATTACTCCTAAATCACTCATACTTAGCAAATCTCTCAAAAACAGAACGCTCTCTCTCAAGAACAAGGCAAAAAGGGTTTTCTCCAAGTTCATCTCAGAATCCAAAGGTTCAACCGTAGAATCTTCATACAGGTATGTGAAATTTTACTAGTGGGTTCCTTTCACCCATTAGGTCCCTATCACTCAGTCAAATCCCTTCAGTTCTCCATAAATGCTAAAAACCTAGGGTTCATAGACCTTAGAGAAGTCTTGCTATTCAGATGTTATGGAATTATATAATGCTTAGTCCATGTTTCTTGGAGAATCAGTATAGTTCATGTAAAGAATTCAGAACCATAACTTGTTGTAATTTTCAGTACTCTATAGATTATACATGTTAGGCAGACTCAGTCAGATGATCAGATTTCAGAATTTGAATGTCATATCCTACAGTTTGGTTGTGTGCATTCTCAGATTATATCAGTATTTTGAGCTATCCAGTGTTATAGTTGCATGCTAGCTTATATTAAGTTGGGAGTAGACTTAGTACCGAGAGGAATAGGGATGAGGGCTTAGCTGTAAGCTTAGGCTATGACCCTTAGTAGAAATCCCCTAGTCCCAGAACTATGGTGCCATCGTAGGTTTGAAGGAGTCAGCTGTCAGACTAGGCTGTACCGCCTTATCCCTTGTGGACATCAGCAGTGGATCCACGTCAGACTAGTTTGTACCCTTGGCAAGGTATGAACGCCCTTCTATACAGCGTTATAGGTTAGCCCCACAGTTAGCTCAGCTTGGGGTATGTCGGTTAGTAGTATCTCCCACAGTCAGATTCACGTGCATTGACCTTGTATTCAGTACTCATGTTCAGTATTCAGATCAGCATGTTATTTCATGATTTATACTTGGTCACTGTATTCAGTACAGCTCTCAGTTACAGTTTAGCATGTTTATTCTTATGTTCAGTTATATATATACATATTGTTCAGTCCAGCTTGTATCCTGCATGCTCAGTACATTCAAAGTACTGACGCATACTTTTGTGCTACATTATTTCATGATGTAGGTTCTGGCACTCAGCATCCAGATCGTGCCTAACTTGACCTCCAGTCTATACTCAGCTGCTCAGTGGTGAGTCCCCAATAGTTCGGGGACAATAGACATGCCTTTATTTCAGTATTTATCTTCAGTCTTTAGTTTTGTTAGAGTTAGCTGGGGGCATGTCCCAGCAACTCCTATTCAGTTAGATGGCTTTCAGACATAGACTAGATTCAGCACTTTTAGTATTGTTATTCAGTCAGTACTAAACCAGATTCTTATATATTCAGATTTCATTTGGATTCTTCCCGCTTTTAGACATTTAACTACTTTAGTTTTCCGCATAGTACATATCTTTAAACTAGTTTTACTTAGATATTCCATGCCATGGGTTAGCTTGGGGTCACTCGTGACACTAAGCACCATGTCACGTCCAGGGGGTAGCCTCGGGGTGTGACAAATCGGGTATCAGAGCATAAGGTTCAAGTATCCTAGGATGTCTGAAATCCGCATCAAGTAGAGTCTTCTTCATGGGTGTGAAGCGTGCCACACTTGTGGAGGAGGGGCTATGAGATATTATTAAGAATAACTTTCCTTCTTTCTTTTCTAGCTCGTGCTATAGAGTGTGAAATTTAATTGATCTCTCTCTATTCTAACTCGTGCTCTTCACATTTAAGAAAAATGCCTCTAAGAAGAGCTAACGCTAGAAACCAGCCAGCAGCCCCAACAGACCCCTTAAACGAGCAAGTTACGCATGCCAAATTCAGGGCTTCCTTCCAAGTGCTCGCTCAAGCCATGACCGCTCAGGTCAAGAAGCAAGCTGCTGCACCAGCTCCACCTCAGGTCAATACTGCCGCAGCCAGAATCTGGGACTTCACTCGGATGAACCCTATAGAGTTTCATGGGTCTAGGTCAAAAGAGGATCCCCAAGAGTTCCTTGAGGACATCCAGAAGGTCACAGACATTATGGGTGTCACTTCGGTCGAGGGTGCAGACTTGGCCGCTTATCAGCTAAAGGGAGTGGCCTACACTTGGTACCAGTAGTGGAAGGAATCCTGTTGTACCAATGCAGGACCAGTGACTTGGGATATGTTCAGGACTTCTTTCCTGAACAGATTCTTTCCACTAGAACTTAGGGAAGCTAAGGTTCAGGAATTCATCAACTTGAGGCAGGATGACATGAGTGTACAGGACTACACTCTGAAGTTCACAAAGTTATCCAAGTATGCTCCAGCGATAGTAGCTGACTCTCGAGCTCACATGAGCAAGTTCGTGTTGGGTGTGTCTGACGATGTGGTCAAGGAATGCAAGACGACCATGCTTGTGAAGGAAATGGATTTCTCCAAGTTAGTTACTTATGCTCAACAGATTGAGGAGGAAAAGATCAAGGAAAGGGGAGGTGATGCTAAGAGGGCTAGGACAGATGAGTATATCCACTTTCAGCAGAGGTCAGAGGGTGGAAATCACTCTCAGTATCGACAGAAAAATTTATCACCAACTCACTCTTCTGCTAGTTCCCCAGTGCCTAAGTTCAGGAAGGACCGACGGGGTAGAGCGTCTGGCTCTAAGTCCCAAGGTTCAGTTACTAGTGGGCGCAAAGAACCACCAAGGTGAGTGCATGGCAGGCAGCGGAAATTGCTTTGGATGTGGTAAGCCAAGCCACATGATGAGGGATTGTCCCACAGCTTCTCAGTAGGGTAAGGATGTTCGACCTCAGACTCAGACTGGTTCTACAGTAGCTCCTGCAGGTCACCCTACTCAGCAGGGTGCCTCATCTGGTACAGGTGGCGGTCAGCGCCAGAACAGGTTGTATGCATTTCAGGGTCGCCAGGACTAGGAAGATTCTCCCAATGTGGTCACGGGTATGTTATGAGTATTTAATTCCGATGTTTATGCATTGTTAGATCCAGGAGCTACGCTTTTTTTTGTTACTCCATATATAGCAGTAAACTTTGATGTCAGTCCAGAAACTCTTCTAGAACCCTTCTCAGTCTCTACTCCAGTTGGTGACCCAGTTATAGCTAGACGGGTATATAGAAATTTCCCAGTCACAGTTTCCCAGAAAGTCACCTCAGCAGATCTTGTAGAGTTAGAAATGGTAGATTTAGATATCATTCTAGGCATGGATTGGTTACATTCATGTTATGCCTCAGTCGATTGAAGAACTAGGATCGTTCATTTTCAGTTTCCTAACGAGCCAGTCCTAGAGTGGAAGAGTAGTAACTCAGTGCCTGTAGGCCGTTTCATTTCCTACCTTAAGGCCAGAAAGATAATTTTCAAAGGGTATATCTATCATCTAGTTTGGGTTAAGGATTCAAACTCCGAAACCCCAACTCTTGAGTCAGTCCCAGTAGCCATTGAATTTCCAGAAGTGTTCCCAAAAGATCTTCCCAGAGTTCCCCCAGAAAGGGAAATCGACTTTGAAATTGATCTCCTTCCAGATACACAACCTATTTCAATTCCTCCTTACATAATGGCTCTAGCTGAGCTTAAGGAATTGAAATATCAGTTGAAAGACATTTTAGATAAAGACTTCATCAGACCCAGCATCTCTCCATGGGGTGCTCCAGTATTGTTCGTGCGTAAGAAAGATGGTTCACTCAGGTTGTGCATAGACTATCGTCAGTTGAATAAAGTTACAATCAAGAACAAATATCCTATCCCCATGATTGATAACTTATTCGACCAGCTTCAGGGTGCTAGTTATTTCTCTAAGATAGACCTCAGATCTGGCTATCATCAGCTCAGAGTTAGAAATAGTGACATCCCAATGACAGCCTTCAGAACTTGGTATGGTCACTACGGATTTGTTGTTATGTCTTCTGGACTAACCAATGCTCCTGCAGCTTTCATAGACTTAATGAACACGGTGTCCAAATGGAGCGGTCACTTTTCTTAGTCATGTAGTATCCAGAGAAGGGATCTGTGTTGATTCTCAGAAGATTGAGGCTGTAAAGCACTAGCCCAGACCCACCTCTCCTACAGATATCAAAAGTTTCTTGGCTTTCTTTAGCTATTACAGAAGGTTCGTTGAAGTATTCTCATCTATAGCATCCCCATTGACTAGATTCACTCAAAAAAAGGTCAAGTTTCAGTGGTCAGATAAGTGTGAGCAGAGTTTCATAGAAATGAAGACCAGGTTGACTACAGCTCCTGTCTTGACTCTACCAGAGGGTTCAGATGGTTATGTAGTTTATTGTGATGCATCCAGAGTCGGCCTAGGCTGTGTCTTAATGCAGCAGGGTAAGCTCATAGCTTATGCCTCAAGACAGCTTAAGGTCCATGAGAAGAATTACCTGACTCATGACCTCGATCTTGCAGCGGTGGTGTTTGCCCTAAAGATTTAGAGGCACTATTTGTATGGTGTCCATGTTGACGTGTTCACAAACCATAAGAGCCTCCAGTATGTGTTCACCCAGAGAGAGTTGAACCTTCGTCAGAGGAGATGGCTTTAGTTCCTCAAGGATTATAACATGAATGTGTTCTACCACCCGGGCAAGGCCAACGTAGTGGTTGATGCCCTCAGCAGACTGTCTATGGGTAGTGTGTCTCATGTTGAGGAAGAAAAGAGAGAACTAGCCAGAGATGTTCATCGGCTGTCTCCCTTAGGGGTTTGCCTTATGGACACGTTAGAAGGTGGTGTGATAGTTTAAAATGGAGCGGAATTTTCCCTAGAAGCAGAGGTTAAGGAGAAATAAGATAGTGATCCTGTATTGCTTCAGTTGAATGGTGCAGTTCATCAGCAGAGAGTAGAGGTTTTCTCCTAAGGGTGAGATGGTGTACTTTGCTGCCAGGGTCGCTTGTGTGTTCCAAATGTGGGTGAGTTAAGGCAGTAGATCCTTATAGAAGCCCATAGTTCTAGATATTCCATTCATCCAGGTGCCACTAAGATATACCGTGATCTACGGGAAGTCTATTGGTAGAATGGCATGAAGGGGGACATCGCGGATTTTGTGTCCAAGTGTCCCAATTGTCAGCAAGTAAAGGTAGAACATCAGAAACCAGGAGGTGTGACTCAGGAGATTAGCATTCCTACTTGGAAGTGGGAAGTGGTTAACATGGATTTCATAATGGGTCTACCCCGTACTCGCAGGCAACACGATTCTATTTGGTTAATAGTGGACAAAATTACCAAGTCAGCTCACTTCTTAGCTGTCAAGACTACAAATTCAGCAGATGATTATTCCAGGCTCAACATAAGTGAGATATTCAAGTTGCATGGAGTTCCTTTGTCTATCATCTCAGATAGAGGCCCTCAGTTTACATTTCACTTCTGGAAGTCATTCCAGAAAGGTCTTGGCACTCAGGTAAAGCTCAGCAGAGCATTTCACCCACAGACGGATGATCAGGCAGAGTGTACCATTCAGACTTTAGAGGACATGTTGAGAGCTTGCGTGATTGCATTCAAGGGTAGTTGGGATGATCACCTACCTCTCATAGAGTTTGCCTACAATAACAGCTACCATTCCAGCATTCAGATGGCCCCCTACGAGGCTCTATATGGGCGCAGATGTAGATCACCTATTAGTCGGTTTGAAGTAGGTGAAGCAGCCTTGATTGGACCAGATTCGGTTCATGAGGCTATGGAAAAAGTTTAGCTCATCAGAGACAGGCTTAAGATAGCTCAGAGTCGTCAAAAATCCTATGCAGATGTTAGGAGAAGAGACTTAGAGTTCGAAAGTGATGATTGGGTTTTCCTGAAAGTGTCACCCATGAAGGGTGTGATGAGATTTGGGAAGAAAGGGAAGCTCAGTCCCAGATATGCAGGCCCTTACAAGATCCTGAAAAGGGTTGGTAATGTGGCTTATGAGTTAGAGTTCCCAGAAGAATTAGCAGTTGTTCACCCAGTCTTTCACATTTCCTTGCTGAAGAAGTGTGTGGGTGATCCGACATCGATTGTCCCCTTAGAAAGTATGGATGTGAAGGATAGCCTCTCCTATGAAGAGGTTCCAGTTGAGATTCTTGATCGTCAGGTTCGTAGGTTGAGAAATAAGAAAGTCGCTTCAGTCAAAGTTTGTGGAGGAACTAGTCCGTAGAGAGAGCTACTTGGGAAGCAGAAGCAGCCATGATGTCCAAGTACCCTCACCTCTTTCCCTCCGACTCAGTTTCAGCTTGAGGTAATAATTCCTCTTCAGTTTTTCAGTTTACTCTTGCGTAATTCAGTCTCAATACATTGTTCCATCAGTTTTCCTTACATTTCAGCATACATGTATGTTCATGGAACTCAGTTCAGTTAAATATCAATTTCTAGTACTCTGTTGGTAGGGATTGCAGCTCTTTCCCTCTAAACCCAGCTTGTTTTATCTTCATTCGAGGACGAATGATCCCAAGGGGGAGATATTATAACACCCCAAAACTTCCAAGCCCAGACTAAGCTCAGAAAAAGAAATAGAAAATAAAAATTTCAGAAGAAGTTCAAGTTCCCAGGAATCACAGCTCAAACCATGGACTGTCGTTCAGAAGAACGGTCCGTCATTTGAAATCATAATCCCTGAACCAGTAGCCCATTAGTTCTGCCCCACGGACCACAGTTCAGGCAATGGACCGTCATTCAGAAGAACGGTCCATCGTTCAAACCATAGTCCCAATTCTAGTGTACCCTCAGCTCTGTCTTCAGAAACCACGAGTCACTTGACGGGCCATCGTTCAGAATAATGGTTCGTTCTGAGGAGTCGTAATCTCCCAGAATCAGAGGACCCCACTTCCAGTCCTAGGGACCACGGGTCAAATGACGGCCCGTCATTCAGGAGGACAGACCGTCCTATTGAGCCGTTATTCCTAGGACCAAAGGCCCAAAAACTCACAGGCAGAACCACGGCTGCAGTTGACGGTCAGTCATTCATAAGGACGGTCCATCAACTCTGCCATGATCTCTGAACACGATTTTCTACAGATTCTTTTAAACTTTCCCAGGGGTATTCTGGTCTTTTACCAATTATTTTAATTCAGATTCTAAGTCATTTTGGGGGTAATTAGAGGGTTTTTAACTCTATTTCTCCCTCATTACTCCTAAATCACTCATACTTAGCAAATCTCTCAAGAACAGAACGCTCTCTCTCAAGAACAAGGCAAAAAGGGTTTTCTCCAAGTTCCTCTCAGAATCTAAAGGTTCAATCGTAGAATCTTCATACAGGTATATGGGATTTCACTAGTGGGTTCCTTTCATCCATTAGGTCCCTATCACTCAGTCAAATCCCTTCAGTTCTCCATAAATGCTAAAAACCTAGGGTTCATAGACCTTAGAGAAGTCTTGCTATTCAGATGTTATGGAATTATATAATGCTTAGTCCATATTTCTTGGAGAATCAGTATAGTTCATGTATAGAATTTAGAATCCTATCTTGTTGTAATTTTCAGTACTCCATAGATTATACATATTAGGCAGACTCAATCAGATGATCAGATTTCAGAATTTGAATGTCATATCCTACAGCTTGGTTGTGTGCATTCTCAGATTTTATCAGAATTTTGAGCTATCCAGTGTTATAGTTGTATGCTAGCTTATATTCAGTTGGGAGTAGACTTAGTACCGAGCGGACTAGGGATGAGGGCTTAGCTGTCAGCTTAGGCTATGACCCTTAGTAGCAATCCCCAAGTCCAAGAACTATGGCGCCACCGTAGGTTTGAAGAAGTCAGTTGTCAGACTAGGCTGTACCTCCTTGTCCCTTGTGGACAGCAGCAGTGGATCCACGTCAGACTCGTTTGTACCCTTGGCAAGGTATGAACGCCCTTCCATCTAGGGTTACAGGTTGGCCCCACAGTTAGCTCAGCTTGGGGTATGTCGGTTAGTAGTATCTCCCACAGTTAGATTCACATGCATTGACCTTGTATTCAGTACTCATGTTCAGTATTCAGATCAGCATGTTATTTCATGATCTATACTTGGTCACTGCATTCAGTACAGCTCTCAGTTACAGTTCAGCATGTTTATTCTTATGTTCAGTTATATATATACATATTGTTCAGTCCAGCTTGTATCCTGCATGCTCAGTACATTCAAAGTACTGACGCATACTTTTGTGCTATATCATATCATGATGTAGGTTTAGGTACTCAGCATCCAGATCGCGCCTAACTTGACCTCCGGTCCATACTCAACAGCTCAATGGTGAGTCCCCAATAGTTCAGAGATAATAGACATGCCTTTATTTCAGTATTTATCTTCAGTCTTCAGTTTTGTTAGAGTTAGCTATGGATATGTCCCAGCAACTCCTATTCAGTTAGATGGCTTTCAGACATAGACTAGATTTAGCACTTTTAGTATTGTTATTCAGTCAGTACAAAACTATATTCTTATATATTCAGATTTTATTTAGATTCTTCCCGCTTTCAGATATTTAATTGCTTTAGTTTTCCGCACAGTACATATCTTTAAACTGGTTTTACTTAGATATGTCATGCCATGGGTTAGCTTGGGGTCACTCATGACACTAAGCACCGTGTCACATCCAGGGGGTAGCCTCAGGGCATGACATAAGTTACATGACGAATTGGGCACTCAACTCACTTTCAGCACAGCTTTCCATCCTCAAATAGATGGTCAGTCGGAGAGGACAATCCAAGTGTTGGTAGACATGCTGAGAGCATGTGTGATTGACTTTGGGGGTCATTGGGACCAGTTTCTGCCATTGTGTGAGTTCTCATACTACAACAGCTACCACTCCAGTATAGACATAGCACCATTTGAGACACTGTACGGGAGGGGTTGTAGATCACCTATAGGGTGGTTTAAGGCAGGTGACATGAAGCCTCTGGGCGTAGATTTGGTAAAGGAAGCGCAGGAAAAAGTAAGGGGCATTCAGACCAAGTTGCTAGTGGCCCAGAGCAGGCAAAAAGAATATGCAAACCGCAAGTTGAGAGATATGGAATTTCAAGTTGGTGAACAGGTACTATTGAGAGTGTCACCAGTGAAAGGAGTTAAGCATTTTAGCAAGAAGGGCAAGCTCAACCCTCAATTTATTGGTCCATTTAAGGTTCTTGAAATAGTAGGGCCAGTGGCTTATGGGTTAGCTCTGCCCCACAGTATATCCGGTGTCCATCCAGTATTCCATGTCTCGATGTTGAAGTGGTACCATAGGGATAGAGATTACATTATCAAATAGTATGAGGTGTTACTAGACAAGGATCTTTGGAATAAAGAGGAATCGATTGCGATTCTTGATCGAGATGTCTGAAAGTTGAGGACAAAGAAGATCAAGTCTGTAAAGGTTCAATGGAAGCATCGTCCAATTGAGAAAGCACTTGGGAAACTGAGAAGGAATATGGGACAAGTACCCTCACTTGTTTGAGGATTCAGGTACAACACTTCTCTCTTTTATTCTCTGTATTTTGGGTTTGATCATTCGGGGATGAACAATGGGTAAATTGATATCTGTTCTAACGACCGAGTTTGTCATTATGGGTAAACTTTTTGTGCCAAGTTTTGAGTTAGAAAACTTTTGGGTTTGGGAGTTAAAAATTCTGGGCTAGGCTAGTCTCAGTCGGTTTTGGAGTGAGGTATGGTCTAGGGCAATTCGGGTGATGATTGGGTAACGTGTCTTGTTTTGAGCTAGATTTTCTTGTATCTAAGACATAAGGGAGTCCGGGTGACTTTTTGGAATTGAATTCGGGTGAGTAGAACTCTTAGTACGAAGGTTGACCTGAAGGGGTTGTTCCAGAACATCAAAAAATTAAGTGTGTTGTAAAATGGACTCTTTTGAGCAAATTTATGACTTTCTCTCCCGTGTCAACTGCAATAGAGGTTGACACACTACTACGGCGACCTCTGCTATAGCAGATAAATTATCGCTATAGCAAAACTCAATGTCGGTCAGCATCCGCTATAGTGGATGGTTCCGCTACACTGGTACCGCTATAGCAGATCATACAGCTATAACAGACTGAGTCGGAATTTAATACAGAAAACTTCCCCAAAATGTTCAGTTTTAGCACGAACATTTTGGGAGAAGGGCCAGGCAATTTTAGGCAATTTTCCTCCATTTTGCATCATTTTTTGTCCCAAAGGTAAGGATTCTACTCCCCTAACTTAGTACTTTAATTCCTACAGAGTAGAATTACTAGTTGTGGACTTGGGGGAAGGTTTGCAATGACCTAGGAATGGAAGAATCCGGGGAAACAGGGGATTCTAGGGTGCTAGAGTTGTTGGGTCTTGTTTATTGTTGATGGGTGATGATCATTTAGCCATAATTATCTAAACTTATCTATAAAAATGGTAGCATTAGGTGAATTAATAGTGGGAAATCCCGGGGAAGGGGTGGAATGATCATAGTTTGGCCTGGGGATTGGGATTTTGCATAATCTGGGTATTTTAGGCCAGTAAATTGACTATAGTTCTTGTATATTTATTTCTAGACCAAGAACAAGCAAGGGATCCTGAAAAGGGGAAAGCTTCGGTTCAATAGAGCTTTGAGTAATTCGAGGTAGGTGATGGTTATTGATTCCTAATATGCATTATGTGTTCACGTACTATGGCTTAGTAGTGTATGAGTTGCATGCTTAGGGAATGAATTGTGAATGTCTAGTTGTCCGGCTATTAGTCTTGTAAAATGAACTTGTTTGCTTGCTTGTTGGTTTACATGTATGTTTTGTTCATTGTTTGTGATTGATTGGACTTGGTGTGACATTCGGTTGGCTCGGATACCACACCTGGTACAAGATACTTATTGGTTGACTCGGGTACCACGCATGGTACGGGATATCATTCGGTTGGCTCGGGTACCACGCCTGGTACAGGTTTGATATTGGTTGTCTCAGGTACCATGCCTGGTACGGGTTGTTTTATTACATTATTGTATTCTTTTGATGGTTCCGTGAGTGAACCGGGTTGTATATATTTGAGTTGTGATTATATCTGTATGTGAGGTTGGTCTTGGTGTAGACCGGGGTTTTATGTTGAACACTTAGGTGTGGTTAGGGGGATACTTGGTGAGTCCGGCTCTGTGAACAAATAATATGTGTTGTTGTCAATGAGTGAGTCAATGGTTATTATTTGAATTCATGTGGTTGATAAGCTAAGGAAATACTTGCAGTCGGGTTATATTGTGGCTTGTTACATGGTTATTGTACCTTACTATGTTATGGTTTACTGTTCATATTCTATTAATTTGGAATTGGATGATGATCCTACCAGTACACGGTGGTTGTGTACTGATTCTACACTTGCGTTTCTTTTTGTGAGTACAGGAAATCTTCCGATGTCTGACACGCGACCTCACTTGTAGTCCCATCATTTCAAGATATCAAGGGTGAGTTGTTTTGGTCGAGCTACCTTGTGTTCTTTCTGTTAGTTGTAGCCCACTTATTTCGAGCTGAAACTCTCTTTTGTTTTGGGGTTGCATTCCCGTATTTTAGACTTGGTAGATGTTTTGGTAAGATGACTTTCAAATTTTAAGGGGGATTTTTGCAGGTTATATTTTATGGTAGTATTTTTGAGATATTGAATGCTAGTTTATTTTATGCAACTGGTTTTAAGCTGCTAGATTATGCTAAGCATTGGTTATCATTGGTTCGTTCATCCGAGAGTTGGGTGGGTGCCACTCACGGCGGTCTGGGTCGTGACAAGAACTGAACTCATACAAGAAGAAGATTATTTTAGCTCAGATATCCATGACATGGAAACTCACTTGAATCAAAAGGTTGAAGCGTTTGATGCCCAACCACCAATTATTGTGGATACTGGCCAACTTTTGAAAAAAAAAAAGAGGAGGAATTCCATCATTCAAGTATTCTATTTTTATAGAGGCCAATGTTGAGGAGGTGTGCAAAAGTGAGAATGTTGAAGAGAATGAAGTTTTGGATTTAAGGCATGTGGGACCTCATTCTATTTACTTTTTGACATTGTGTTTGGAGGACGATATAAAAATTGAGCCTTCCAAACCAATAAAAAAGTGTGTGGATGAGAAACAAGGCCGACCTTATATTCTAAAATTTGACATACCAAAAAGATAAAAAGACAATCCTCACTTAAAATCCAAGGAGTACAAGATACGATATTTATGGCTTGGTACCTTCATATTTACACCACATACCCTTGAGCATAGTAGAAAATTAGAAAAGAAGTTAGAGGTGTGATTCATATCCTCAAAGTGGAAGGAAAAGTGGTGAACATGGTGGGTCATTCCACGACAGTAAATCAGGCGCAACTTGGGATGCAACCTAAGTTGTAATAGAGATAGTTTTTTATTTTTATTTTATTTTCTAGTATCACATTAGTTTTTATTTTTGTATGTGTGCAGATTTGAGGAAGTTTGAGTGCCTGAATTTGAAAGCTAAAGAGCATGGCAGAAAATTAAGTGTGGGGTCATCCACTCCTTGATAAAAAATCGAGAAAGAAACATGCTTCTAGCTAGTCCGTAGAGGGCTTTAGGAGTATTCTTATCCCTCTGTTTTACCTTATTTGATGTTTTGGAGATGAAGCATGACTTTAAGTGTGGGGTGGGATATCTTCTGATATTTGTTAAGGGTGAAGTATACTACAGGATTTAGAGTTACTTTATTTATTTTGAGTCGCTTGTTTTATATGAAAAAATTTGGAAAAAAAAATGAAAAAAATCTAAAAACACAAAAAGATTTTATTTTGTTCCTTAGAGTAGAATAGTTTTATTTATTTTTAGATTTTTATTTCTTTAAGTAGAAGCATACTTTTCCCCTTTGGTTTTTCTTTTTGGTTCTAATCTGAGGGGGGCACTTTGAACCGACTATCCTTTTTTTTAGAGTAGTTTTTATTTTATTTTTAGGAAAGTCTTAAGGATCAATTGAATGATAAGTGTTTTAGTGAAGTGCTATAATTGACTGAATAATGCAAGTTATGTTTTGAACTTAAAAGCATGCTATGAAAAGTGAATGACGTCATTTGAGACACCTAGGCTCTTTTACTTGACTCTTGTGTTTTAGCTTAAATTTGAACTCTTGTTGTTTGCTTGATTGAGAGTCTATATGGATCCTTCTTGACTCAAACATGTGTCATGTGTATTAGAATTTTATGATATTCCATATTTTCATATTGATGTCTAAAACTTGTCCGGTATTTTTGCAAAACAAAATGAAGAATTAGGAGATGATATAGGTGTTTCTTTGATTAGCCTTGTTTATCCTTTGCTTTACCTACCCATAATGATGTATTGTAGTTATCCCCTTTGAGACTTTAGCCTATTCTTTGGTAGCCATGTATGAAGCTTAATCCTTTTCTTTCAATTAACTTCTTATTTGATCCAAAACTCCTAAGCACTTTAATTGAAAAAGAAAGAGTTAAGAGGAGTGAGAATGAAAAAGGGGTAATAATTGAAGTGAAAGCCTGTAGAAAGACTAGTGGTATCATTATTTGAAAAATTTATATAATATTGATAGGGAGTAGAAAAAATGAAAAGAAAAAAATGTATGTTTGATTTATCCTTGCTAATGGTGTGTAGATGTGCTTAAAAAGATGGAAAAATAAAGAAAGTTTATGGATGAGAAGAGCAAAAGAATGAAGATGGGTTGATTGAAGAAAGAGTGAAATAATGGAAAGTTTGTGATGTATTAAAGTGCTTAGGAAAAATTGTCACTATTGATGGCCAGAATAGTCTCTACCCGTTCTTTAGCCTACATTACAACCATGAAAGATCTACTTAATCTTAAGTCTGACGTTCTTATATTAGTGGAGTAATGCACTAAGGGCAAGTTTATGGTTCATCTTATGTTGCATGTGAAATTCTTTGGGAGAGTGAGCATAATTCTATTCTTATACCCATTCATATGATATTGTGCATACTTGTGAGTGAATAGGGGTAACTCTCTTGTTGTGAGGGGCACATGGTCGACAGAAGATAGGTGAAGTATTTTAAATCTTTATTGGGTAATTTATGAGTGCTTGCAAATATTGTAGAGTCATACCTTGAGGCTAGATGGTCTTAAAGTAGTTGTTAATGAGTTTTAAATATGTTGATTGATTAAAGCATGTGTGATAAGAACTTGTATCTCTTGGAGTCGTTGTAGTGTTAACTTGAGTAATCTTGATTCAATTGGTCTAGTTGTAGTAGATTCATAGTTATAGGGTAGAGCTTACTCAAGGACGAGCAAGAGTTTAAGTGTGGGGTATTAATGTGAGGCTAAAACTAGTGTTTTTATAATATAGATTACCTCATATATTACTTGTTTTAAGATGCTTTTGAGCTTACTTTATATGAATTATGCTTATGTAGCTTGTCTTGATGTGTAGATTGAAAAGTAAAGAAATTTGAATCAATTTGAAGAATAATGGATCGATTATGGAGCTTTGAAGTCTAAGTAGGAGCTGAGGAAGATGATCCAAAGCATTTCCATGGAGAGGAGATCAAAACGAGAGCTTAACGGAGGCAAAATGATGAAAAAAGACAAAAAATGCACTATGGAAGGGCCCTGGACGCTGCTCCAGGCGCCCCAATAGTGAAATGGACCAGAGAGGCACGAGTAGATTGCTAGAAAGCACTACGGCCCCACACAGTGTGCCGCATAGGGAAAGGCCATAGTGCAAATTTGGGCAGTTTTTGCCCAATTCATTTCTAAGAAGGAGAATCGACCCAAAACTCCCCAAAACCCTACAAATACTACTTTTCTTCAAATTACAAGTGAGAATCAATTAAAAATACATAGAGCACAAAATTGGAGAGAGAGAGAGAGGGGAACGAAAATACTAGGGAACTCTTGACCTAGGTAGAACTTGGAGCCGCCTTGGAAGCAGGAGAACATCAGTTTTATCCTTTCTTCTCCATTATATGTATTTTAACATTTTTGATTTGATGATTTATAGAAATTCTTCCATTTTTTGTGGAGGTAGACTTCTCATCTAGGGTTATAGTAGCTTCATAATTGTTATTGTATGAACTTAATTTGATTTATTAAGATATTTATTATCGTGCTATGGCTCATTTGGTTGCTTACTTTCTCTTACTCTTAATTATTTGTTTTCTTCACCAATATTTAAATACTATCTATGGTGTGTGGCTTAAACTAGGAATAGCTAATTAATGTAGCAATAAGAGAAGGTAGAGTTTGGTCTTAGAATGCTTAAAGGGGAATGATTCGCTAATGTGGATAGGAATATACCCGTTAGCCTTGCTTAGTTGATATGAAAGATTAATCACTTGCACATAACTATCGATCGATGATCATAGGAATATAGGAGTTAGAAATAGTCGAGTAGGCATAGAGACAGTTTGGAAAGACGTTCAATATCGCGAATATCAATCCACAACTAGTAACCCGATAAATAATCAGAATCAATTTAAGTGATTACTCAACATGATTAATAGCAAATCCATAGCCCTAGATTTTCATCTTATTGATTTCATAAGAATCCTCTCTTTATTTGATCAATAGTTAGTCTATCTCTATTCTTAATTTAGTTAGCTCATAAATTTATCATTAAGTTTTAACGCTTGAATAGATAATTAACATTAGTTTACTTTAGTAAATAGTTAATCGACAAGTCTCTGTGGGTATGATATCTGAACTTACAATCCTATACTATTTGTACAATCACATACACTTGCATAAACATTAGATGCAATATACATTCTCTCCAGTCGTATGTTGCAAGATGGGACCCAAAGGAAATTCGCGAGATTCATATATCATGTTCATTCTCAAACCTGGATTTCTAAATATCCTACCCAGACTCTAAATGAGACTAAAATTAATATTAATTACTCAAACTCAACCCGGATTTCAAGAAGTCTTGCCCAAACTCGAATTGAGACTAAAATCAATATCAGTGACCCAGACTCGAATCGAGATTAAAATCATGTATTTCTTTTAATTTATTTCTTTCAATCCATAGTTTCTATATACCATGAGATGAATGAATATGCATGAGTATGAAAGTAAAAAAAAATGAAGCCAGATATAATAAATATGTCCAAAAATTTCAGAATCATAACCAATTCACAAACATAGGCTACGAGCCTCAATATCAAGCCAAGAATCTAAGTTCCTTGTCACCTAAAACAATTTAAGCCTTGATTTGGGCATCACAATGATAATATATCTTATTTAGTACTCAAATTCATATATTCACTCAACTCATAGCATGTTTTACACACTAAGTCTCCACTCAAGAAAAGTTTGAAGAAAGTTAAGTCACAACCTACCTCGAAGCTAAATCACAAGTCTCTACTTGATCATACATAAGTCTTTCCTTTTTGAATAGCTTTCAAACTCACTCAATCTATCAATAACAAGTTCTATATGTAAATACGAGTCCAACGATATTGCATATTTCTATGATTCTAATCTGGATCAAAAAAATAACCCAAAAGTCAATCTCAATCCCATAAGGACAAAATTCAAATTTTCTTAGAAAATTAATTTACCCAAAGCTTAAGAAGTTCAAATATTAAATTTCATTGAAAATAGAGTTAAAATCAATCTTAAAATCATCAAAAAATTATTCTTTAACCTTACCGGGAAGACCCCAAAATTTCAAATTGAAAAACTGAGATTTGAAGGTGAAATCATGCAATAATCATTGAAAAAGGTATAAAACTGGTATAAGAAACTTACCCCGCAAAAAAATCGCAAAAATCTCCTTTTGAATCTCCCAAAATTGAGTTTCAAAACTTCAAATATCGAGTTATGGTATTTTGAGTCAAAAATGAGATTTTAAAATATTGCCAGTGAATCCTTCTTTGTGAATGCATGACCCTGATGTATTTGCAAAGACCCCTGATGTAGACTCATCGCATTTGCAATGATCCAGTCGCGTTCGCAGAGAGTAACAACGGGGCTTGGCCCACCCAACTTGCCTCCTTCTTTGCGAAGGCGGATAAGCCATCGCATTTGCAATGACCAAGTCCTTCAAAACTTTGTGAATGCAACAGGTATGTCGCGATGCAAAGAGGAGAATTCCTCTACACCAGCAATGGAAAGGGACCAAAAATTCATCGAACGGACTCTCAGAATTCATTTGAAATTCTGTGAATACGAACTAACTATACTACTAGACTGAAATTGATATTTTAGACTCAATGGAATTATCAGATTTATCAATGAAGATCACTATTAATGGATGTTGACCAAAGTTAACTCTAGGCCTTAACTTTCTAACTTTCTAATCAACTACTCAAAATTTATTCAAACGTCTCGGGACCCAAACTAAAAGTGCTATTAATCCAAAAATGATATTTCAAAGCTAACGGAACTTGTAGAATTCTCGTATGATATCTAAATCATGAAATATTAATCAATATCAACTATATCAACTTTAAAATCTTTCAAAATAAAAAACTCGCATAGAGCCCAACCAAACACCTCGGGAACTTTTCCATCCACTCTCTCAGATCATAAATATCATAATATAACTACGGAGAGAGGTAAAACAATAAAAAAGATCAAAAATTCAAAATTTGATATAAGAATTGTTACACTACATCTCCAAGAAAGCAAGAAAGATAGAGAATTGAATGACAAATCCTCTGATTGGACATAGTAAAATAGTCCAACTTTATTTTTGGAAATAAGATCTCTTATATCCTTTTTTCGAGGATCAAATCTCTTGGTTGTCTTCTTTATCAAGATCCTTCAAACGACTACATCGACCTAGTACTTAAAGGCCATTGAAGTTTGAAGAAGAATATACAAACCGTCTCTACCATCTCAAATTCTTTGCTTTACTTTTATTAAATATTGTATTACTTTGTGTTATAATGTAATGTGTACTGACAAAGAGAGGAGAGAAAATTATAGTTGGAGAGGCATTGCATCAAAAGTGGGAAAAAAAGAGTGAGTATAGACGTAGGAACTGAAGAAACCTTGTCGTACAAGTTTTGACAATAAGGCAAAACCAATTTTTGGTAAAAATATATTTATGGAAATATATTATAAAAGTAGTGTCCATGTCAAACAAGGAAAGAGTTCAACTCCAAAAGCATGTCAAATTCCAACAAGGAAAGATTTGTACCTTTCCTATCAAAGAGAGGAGAGCTTGAGGCTTCTATAAAAGCAACAGAGCATTGAAGATTTCAAAGCAACCTATTACACAAGCAAAAAAGAAATTATTCTCAAGCAGTACGAGATCTCAAGCAAGCTATTTCAAGAAGACTTAGTAAAAGTTGTTCTTAATACAACTTTGTGTGTGTGAAGTTCTGTGCGTAGTTGTGAGACTTGTAACAAGAAGTGGATTTGACTTCTTGAGAGAGTTAGAGATAAGAAACAATTCTAGAGAATTGTTTGAGGCTAGGTACTAGAGATAGTTCCTTGATTATTGAGTTATAATCATAAAACTTGAAGTTATTAGTAAATCTAAGTTCGTGATTTTTACTCCTGGAGTTAGGAGGTTTTCCACATATATTGTGTGTTAATTTACTTATTTATTTAAGTGGAACTATGCTAAGGACCTCGTCCTTGAGATAAATAGTAGGCACCAACTTTCTTCAATTGGTATCAGAGATGGTCTTTTCATTAAAGGTTAACACCTCAAAAGGATCTAATAGCTGCCCTTCCAATCGCTCAGGAAGGTTCCTCTCAAACAAAACCACCATTGTTCAATGGTAAGTATTATGGCTGGTGGAAGAACATGATGATGGACCACCTCATAGGCGAAAGTGATGACTTATGTAATGTTATTCTGGATGGCCCCACTATCCCCATGAAGATATCTTAAGATGGGAAGGAACCAATTCCCAAGGACAAGAAGGAATGGAATGCTACTGACAAGATAGCTATCCAAAATAATGCCAAAGCCATAAAAATATTGATCTGTGGTATTTAACCTGATGAGTATAATAGGATCTCTTCCGGTCAAGATGCCAAGCAAATTTGGGACGCTCTGTAGACTGCTCATGAAGGAACTACTACTGTGAAGAAGGATAAAATAGACAACCTGAACAGGCAATATGAACTCTTTAAGATGAAGGAAGGAGAAACATCCATGATATGCACAAAAGGTTTACTGCTATCCTCAATGAAATTTACTCCCTATGAGAGCACATCCCTACTGTAAAAGCTGTTAGAAAGCTCCTAAGTGTATTGCCTAAATCTTGGGAAAGTAAAGTTGAAGCAATCACTGAAGCTAGAGACTTGGATACCTTAGCTATGGATGAACTCATTAGAAATTTAACAACCTATGAACTGAAGAAGAATTAAGAGAAAGATATTGGAACTAAAAGAAAGAACAAGACTATCTCTCTCAAAACCACTGAGGTTGCTAACTATGAGGAATAAAAACTTGCATTAGTAACTAGAAGGTTTCAAAGAGTGTTCAAAAGAGGACAAAACTTTCAAAAGAAACTCTCCAAAGCTCAGGAAAAGGATGATCAATTGTGTCATAAGTGTGGCAGCCCAGATCACTTCATCAAATTCTATCCTTTGTGGGCTATAGAGCATAGGAAGGCTGCCACACAAATGCCCAGATATAAAATTAAGGAGATCACCCTTCATCTCATAGGAAGATGACCTCTGAAGAGGCTAACTTTGCAGTTCAGAAGGCCCTAGCTGCTATGGGAGAACAAAGTGATGAGTCTGATGAGGAGGATCCCTATAATTAATCACTACTTGCCATGGGCAAAGCAAAAGAAAAATACACTCTAGCCCTCTTAGCTATGAGTGACACTGAAAGTGAATCGGAAGAAGAAGAATCAGCTGAAACAACTCTTGCCCTCATGGCAAGTTCTTAGTTTGACATTGATACTAATCAAGATAAGACCAAGGTATGCGTTTCTGACCTGAGATCTAACTTACACACTTACTCCAAAAGAAAGCTTGAATCTCTCTCAGCTGTTCTCATAGATGCATATTATTCAGTGTGTTCTGAGAAAGAAAATCTATTGAATGATTATGCATCTCTAAGGATGGAAAGTGAAAGTCTTGAGGAAGACAATGTCTCCTTAAAGAACTCCCTTAAAAAGTTTTCTAATAAAGGAAAAAATTAGGCCACTACTCTTCAATAATCCTTCGAAGAAGACATTAAAAATCTCAAAACAAGGCTCTCAAAGTTGTCTGAAAGAAACAACTCTCTAATAAGAGATTTGAGTAAAGCCAAATTTGAGTTAGAACACAATCAGAAATGGACAAAACTCTCAACTCTTCTCTCTCACATTCAGAATAGTCAGTCCACCTCCAAACATAGGCTAGGATTTAGACCTGAGGCCTGCAAGGCAAACTACTCCATGAACATGGTGTGCACTGCCTGTTGCAAGGAAGGATATCTCAAGAGTCAATGTCCAATTCATTTGAAAGCTGAGCAAAGAAATTTGAACTTTGTCAACAGACTCAAGTCCAAAGAATTAAGAAGAATGTTCTTCATCAAAAAGGAGCTTTCCTACTGGGCCAAGAGAGAATTGATTCATCCTTTCACTCATAAAAAGGGACCCAAGTTAATTTGGACTAGTTTCTAACTGTTTGCAGGAAAGGAAGAGAGGAATAAGCAAGCCTTGGTACCTTGATAGTGCTTGCTCTAGACATATAACTAGAAACAAAGATAATTTCATCGCTCTTGCAGATCTTCAAGGTGGAGATATGGCCTTGGTATTGGAAAATCTGGAGATATTATTGGTACAGGAATAATGTGAAGGATATGAAGAGGTGCAAGCCTCGAGGGGAACATCCATACATCAACAGAAGCACATGTCAAAGAACTGCTAATGAAGTTTGATATGGAGGGGGCCAAGATAAATGATACTCTCATTGCTACCACTACAAAACTGGACAAAGATGATGCTTGAGTTGTTGTTGCTGAAACAATATTGTTAAAAGTGATGAGATCTTTGTTGTAACTCACTCCAAGCAAGCTTGATATTGTGTACAGAGTGAGATTATGGGCTAGGCTTTAATCATCTCCCAAGGAATCTCACATGAAGGCTGTGAAAAGGACTCTAAGGTATCTCAAAGGAACTCAAGGGGTGGTTCTTGAGTATCCTACAGGTGACTCTCTCGATCCTACTAGCTATGTTGATGCTTACCTTGTTGATTTCTTGGTGGATTGAAAGAGAACCTCTGGAATGGAACACTTTTTGAGATCATGTCTTGTATCTTGGGCTACAAAGAAACAGAATTCTATTGAACTATCAACTGTTGAGGCTGAATAGTAGCTGCTGCATCGTGTTGCTTTAAATTTCTCTGGATTAAGCAGCAGCTCAGTAATCATGGTGCAGACACTTTCATTAAAACCCTGAGAAGAAAAGCATTTGAGAAGAACAGGTTGCCATTGGGGTTGATCAACCAGCTATGGCAGATGACAGAGAGAAAGCTTCCCACAATGATTGAGTATAAGACTGAATGGTAAGATAATGATTGTGAATGGTGTAAAATGGTAATTAACTCAGTTTTGTTCCTCACAGGTTCACAATCACAAATAAATAAGGATACTCCCAGGATCTAAAAATCTCATCTCATTTTTGCTAAGAAGAAAATCAAGGAAAAGGCTTGGAAAGCACTCAAGGATCTGATCCTCAAGGTATGTACATCCTTTACAAAACTAACAAAATAATTGCATAAACTAAATGTTGTATTTGTCATGAGAACCTGATCCTCAGAATGCCTCCACTTAATTCAATAAGACAAACTCCTACGTGAAAAAATCAAATACTGAGCATTTAATGATTAATTCCCTCGTTCAAAAACTGACAACCGTCACTTCGAACCTCTCCCACACTTCAAACTCTCTCTCAAGAAACTATTCATCTTCTCAAAACCCTCCCTCACAGATTCATCAGACCTCCTTCTCCAAATCTCCAAATTTCTACAGTGGCCTCCTCATCCTTAAAACCTATTGCTTCACCATTTCACTCTCTTGTCAACTACTCTGATGATGAGGACTTCTCCTCATCTATTATTGCTCCCACTCAGGGGGAATAATGATCAAGTTCTCCATCTTTTACTCTTCTATTTGCACCACCTAGATCACCAACTCCCACTCCTTCATCAAAACCTTCTTCTCCACAACTCCAAAAATCAGACTCTTTAAACTTCTCATGGAGCTTTGATGGAACAAATCCCACCGCCCCTTCACCTGCAGTTCCTAAGCCCTTCTTCTCTGAAGAAGAGGAGATTGACAGTGATGGGGATGTACTTGTTGCCCCAAAATACACCCAAGTTAAATCTGTTCCTATACCAGGATACAAGAAGAGGGGCGCTATAAAAACCCCTAGGAAACCCCTATCAAAACCCTTTACTGATCCTACACCCTCATTCTCTATTCCACAAAGAACACCCTTCACCAGAAAGAGGGATGTTGATACCCAATAAGAAGCTGAGAAAAGGAGAGCCAGGGTGGCTAAGGGAAAGAAGAAGATTGGTGATGATGATTAACCAATCAATGTGGAGGAACTAGAGGTTGAAGGAGAAGAAGATGTTGCCCCTCCCTAAACTGTAAAGAACAAGAACTATGAGAAGTTCTTGAAGTTGGGACCTCTTGGCTACTATGCCACACAACATATCCTGAAAGGGAGAATTCTTGATGAAGAGGTAATGTCTAATCCTTACATTCAGAGGTTGTTTACTAGGCTTAGCTTCCAGGGGTGGGATCATCTGTTTAAAACTACTAACCCTATGATCTATAAAGAAGACGTGGTGGAACTATATGCCAACTTGAGCATGTTGGATGGGTGGGTGGTTAGCACTAGTGTGAAGGGAGTCGAGATTGTGTTTGATTTAGAAAAATTGAGTGAGATTTTGATTATTCCTTTTGAAGGACTGGAGGAATATGTGTGGAAGACTGATGAAGACTATATTTTGACCAAAATGTTCTCTCAAGGTAAAGAGAAGAGGGTGGCCAGAAAAGTGTTTAAAAGTGAAATGTCTCCTGATCACAAGATCTTGTTTGAGATTGTGAATAAGGAGATACTGCCCAGAAGGGGTAGGAGAACTGAGGACAATTTTAGGTACATGGGGATCATGAATACCTTGGACTTGGATGAAAGGATCAACTTCCCTGTACTCATGATCAAACATAAGGGAAGAGTGACTTCTCCGAAGACTGGCCCTCATGGATTGGCTTATGGGTTCCTACTTACTAAGGTGTTTAGGAGTTTTTAGGTACCTCTTGGGGAAGGGTTTGCAGCAACTAAGAGTGATAGAATAACTCTTTTTACTTTGAAAGAATGTGAGTATCTTCCTGCTCATCCCCCAAAAAGAAAAGTTCCAGCCCTATGACTCAATCCTTGCTGGACCTAGAGGTTGCCCACCAGGAGATAGCTTAGTTGCAGAAGGAAAATGTTGGGTTGAAGGAGTATCTTGCAGCCTCCCAGGCTCAGGTGGACACTCTGAAGACTGAGATGATTATGCAACAGAACAAGCATCTAGAGAACATTCAGTCCCTGATGAACCTGCTTCCCAAGCCAAAGCCCTCATCTTGATCCTTCTCAGTATCCCCTGATCTAGTTCCCCTCCCCTTTGTTAAAAATTACTTGTCTTGGCTCTTATTGACCGACAATTTTTGTTTTTGAAATTAATTTGATATATTTTGTTTTGGGGCCAATGGTTGGCTTAATTTGTGCTTATCTTGATGTGTCTGTTTATGCCTTCTTGTTTTCTGCTTCTTTCTTCTTGCTTATGCCTGAGTAGATGCTAAACCTTAGTGATGTGGTAGTGACTATCTTGATTGTGGCTCTGTTTCCCTATAGGCCATGAGTTCCTTAAATGTTCCTCTGTTCACTCATATTATCTTACTATGTTTTTAATGATATCAAAAGGGGGAAGATATATTCATTTCCTTGTCTTGTTATTTCCTATTTTGCTGTGAAGAATGATGTGAGATATAAGGCATGAGGAGAACAGTATGAGGAAGACATGAGGAGAACACTGCATGAAGAGAACATTGTTCTTGTTGATTGAAATACTAAAATGATACTGTTGATTGAAGCATGGGGAGAACATTTGTTCCTGTTTACAAATACTAAAATGATATTGTTGATTGAAGCATGAGGAGAACATTGTTCCTGTTTACAAAAATAGGATAGAATTTGTCATCATCAAAAAAAAAGAGAAAATTGAAGAAACTTTATCGAAGAAGTTTTGATAATAAGGCAAAACCTATTTTTGATAAAAATATATTTATGAAAATATATTATAAAAGTAGTGTCCATGTAAAACAAGGAAAGAGTTCAACTCCAAAAGTGTGTCAAAGTCCAACAAGAAAAGGTTTGTACCTTTCTTATCAAAGAGAGGAGAGTTTGAGGCTTCTATAAAAGCAACAGAGCATTAAAGATTTCAAAGCAACCTATTACACAAGCAAAGAAGAAATTATTCTCAAGCAGTACGAGATCTCAAGCAAGTTGTTTCAAGAAGGCTTAGTAAAGGTTGTTCTTAATACAACTTTGTGTGTGTGAAGTTCTATGCATAGTTGTGAGGCTTGCAACAAGAAGTGAGTTTAACTTCTTGAGAGAGTTAGAGAGAAGAAATAATTTTAGAGAATTGTTTGAGGCTAGGTACTAGAGATAGTTCCTTGATTATTGAGTTATAATCATAAAACTTAAAGTTATTAGTAAATCTGAGTTCGTGGTTTTTACTCCTGGAGTTAGGAGGTTCTCCACGTATATTGTGTGTTAATTTACTTATTGTTTTAAGTGAAACTGTGCTAAGGACCTGGTCCTTGAGATAAATAGTGTGCACCAACTTTCTTCAGGAACTATATTCCAAAAACTTGTATGAAACCAAAACCACCAAAGAACTAGTAGAGAACACCCTTGCAACCCAAGAGGACTGGACTAAGATCCATTCGAGATCTCAACCAGCATAAAAATATTTAGTGTCATTTACTATTACTACTTTTTTTTAATTATCATTTACTATTACTACATTTTCATTTCTGCATTTTAAGTGATTGTTTATCTCTGCATAGTGATTGACTGATCTCTTCAGATAGTCGACTAAGAAAATAAAAATTTAGCAATTCACTCCCTATTGCACTTTTAATTAGTATCATATCAAGGTCTCACAACACATTACTTAATAACAAGTAAGAAAAAATCATTTCGGAGATGGTCATAATAATATACTATTTTCATAAACAATTAGGAGACCACACAATCTCGAAGATATTTCAAAAAAAAATATAATAATAAGTGGTTCTCACATCAGTCAACACACCATCCCTAGAGACATTCTGGGAAAATAACACCACGATAAGTGCCTTCGCAGGTAACTAAAAGGTCACAACACGATGTCCTCAGAAACAAATGAGAGACGATTAGAGCAATGAATAGTTTCCATAAATAACTGGGAGATCACAACCATAATAATTTTCGCAAACAATAGAGAGACGCTCTCTGGCTAAATACGTCAACCGACACTAGACTTACGAGGCGTAGCTCTGAATTTTTCTATACCTTTGCATTAATTTTAGTGCATATTTTTTATTTTATTTGACTTACATTCTTTCAAAATATGATACATTTTATACCATATTTGCATGAACAACGCACACCTTATTCTCAAGAGGTCCCTTTAAAGGCTTCTACTTGAAAGAGGTTAATGGCTCTTAGGAGGTCCCTATTATCCCAACATTGTTGAACAATGTTTTTGAAACCCGAATGCGAGACCTAAAAATTTTCTAACCTAAAGGGTTTAACAATATTTCTATTGAGCGGTTGGGTCAATTTAATTAATAGGGGATTGTTGTCGGAATGACTTTTTGGAAGATAGTTAATGGAGGAGTTCGAAAAATTCTCTAACCAAGAGTTATTAGCAAAGCAACGATCCATTCTTCTTCTTTTTTTTCTTTTTTTTTTATTTTTAAATTAAAGTTGCATTTTATTTATCTCCAAACAACAGTTACATTGGTTTGAGGTAGCTACTAAGCCATACTTCCCTATGCTATTGGAATTTGGCTTAGTCTACCTATATAATTTGAGATGAGATAAATACCTCGGGTTCTAAGAGGGTATCTAATGAGATTGATACCAACTATACAAAAGAGTAGAAACCAATTTCAAGGAGGATCAAAAATAAAGTCCCTTCTTTTTTTGTTGGAAATTCTCATAGATGGAAGACCCCATCTATCTAATGTCATAAGGCCTTTGACCTCTGGAGGAAGCTCAGGATAAGTAGAGTATATGACATTGTTGGCAGAGTTATGACTTAGTGAAGCCAGTTTGTCTGCGACTTGGTTACACTCTCTATAGCAGTGATGTACAGAGCTTCCACTATAGAAAACCATCGACTTCAGCCTCTGTACTTCTCCAAAAACTGTCCACGGAGTGATGTTCTTTCCTTTAATGCCATCCACCAAAAGTTTTGAGTCAGATTCTGCCCAAATTTGTTGAAATCCATTATCTATGCACCAAGACATCCCATATAGAAGTGCTACTGCTTCCGCCCAATTGCTAGTGCCTTCTCCAAGAGATAGTGAGTACACTACGATGAGTTTACCTTCACTGTCTCTAACAATGCCTCCACCTCCACACTTACCGTTCCTGCAACTGCCATCAGAGTTAACTTTAACCAAAGGAATGAGGGGCTTAATCCATTTCATAAAAATAATATTTTTAAATTGAATAGTGGAAGAAATGAGTTTCATAACCTCCTCCCAACTAGCTTATAGCTTATTATAGCCCAAGAACTTATTAACTAGTTGGGATATGTTGAATACAATAAGAGACATGGATCTGTTAATGTTGATTTTTGCAGTTCCATAATTGGCTTCACACCTGGACCTCCAAATTTTCCAACAAGTAACAGCAGGGAGGCATTTGACTATAAGATTAGTAACTGGATTAGGGGTCTTGAAACTACATCAGTTAACTAATATTTGTCTAAAAGAGATATTCCTGAAAGGGATGCCAACTGCCCCACAAGTGATTTTCCACAAGTGTTGAGAAAATTCTCCCCTGCAAAACAAATGGTCAGTTGATTCACTCATAGGAATTCTACAAGAATAGTAGTTAGTATCAACATCTATCCCCATTCTAAAAACTCTGGCATTAGTACGTAGTTTGTCTCTTAAAGCTCTCCAAACTATGAAATTCATTTTGAACGAAACTGAATTTTACCAAGTCATGGAGTTTATCCAATTCTTTGGTTTTTTCTGTCTAAACAACTTCGAGGCAGAGGCAATAGAGAAGATTCATTTGGTATCAGCAGACCAAATAGGTATATCTGGTACCTCATGTCTCAAATTGAAGTGCATAGCATTGATCCTAGCTCTTATGGACTCAGGAAGGTAAATATCCCAACCATCCCAGTCCATAGGCTCTACCAAAACTGCATTCTTAAGTTTCAGTTTCCTTGGTTTACTACTAGGAGGTAAGTATTTCCATAAGGGCCCCAAGTCAGTCTAGCTATCATACCACACATCCACATCTCCTCGACCAATTTTTTAGAAAATGTATTTGTCCATGAGTTGTCTAATCTTGCACATAGCATTCCATGAATGAGACTGTCCAGACACCCAATGCTTGGTCACAAGGTGGGATAACTGACAGTATTTAGCCAAAAAGAAATCTTTCCACAAAGAATTTCCAACTGTAAGATTCCACCATTATTTAAATGTAAAGGCATTACAAGTATCACGGAGTCTTCTAAAATTAAGACCCCCTTCTTCATAAGGAAAGCATAGTTTATCACAGGCAGCCCAATGGTATTTTCTTCTCTCAGTTGAGCCACCCCAAAAGAATCTAGTCATCATTTTTTCAATTCGGTGAATGACCCCTTTGGAGGGGTGAATAGCTGCAAGCAAATAAACTGGAAGAGCCAAGAGAACATGTCTGATGAGGATAGCCTTACCACCCGGGGAAAGAAGCTTGGCATGCCATCCATTGATTTTATTTACAATTTTTCCCACCATGTCCGAAAAGATAAAGATTTCTTTCTTTCCTACATATAGAGAGTGATGTGACGCTAATTTACGCCACTTTCGACTCCTTTTTACTAAGAACAATCGTACGTTTTCAAGCAACCATTGTTGTTTTTGATGTTTTTATGTTGTATTTGTAGGAAATGGAAGCAAACACGAAAACGGAAGAAAATACGAGAAAAACGAAGTTCTGCCTAAGAGTGACGGCCTGAGTGACGGGCCGTCACACATGTGACGGTCCGTCACTGGGACCGTCACACCAAGGCAGACCTCCAGGTTGAACCACTGCCTAGCAGTGACGGTCCAGGCGACGGTCCGTCACTGCCTTGACGGTCCGTCAGCCTGACCGTCACGCTTAGGCAGTGACTCAGGCGGCGACCCGCGTTTTTGGGGATTCCTAGCCCGTTTTGGATTTGGTTTCTTTGACTCCTATAAATACCCTATGTTAGGTTTATGTTAGAATTTATTCTCCCATTATTTCAAACACGTTTTTAGTTAGTTTTCGAGAGCAAGAACACGATTCTTGAATTAACATTATTGTTCTTGATTCGTTCTTGAGTTCTTGGTTTTTATTGTTCTTGGATACTTGAAGATTGTTCTCAATATATTGTAAGGATCTCGTTTCTTTATTATTTTATGAACATGACTTTCTTCTTTTCATCTTCGAGCATGAGGAACTAAAACTCCCGCAACTAGGGTTGTGGGAGCCATGGCAAACGTAGCAATATAGATTCCGGGTAGCGTTGGGTTCGATATATGTATTGTCACGTTGTTAATCATACTTTATGTCACGTTTTCTAGTGGTTGCAAACATTAGAACATGCCTAGGTTTAGTTTGCTTGAGTAAAGAGATTTAAACCGGGAAAACTTGATTAAACAACAAGGATTCGAGACTACAAACTCTCGTCTTAAAGAATAATGCCGTAACTGGATTACTCTACTTGATGTTAGGATTGCTAAGCTAAAAAGTACATCTTTTCGAGGTCGAAAGAATAGAAAAGGAAATTTGTTTATTCGGTCGAGAGACGTTTAGACGATACAATTGACGCAATCACATCGTGACAATCATATAGAAAGAACCCGGTTAAGCCTAGAATCGACATTGTTACAACGCCATGGTGAACACATCCCTAGTTCATTCTCTCCTACTGATTTAAACCCCCTACGTTTATTATTGTTTTGTTTACAATTTGATTACAAAACCCCCCCTTATTTACTGGAATCGATTGACAACTAGTCACTTAATTCACCAAAGACTTAATCATCACCATATTCTCTGTGGGATTCGACCCCAACCTTGTTGGGTTATATATTTGACAACGATCGCTTACGCTTCTTAAATAGAGGTGTAGTTTGAGCGTTATCAAAAATGGCGCCGTTGCCGGGGAATACGGTTTTTGATTAAGTTTGGTGTTTATTTGACTTTTTGTTATAATTTCCTGCTTTACGTTTGTTTGTTGTTTTTGTTTTGACAGGGTACAAAGTTGTGCATGCATAATACCCGAAGTTCGGGGAAACAAATTATACCTTACGACCCCGAACTTGCTAGAACATTGAGGCAGAACATGGCCGCACAACTAGAGGCAGCAAGGCTCGCTGCTGAACTGCAGGCCCAACAAAACCTGAATGCTGGTGGTCTGCAGGACGATGGTGCACGGAATGATGATGAGCTTGATTTAGATGGAGCTGGCGCGACGGGCGCCATTATTGTTCCACCGCTACCGCCCGGAGCCAAGTTCAACATCACTAGCACGATGATACAGCTGTTGAACTTGAGAGGAGTGTTCCGCGGTGTTGCTGGCAACGATGCAAACCAGCACTTGATGAACTTCGTGGGCATATGCAAATCATTCGAGCTGCCAGGCGTGAGTCAGACAGCGATCAGGCTCAGGTTGTTTCCGTTGTCTCTGTCTGATGAGGCAGCATTGTGGTTGACAGAATTGGCCCCCGACTCTATCGCAACGTGGGGAGAGTTGAGAGAAGCTTTCCTAGAAAGGTTCTTTCCTCCCTCTCGGATGATACAGTTGAGGGATGAGATTAGTAACTTCAGGCAGCAACCACACGAAGCACTGCACGAGACTTGGTTGCGATTTAAGAAGAAGCTGGCACAGTGCCCGAACCATCAATTGGCCGACAACGTCTTGATGCAGACATTCTATAGGGCATTAAATTCGGCTACAAAGCCGACGTTAGACAACGCAGCAGGTGGTGCATTCATGGGACTTTCTTTTGCTGAGGCCACAACTACGTTGGACAGGCTCACCAAGACCAACAGAGCCTGGCATACACGAGATTCAGAGGTTGCAGCTAGCACCTACACAGTTGGTATGTCAGCTGAGCAGCGTAGGAAAGAGGAGGAACGCGACCAAGACATGGCGCACCTGAAAACACAGTTAGATCTCCTGACAAAGCACTTGACGTCAGGAAGTATGGAGAAGGTACAGGTTGCCAGTTCCCAAGGTATAGAAACTGAGGACGTGAATTATGTGGGGGGTTTCCAGGCCAATGGCCAAGGAAACCAAGGTCGGAACTATCCAAACCACTATGAGAATGGTGGCTACAAAAATCGCGACCAAGGAAGCTGGAGGAACAACACCGATAGAGGTGGGTTGTATATACCACCTAGCAATCGGGACAAAGCAGGCAGCGAGGCTGAGACATCCAAACTTGAGAATATGATGGCGAAGATGCTGCTTAAGGTGGAATCGACTGACTCTGGGGTAAAGGCAATGCGGAATGAGTTATCATCATTGAGTCTGGTAGTGGAGTCACACTCAACCGCTATCAAGCAACTAGAGCAGCAAGTGGGTCACATCTCGGCATCTCTAAACCCAAGGAAACCGGGTACTTTGCCGAGCGACACCACCCATCCGAAAAATGACGCAAGCTGCATGGCAATCACCACTAGAAGCGGAAAAATATTACCGGAATCACATCCGGTAATTCATGCACAAGGTGAGGCTGCAAAAGATGATCAGGCGGTAGAGGAAGAGGACATTCCAAAGCCTGCGAATAAATGTAAGGAAGCTGAAAAGCTTCCAACGATGATGCCTCGACCACCACCTCCGTTCCCACAGCGTTTGAAAAAGAAAGCTGACGATGGCAAGTTCCTGAACTTCGTGACCATGTTGAAAGAAATTTCGATAAACATACCTTTGGTGGAAGCTCTAGAACAAATGCCCGGTTATGCCAAGTTCATGAAGGACTTGATTACAAAGAAGCGGACGGTAAGCTTTGAGCCGGAAGACAACCTCCATCACTGCAGCGCTATTTCCTCTAGATCATTAGTGGAAAAGAAAGGAGATCCAGGTGCGTTCACTGTTCCATGTACCATCGGGAAGCTCAACTTCGGAAGAGCTATGTGTGATCTTGGGGCTAGTATAAATTTGATGCCGCTAGCAGTGTATGACAAATTGGGTTTGGGACCTCCTAAACCAACGTCCATGAGAGTGATGATGGCTGATCGTTCGATAAAACGACCTGTTGGAGTATTGTCTGATGTGCTAGTGAAGATCGGTAAGCTTATCTTCCCTGCTGACTTTGTGATCCTGGATTGCGAAGTAGATTTTGAAGTTCCTATCATCTTAGGGCGACCATTGTTAGCTACGGCGAGAGTGTTGGTTGACATGGAGAAAAACGAGCTGACCTTCCGATTGAACAATGAATTGGTCAAGTTTGATGTAACCAAGCTGATGAAGCGACCAAGTGACATGAGAGTGGTCGCGGTCATGAATGCCATTGAGGAACCTCCTGCGGATGTGCACCTTGAGGAGAAGTGTTTGGTCGAGACTCTAGCTGTTGTAAAAAGTATGGCGCGAGAGCGTAGATATGTAGAGGCAGGCGGTGAAAGTAAATCGAGAAAACGAAAACACCGCAAGAGAATCTGCAAAGAAAGAGCGAAGAAGTTGTCGCGACTAGCGATGGAGCCCAAAGAGGAAGCTGGAACGCCACACTCCATTGAGTTCTCTTGTTTTGGAGACCCAGGCGGTCTCCAACATCATTCCAGATTCTGAGTCATATCGACTTCACAGGTATTCCTTTATTCTCACAGCTTTTAGTTTTCATATGTATGCATTGGGGACAATGCATGAGTCTAAGTTGAGGGTGTTGGGAAACCTGTGAGTCACCACCGAGGGTTTTTGTTGCCGATTTCTTTTCCCTACGGTGTGCTATCTAGTAGAACCGGCATGTTTAGGTTGTTGTTTTAAATTTTTTTTAGTGTCTATAGCAAGCATGCGTTGTTCTTGTCTAAAAACGAGGCCCCTTGAAAAATTTTCTGGTTTTGAGCTTATGTTGAAACAATTGACTGTCTGGATCCTTGAATGTCATTGTGTGAATATGATTAGAATGAGTATGCTTAAGCCGAGCGGTTGTTTGATAGTTGGTAGCGATATAGTTTCTTGGTGCTAAGAGTGTGTGAGATTAATTGTTATAAATTCTTACTCTGTGCATGCATCTAGAACTTGCCCGGTCTATTTTGTTAAGTTTGAAGTTGGTTGCTTAGGAAAGGATCGCAGGCCCTTTTTGATGCAGTCCACTTAGCCTATATGACCGTCCAAATACAAAGAATCCCTTGATCCCTGTTCGAGCCATAATTGACCTTATTCTTTCAATAACCTGTCACCATTCCTGTTTAACTTTGAATCCCTATCTTGGCCCTGGTCCTTCCTTGGACATCGTGCACCTCAACGTAAGCAAAACAACCTAAGTTGAGGGTGGCTACTATAGAGGTAAACCCTGTTTTGGCCCTGGTCCTACCAATGGACATTGTGCACCTTGACGTAGGCAATCAGCCTAAGTTGAGGGTGGCTACTACAGTGGTAAAGGAGAAGAAAAAGAGGATGGAGATGATTGTTGTTGAATAGAATGAAAATCCGGGTGTGCGCCTAAGAAAAGAAAAGAAAAATAAAGAAAGATGAAAAAGATCGAAAAAGAAACAAAAAGAATTGTCAATAAAGAGGCCGCACCTGTATCTAGAATCAAGGAAATAAAAAGGTGACTAAGGATGGATAAAGTGAAGTTATGTGGTGATAAGATGTAAATGGTTCTAAGGAGGGCTTAGTCACTAACCCCTAAATGTATCCTACCTGCACCTGAAGCCTCATTACAAGCCAAAACAAGTCCTGTAGTGATCTTGAGCGGCTTTCTGAAGAACTGAAATAGAATAGTAAGGGCAAGCCTATGGTATCGCATGTGCATTGTTTGAAATCGTTTGTGAGTGTGAGCGCTTACCTAGTCCCAAATCTTGTGTGTGGGATTTCTTTGTGGTGAGGGCACCAAGATGGCTATATTGTCTATTGATTGTTAGAATAGCTGCGGGTGTGTATGCATAATGTTCTATCATATCGGAATGACATGTTTGGATCTTTGCAAGTTAGTGTTTCATACATTCGTGTGTTACAAGGGAGCATGATTTAATTGAATAAGTTTGAATGAACATGAGTTGCTATAGACATGAGTTCGTGTTCTTAGTAGAGTCGTATTATTGTTTTATGTTATGTTGCTTGAGGACAAGCGAACGTTTTAAGTTGAGGGTGTTGATGTGACGCTAATTTACGCCACTTTCGACTCCTTTTTACTAAGAACAATCGTACGTTTTCAAGCAACCATTGTTGTTTTTGATGTTTTTATGTTGTATTTGTAGGAAATGGAAGCAAACACGAAAACGGAAGAAAATACGAGAAAAACGAAGTTCTGCCTAAGAGTGACGGCCTGAGTGACGGGCCGTCACACATGTGACGGTCCGTCACTGGGACCGTCACACCAAGGCAGACCTCCAGGTTGAACCACTGCCTAGCAGTGACGGTCCAGGCGACGGTCCGTCACTGCCTTGACGGTCCGTCAGCCTGACCGTCACGCTTAGGCAGTGACTCAGGCGGCGACCCGCGTTTTTGGGGATTCCTAGCCCGTTTTGGATTTGGTTTCTTTGACTCCTATAAATACCCTATGTTAGGTTTATGTTAGAATTTATTCTCCCATTATTTCAAACACGTTTTTAGTTAGTTTTCGAGAGCAAGAACACGATTCTTGAATTAACATTATTGTTCTTGATTCGTTCTTGAGTTCTTGGTTTTTATTGTTCTTGGATACTTGAAGATTGTTCTCAATATATTGTAAGGATCTCGTTTCTTTATTATTTTATGAACATGACTTTCTTCTTTTCATCTTCGAGCATGAGGAACTAAAACTCCCGCAACTAGGGTTGTGGGAGCCATGGCAAACGTAGCAATATAGATTCCGGGTAGCGTTGGGTTCGATATATGTATTGTCACGTTGTTAATCATACTTTATGTCACGTTTTCTAGTGGTTGCAAACATTAGAACATGCCTAGGTTTAGTTTGCTTGAGTAAAGAGATTTAAACCGGGAAAACTTGATTAAACAACAAGGATTCGAGACTACAAACTCTCGTCTTAAAGAATAATGCCGTAACTGGATTACTCTACTTGATGTTAGGATTGCTAAGCTAAAAAGCACATCTTTTCGAGGTCGAAAGAATAGAAAAGGAAATTTGTTTATTTGGTCGAGAGACGTTTAGACGATACAATTGACGCAATCACATCGTGACAAGCATATAGAAAGAACCCAATTAAGCCTAAAATCGACATTGTTACAACGCCATGGTGAACACACCCCTAGTTCATTCTCTCCTACTGATTTTTCCATAAGTTAATTGTTTATTTTGTTTACGATTTGTTACACAAACCCCCCTTTTATTTACTGGAAACGATTGACGAATAGTCAACTAATTCACTAAAGTCTTAATCATCACCATATTCTCTGTGGGATTCGACCCCAACCTTGTTGGGTTATATATTTGACAACGATCGCGTATGCTTCTTAAATTGAGGTGTAGTTTGAGCGTTATCAATAGGCATAGGTGAAAGTAAGAAAAAACGCACCTAGGGTCCTTGCAATAACAGTGTATACAAAATAAGTTTACGAAATGGACGGTATACCGGTAACCTCAAGTGTAAGAAGAAGAGAGAAAGAGTAATGATAGACATGCTCAGAGACATGAATCAAACTCAACTAATCATATCAATATCAAATCCAGAAACTAACAGTCTAGCAGTAACCAATCTCATACTTATCCATAATAGAGAACAATTCTATAAGTATATAGCAAAAGTCTACCTACAGTCCCCCGGCCGCCCATACAACCGAGAAACACAAACAAGTGAAAACAAACCCTCCGGCTTCCCATACTACCGGAGCGTACAATCAACAAACAACAAACAAGGGTGGAGCCTCAAACAATGAATGATATGATGCATGAAGATCTCAAGTGAAATGGTATCTCTGTATGTACCTCCTCCGACGCCGATCCGGCCCAGCAGGTAGGTTCCATGGAAGGAAACTGCCCGTATACCTCTAGTCCACCGTATACCCCTCCTCCAGCACACACAGACCGTAGCCCCTAGCCCAGATGGCAAGGTCCATGGAGGTCCCAGACCCCATACTAAAACTCAGTATCAGAATATGTTGTCCGGAAGCAAGTCTGGTATCAGGATAGAGACCCAGTCTCGAATATGCAATGCCCAGACCCTGTCCAGGACTAAAGTAGTAGGCAAATGTCTCAAAAACCCCTCCAAGGGTGCCCGGGAATAACCATGTCTAAACAGTAAAAAGGTATCTCAGGTGCTCGGTCCGACCGAGGCTAAAAATCATCTCAAGTAACAAGAAAAATCAACTAGCACCCCGGCCCTGCCGAGTCTAGCGATAATCGTAAAACTGATGATTTTAAACATAATTTTACTTTTCTTTATCCAGAAATATTCACAAGTTAAATCAAACCATTTCCAAATTATTTCCACCAAAAATGCCCCCCCCCCCCCCCGGCCATGCAAGGTTTAGAAAATAGTGTCAGTAGGCCTGAAGACAAAACCATAGTAAAACATGGATAAAACCTCTTTATATGCATAGAAATAGTATGATCACACACAATAGCTGCCCAGCAGCTCACAATCAACCTATCGACCCTGCACAGGCCCACAGCTACTCATCAAGCATAACCAGACTAGAAGGATAATTCTATGCCCGGGACTCGCGGACATTCCCAAAATCCCACCTTCTATGTTCCAGAGTCAACAAGGCCTCACAGGACCACAAGGGTAAATTAAATATATCGGCAAATACTACAAGCAACGGAGAAATAAAAGAAGGCGGACATGAATAAAGCGGTCGAGGTCTGTGGTACCAACCTAATAAACCAACCCAAGGATGCCCATTAATACAATTTTATTCTATATATGCTGAATCTAGGGAAAATAAACCGTAACCTACCTGTCGTCCGATGACAAGCTTGAACCTCTCCGAAAAATCCCCAACACGAAATCAAACTCGAACTCGGGCTTGAATAACTTGACCTAGACAATTGATTTTCTTTTCGGTGATCCAATAAATTATCAAGATCTTGCTTATTGGAATCAACTTTTAACATGACAAGTGATGTACTGTGATAATTTTTGCACCACAATTATATTTCAAAGAAGTATTAAGTAATGTTGGCAGCAACTTACATAGCAATTTGTTCAAATGCTTTCAGTGAATAGAAAGCAATTACTTGAAGTTATCCTTGTTAATACTGCAAGTTCCAATGATGCCACCAATCATATGCTACCTAAATTTGTTGTACAATGCCTCCACTTCCACGTGGAAGTGGAGGTGGTAACCAATTCGCCCCGTTATGTAAGTATTCGGGTATTGCATAAATTCGTGGTAAAATAAATATAACTTTTTAAATATACCGTAATTCATAGAAAAATATTTCGAATAAAACCTACTATATTATAATAATAACTTTTAACATAACTAAATTTACTATCTCCGTTAAAATATTTTGAAAAGGTAATAATAATATAATTTTCTACCACCTTCGACTTTTAAATTAGATATTTTCAAGTACGCACGATTTCGATACTCAAGAACTCTCTCGGAATCCTCCCTTATGTTTTCTCAGTGTTTCGGAACTGAAATGGCATTTTACAATGTGAAGTTGAGGCTTAAATCGAGTTTAACCCGACCCGATTCGCGACCCATTTCGCAACCCGTTTTCTGCCAGACAGTCCGCGGTAAAATAGTCATAACTTTTTACTCTGAGATCAGTTGAACGTGAGGTTTTATGCGTTGGAAACTAGACTCATAGACCTTGGATTTGGTATTTCGGGGGACTTCTTACTCTTTATATACTGGGAGAAAAGCCCAGAGATATTTTACCCAAAGTTCAGGGAATTTGTTAAAGAACTTACGATAACTTTTGTCGATTTGCTTGACTTCAAAACTTATACGTGGAAATGACCGGAAGGGTCATTACACAAATGCGCCGACAACATTCATGAGTTTGATAAATGGGGTGTTTAAGTCTTACTTGGATTTGTTCATCATCGTGTGTATAGATGATAATTTGATCTACTCCAAGAGTAGGGAAGAGCATGCTAAACATCTTTGTATTGTGTTGGATATTTTGAAGCACCAAAAATTATATGCAAAGTTTTCCAAGGGTGAATTTTGGTTGAATTCAGTCGCCTTCTTAGGGCATGTGGTGTCAGAAAAAGGGGTGATAGTAGATCCCCATAAGATTGAGGCAGTCAAGAGTTGGGTCCGGCCTAGCTCTGTGACTGAGGTGAGAAGTTTTGTGGGTCTTGTAGGCTACTACCATAGATTTGTCCAGGATTTTTCATCCATCGCTAATCACTTGACAAGGTTGACTCAGAAAGAGGTACCATTTTTGTGGTCCAACAAGTGTGAGAAGAATTCCAAAAGCTCAAGACACTTTTTACAACGGCTCCCATCATGTCCTTGCCGATTGAAGCTAAGGATTCATTGTATATTGTGATGCTTCACATTCAGGTTTGGGTGTTGTGTTGATGCATGACAAGAATGTGATAGCATATTCTTCTAGGCAATTGAATATCCATGAAAGGAATTATCCAACCCATAACTTGGAGTTGGCAGCGGTGGTCTTTGCACTCAAAATTTGGAGACACTACTTTTACGGTGTCAAGTGTGAGGTGTTCACCAATTATCGCAGTCTGCATATATATTTACTGAGAAGGACTTGAATCTGAGATAAAGGAGGTGGATGGAGTTGTTGAAGGATTATGATGTGACCATCATGTATTATCTGGGTAAGGCTAATGTGGTGGCAGACGCATTGAGGCATAAGACAGTCAGCATGGGCAATTTGGCTTATTTGGAGGTGTCCAAACGACCGTTGGCAAAGGTGATTCAGGCTTTAGAATCAATGTTCATGCAACAGGGTATCTCAGAATAGGGTGCAGTGTTGGTCAGTGTTGAGGTCACATCCACATTCATAGAGGAGATAAAGATTAAGCAATTTTAGGATGCATAGTTGAGCAAGCTTTGGGGCAAGGTAATATTCGGAGAGTCCAGGGATGCCATGTTGGACGCTGGCGGACTGTTGAATTTCAGAGGAAGGATTTATGTTCCTCAGGTTGATGATATTATTCAGATGGTGTTGACAGAGGCTCATGGTTCACGGTATTCAATTTATCTGGGCGTATCCAAGATGTACAGGGATTTGAGGCAACTTTATTGGTGGCCTGGGATGAAAAGGGACATAGCTAATTTTGTGTCCAAGTGTCAGAATTGCGAGCAGGTCAAGTATGAGCACCAAAGGCCCATAGGACTACTTCAGAGGATGCCCATTCTCGAGTAGAAGTAGGAAAGGATAGCCATGGACTTCATAGTGGGTCTTCCAAAGACTTTGGGGAAGTATGACTCAGCTTGGGTCATTGCGGACAGGCTGACCAAGTCAACTCATTTCATTCCTTTCAGGATGGACTATAAGTCACAGTAGTTGGCTAAGATCTATGTGAAGAAGATTGTGAGATTGCATGGGGTACCACTATCCATTATTTCAGACAGGGTTATGCAGTTTACCTCTATGTTCTGGGTAAGTTACAGGAAGAGTTGGGCACTCAACTCACTTTCAGCACAACTTTCCATCCTCAGACTGATGGTCAGTCAGAATGGACAATCCAAGTGTTAGAAGACATGCTGAGAGCATGTGTGATTGACTTTGGAGGTCATTGGAACCATTTTCTATCATTGTATGAGTTCTCATACAACAACAGCTACCACTCCAGTATTGATATGGCACCATTTGAGGCACTGTACGAGAGGGGTTGTATATCACCCATAGGGTGGTTTGAGGCAGGCGATGTAAAGCCTCTGGGTGTAGACTTGGTAAGGGAAGCGCAGGAAAAAGTAAGGTGCATTCAGACCAAGTTGCTAGTAGCCCAGGGTAGCCAGAAGGAATACGCGAATCGCAAGGTAAGAGACATGAATTTCCATGTTGGTAAGCAAGTACTATTGAAAGTGTCACCAATGAAGGGGTTTATGCATTTTGGTAAGAAGGGCAAGCTCAACCCTGGTTTATTGGTCCATTTGGGGTTCTCGAAATAGTAGGGCCAGTGGCTTACAGGTTAGAACTACCGCCTAATTTATCCGGTGTCCATCCAGTATTCCATGTATCTATGTTGAAGCAGTACCATGGGGATGGAGATTACATTATCAAGTGGGATAAAGTATTAATAGATAAGGATCTTTGGTATGAAGAGGAACTGGTTGCGATTCTTGATCGAGATGTCTGGAAGTTGAGGACAAAGAAGATCAAGTCTGTTAAAGTTCAATAGAAGAATCGTCTGGTTGAGGAAGCCACTTGCGAAACCGAGAAGGACATGTGGGACAAGTACCCTCACTTGTTTGAGGATTCAGGTACTACACTTTCCCCCTTTTATAGTTATATTTTTGGGTTTGATCATTCGGGGATGAACGATGGGTAAATTGGTATATGTTGTAAAGACTGGGTTCATTGTTATGGGTAAACCTTTCATGCCAAGTTTCGAGTTAGAAAAATTCTGGGTTTGGGAGTTGGAAATTCTAGTCTAGGCTAGTCTCGGCTGGATTTGGAGTGAGGTATGGTAAGAAAATTTGGGTGAGGATTAGGTAATGTTTTGTATTGAGCGAGTTTTCCTTTTACCTAAGTCATAAGGGAATCCGAGGGACTTTTTGGAATTAAATTTGGGAAGTAGAACTCTCGGTATGAAGGTTGACGTGAGGGGGTTGTTTTGAAACGTCAGGAAATTAAGTGTGTTGTAAAATGGCCACTTTTGGGGAACTTTAAGACTTTTTGTCCCATGTCAACTACCATAGTGGTTGAGACATATCTACAGCAACCTCCATTATAGCAGAGAAATTACTTCTATAGCAGAAGTCAACGTCGATCAGCACCGCTATAGCGGACGGTTCCGCTATGCTGATATCGCTATAGCGCAGCGTGGACCGCTATAGCGGATGAATCAAGATTTAATGCAGAAAACTTCCCCAAAATATTTAATTTTCATCAAGAACGTTTTGGGAGAAGGTCAAGGAGAGTTTGGGTGAACTTACTCCATTTTTCATCATTTTTCATCCCAAAGGTAACGATTCTACTCCCGTAACTTAGTACTATCTTTCCTACAGAGTAGAATTCCTAGTTATGGACTTGGGGGAAGGTTTAGATTGACCTAGGAATGGTACAATCTAGGGAAAAAGGAGATTCTAGGGTGTTAAATTTCTTGGGTCTTGTATATTATTATTGGGTTATGATTACATAGCCATAATTCTGGAAATGTATTCATAAAAATGATGAACTTAGGTGAATTTAGGGTAGTGAAGCCCAAGAATGGGTGGAATGATCATAGTTTGGCCTGGGGATTGGGATTTTGCATAATCTGAGTATTTTAGGCCAGTAAATTAATTGTAGTTGTTGTATGTTTGTTTCTAGACCAAGAACAAGCAAAGGATTTGGAGAACTGGAAGGATCCAGTTCATTAGAGCTTTGAGTAATTTGAGGTAGGTGATGGTTACTGATTTCCAATATGCATTATGTGTTCATGTACCATTATTTAGTATTGTACGAGTTGCATGCTTAGGGACTGAATTGTGAATGTCTAATTGTCCGGTTATCAGTCTTGTGAAATGAACTTGTTTGTTTCTTGTTGGTTTACAAGTATGTTTATTCATTGGTTGTGATTGATTGGATTTGGTGTGACATTCGCTTGGCTCGGGTACCACGCCTGATATGAGAATACTAATGGTTGACTCAGGTAATACACCTGGTACAAGAATACTAATGGTTGGCTCGGGTACCACGCCTGGTATGGGAATTCATAATTGTTGGATTGGGTACCACGCCTGGTACAAGATGTTTTAATTGCATTGTTGTGTTCTTTTGATGGTTCCATGAGTGGACCGGGTTGCACTTCTTGGCTGTGATTATTGCATATGGTTCATGAGAGGTCGGGTGATTATATCTAATTGTGAGGTTGGTATTAGTGTAGGTCAGGATTGCATGTCTAATAATTAGGTGATGTTAGGGGAATCTTTGGAGGATCCGGGCTATGTAAAAAGGGTATATGTTATTGTCTTTGAGTGTGCTCAATGGTTGCTATTTGGTTCATGTGTTAATAAGCTAAGGAAGACACTTGTAGTCTAGTTATATTGTTGGCTTGTTCATATGTTTTATGTACCTTACTATGTTTTGGTTTATTGTTCATATTTTGTTTATTGGAGATGGTCGATGATCCTACCAGAATACAGTGTTGGTGTACTGATTCTGCACTTGCTTTTCTTTTTGTGAGTACAGGAAATCTTCCGGCAGCTTACACGCGACCTCACCTATAGTCCCAGTGTTTCCAGCTCTCAAGGGTGAGCTACTTTGGTCGAGCTACCTTGTTGTCTTCTTTTAAGGTTTAGCCCAATTTTTTTGGGCTTAAACTCTCTCTTATTTTGGTTGGGGTCGCATCCCTGTATTCTAGATGATTAATAGTAAGTTTTGGTACAGTGACTTTCAGGTTATAGGGAGGATTGTTTCGCAGAATTTATGATATTAGTGTTTGAGATGTTAAATTGCTAGTTTATTTATTTGCACATTGGTTTTGAGCTGTTAGAATGGTTAAGTTCTGGGTCAGTAATGGTTCGCACGCCTGGTGTTTTGGTGGGTGCTACTCACGGAGGGTTGGGTCGTGACAACTACTCAACATTACATCCTTCAATTAAACACATAAGGGATGATTGTTCTTTCAAGTCGTGGGCCCTTTCGAACACAAGGTCGTCTTACTAATGGACCCGATACCCCTTGGATATCAGGTCAACTTAGGTCAATTCCTAAGCAAGGGATTTGGTTTCGCTCTACACTAGTTGACTAGAGTTGGTTTATTTAAAATGACTGGAAACTCGAGCGGACAATCGCGGGCCAAAATAATAAGTGACTGTTAACCGATCGCGAGTCAACTACTTCACTCGTCTATTTTGAGAAAAATGTGTTTTTTAGTGAAGGACGACTGCAAATACTTGCATAATCATCCTTTTATTCGTAATGCAAACTAATGTTTTTTGCCAAGGGGGGAAAAATAATCCATGAACAGTTTATAAATTGCAAGAAATTAAACAAGTAAGATAAAGCGATAAAAGGTTAACAATTATTACAATTCCAAAAAGTTAGTCAAATAAGTTTGTAAAAATAATAAGGTTAGAACCTAGTTGAAGAGTCTCCAGAAGAGTCGCCATTTTCTGTTTTCGAGAAAAATGGTTTGTTTGACTTTGAAAAATTATTTCAAAAAATCAAGTTGAAGTTTCAAAATAATTTCAAGTGACAATGCAAGAGTCGCCACTTAGTTTAATTAAAAAAAACAAGAAACACTTGAAAAGATCTTTAAAGTCTTAAAACAGATAAAAGATTTCAAAGACTAAAAGATTTGGGGTAAGAGGTTCCTATTGATATCCCGAGAAGGTTTATGGCACTCAAGATATCCACTAACTTTTGATTATTTGGTCTTGTTAAAAACCAACTTATTTTGACTAAATAAATTTGTTTTGAAAATGTGAGAATTATTATTAACAAGATGATTTGACTAAAAGATAAGTATACAAAAATAACGTTGAAATTCTCAATAATAACTTTGAGGAAAAAGTGAATTCGTTTTTCAAAGAAACTAATAATCATGCTTTTATACTTGGAGCCGTAAGAAAATATTTCAAGAAATTAATCAAAGGGAAATTAATTAACTTAAGAAAAATATTTAAACAAGAAAGGTTCTTCTTTTAGGAAAAATCCAACTAGCCTAAAGAGTCAATCCAAATTAGATACAATAATTCTATCTAAACATGTATTAAAGAGAGAGAAAAAGATGTGATTAAGCCACTAGGCACAATCTGAACTTGTCCTAAGATTCTATGTTTGGGCTTTGCCAATAATCTGCCATACTTTGGACTTTTTGTCCATTTTTCTTCAAGTTTGGACTGTTGCTGCCATATTTCATGGGCTTGGCCAATTTTCTCAGATTTTTCAACCTGTTGGTCACATCTATGCCTTGTAATTCAGTTTTAACGGCCTTGGAATACGTTAACTCGATGAAGTTTATTGAGTTTTATCCCAACACGAATATGAAAAGAAGAGGATGAAAAGAAAAGCAGTTCATGTGACAAAGAAAGAGGAGTTGGGTTAGAATATGCCCATGAATCAATACCAACATGTCAATTTAAACAAGTTAAGCAAAGTTATGGATCACACCCAAATAAAATTTTCTCTGTTGGCAGACTATTCATTTGAGTTTATTAAAACAAGCAGTGAGAAAAATTCTTTGAAACTTCATGGATAAAACTAAATCAATACAGGGGTTTCGTATACAAATTACTGAGACCAATATCAAGAACTTGTCAACCCAATTGAATACATGAACCTAGGCTCTAAATAGAACCAAATGAGAGAAAATTTACTCCTTTTAGGACTATTTTGGCTGTTTTAAAGATGTAACAAAGATCCTATACATATTCAAGAGAGACAACTTGCAAACACAACACCTAAACAGTTCTAGAATTTAAGTCGGGAAGCATGAGAGTAAAAATGAATTAAAGAGTAGAAACAGGGAGAGTTTAAGGCTGGCTTATGCTTGTCTTCAGTGACTAAAATATTGATCATGATTTGACAATGATAAAATAATTAAACCTCTCATTAGAAAAGATGACACAGTACTTAAATAAATAAGCCAATTCATCAACACTTGACTTTGATAAAGCAATCAAGAAGCATGTCAACTTGATACTAGCCATGACAACCCAGATTTATCTCAACACCCTTTATTCCTTAAAATTTAAGCATACCATGCGCTATATAATTAATATTTCAGCAGCACTAATACAAAAGGCAAATAGGACTATGATGGGGGAATTACATATGAATTTTATGAACATAATGAGTCTAGTCCAAAGGTTTTATACTTTATATTACTCCATATCATGCTAGTATGAGATAAGGTATTTGGAGCTATATTTCAAAACTCAAGCTTGGTGAACTTATTCAATTTTAAGGTAAGGAAAAGAGGTTTTAGCCATTAGGCGTGATTCAGATAAACGCAAGGACTGATCATTTTGACAGATTAAAACATGAAATATTTTTATGATGAAACTAGCATCTAATGCACCTCGAAAGCGCAGCCTCTATTTAATGGAATCAAACGTGACAATAAGGAAAGAAAGGAGAGGGATGATGACTAGCAGTTCACATTGCGTTCAAAGTTCAACTTTTATATTAACATACACATTCAAACTTTATAAATAAAGAGAAAGGTTTGTGCAACTAGACATGGTTCAATTGAGATTAAAGCAGATTATTTTGGCAGGTTGATGCATTTCAGTATAAACTATACTATGATACTTAATCAACAATACATCTAAAGGAGTAATTTCGGCTTAACAGGATCCAAATATGACACATAAAGGATGAAGGGAAGTGAATGAAGCCAAGTTAGAATTAATTCATGTAATCAAAGGAACATTGAGCCTAAACAGATGGAAATTAGCACATAATCACTAAAATGTAGTCAACACATCAAGCCACTTGTTATTTTCTCAAAAAGAACCCCAAACATTAAGTTGTTAAGCTTCTAAAATCAGTGAGTAGTCCTATTGCTCGAATAGATTTTTTGAACACTCAAGTCATGAAATGCCTATCTTATACTGTCGATGCTGACAGGATTAACCAAGCAAAGAAAAGGAATAAACACTAAACATCCAATTTTGAAATAGACCCAAGTCATATTTACTTAGCCTTAATCGAATGTATGTGTTCATGCTTCAAGAATATTACAGCCAGCACAAGGATGGAAATAAACTACTAAATCATGCTATTTCTAAACACCTGAATAAAATGAGTAAAAGGACGATGAATTTTCCTGTTTTGGAGCAGCGAACGGGACTACAATCCTTGCCGAAGACCTAACTTCACCACCGATGAAAAATAACTTCCAATTTCTCAACCAAGACCTAAGCTCAAATGAGTCTTTACAAGGTCTCAGCCCCAGAAATTATTTTGAAAAACCTTACCCACACTGTGAAAACAATAGGGTTTATATAGGGGGAGCTATTGGTGAAATTTTGAGGTTTCACCGATGTTGGAAAAATGATTTCTAGGGATTTTTCTAGAAATTCCTTAGGGAATTTGAAAATTAAATTTGGTATAAGGTTGGATAGCTCACAAATTGTACCATCTTGGTATGGATTTTGAGCGAAATCTTGGAAGAAAGGACGAAGGTGGAGGGATGAGGCTCCACATTGCATTTTAGGGGTTTCTCATACAAGTTCTCATGCTACACACGCAAAGGGGTACAAGAGAGATCAGGGAGAGAGGGAATCAAGGGCGGCTCCTAGGTTTTGTTGGGTGTGTTGTTGAGAAGAAGAGAGAAGGTGTAGGGGTCATTTAGGTGTGTGAAGGAGATGATAGAAGAGTATAAGGGGCGTTAAGGTTGTGCTGGACCATGTCAAGGGAATTGGGAGTGGGCTTAGGCGGGTTTGGTTGAATGTTTTTGGCCCAAAAGGTGGCTGAAAAACAAAGGGGTTATAAGGGTGTTCAAGATTTGGCCACATTTGCATAATGTGGCCAATGTGACCACTTTTGACTTTAGGAGATAGCCAATTAGAATGTTTTTTTAGTGAAATCGGCTACAATTGAAATGAATTCAAGGAATTAGGCTAGACTTGGAATAGAAATAAATTAAATAAAATCAATTACTTGAGCTTATTTAATTTAAATAATTTGAAATAGTTATTATTTTTAAGCAATAATTATTTCATTTAAGATTACGAAACTGGTTATCTTATTAATCTCTCAATTTTAACTCAATTTTGAGAAAATAAAGTATTTTTTCAATTAAACCTCAATTTCCTCAGGAAAATAATTTCCAAAATAATTTATTAAGTAAAACTTATACAACTCCATATAATTAAATATAGAAAGTCCAGGTTCTTACTTAAATTTTTTTATAAAAATCAATTAGGAAAACATTTTACTTTTTACAAAACTATTATTTTAAAATTGAAAAAAAGCTCAAGATTAATTTGTAATGTGGAGGGTAAAAATTGGGTGTCAAAGAGGCCTCATGTATTTCATGGATTAGAATCTGAAGACGCCTATGAGTTCATCAATGACTGGCATAAGAGACTGCAAAGAATGGGCATTGTTGAGAGGCATGGTGTAGACTTTGTTTTGTTTTAGTTTCAAAGGGATGCCAAGATGTGGTGGAGGGCATTCATAGAGTGCAGGCCTATTAGAGCACTCCCTGTGACTTGGAGTCACTTCTATCAGGTCTTTCTAGATAGGTATATTCCTTGAACTCTAAGGGACATAAAGAAGGATGAGTTTGCAAATATTGAGCAAGGTACTTTATCTATGGCTGCTTATAAGACTCATTTCCATGACTTAGCTCATTATTCTTCTCATCGAATTAATACTGTGAAAGAGTGGATCCACCACTTTGTGAAAGGTCTAAATACAGGGTTGCAGATTGCTGTTTTGCAGGTAGCATTTTTAGGTAAGTCATTTCAGGAAGTTGTTGACTTTGTAAAGAATGTTGAGGGGGTAAGGCAAGAGAGTTAGGAAAGGATGGCTTCAAAGAAGCCTCAGCCTTGAGGTAGTTATAGTGGTCAGTTTTCAAAGGGTCATAGTTCGAAGGGAAACCCTGCGACCCCCTTCATTCATTGGCACTTATTTCTGATGGGGGTCCATCAGGGACCACTCAACTTGCATTAGACTTTGGTGGGTATATTGCTTAGTCAGCTCCAACATAGAGACCTAATTTTGACCTCACCTGCTTTGAGTATAGTGAGCTTTGTCACTTGATGAGGAATTTTCCTTGGCTTTGGCAAGTATCTCAGTAGCTGGCTCCTAAAACTTTGGTTCCTTCTGGTAGAGGTAATAGTTATTACAGAGATTATTCGCAGGGTAGGAGGGGTGATCACACTGCAGGTACGCGTGGTACTCAGCCCAACTGAGGTGGTGGTAGATGAGGTAATCAGCCCAACAGGGGTAGTGTGCAGGCGGGAGACAAGAATCACTTTTATTCTTTCCTGGGTAGGCCACAGATGGAAGCTTTAGACGTGATAATCATAGGTACTATTCTTGTATGTGATTGTATGGCTTTAGTTTTGTTTGACCCTGGGTCTATCTTTTATTATTTGTCTTTTGGTTTTTCTAAAAGATTTGATATGTTGTGTGAATTATTTGATTTTCCTGTTACTATATCTACTCTGGTAAGGGATTCTATGGTGGTAGATAGGGTCTTCGAGGCTGTCCTATCATATTCATAGGGCGAGAGACCTTAGTTGATTTAGTTATTCTTGACATGGTAGACTTCAATGTCATCTTGGGAATGAGTTGGTTGTCTCTGCATTATGTTAATTTGGACTGTCATGCTAAGACAATGGCAATGTCTATGCCTGGGTTGGACATGTTAGAGTTATAGGGTAATTTTAGTCTGGCCCTAATGAAATTTGTGTCCTTCCTTGATGCTCAGAGTTTGATGGAGAGGGGATGTTATGCCTTTCTAGCTCATCTTTGGGACACCAGTTTGGAGGTCCCATCTATTGAGTCAGTTCTGGTAGTGTGTGAGTTTCAAGAGGTGTTTCCATCATTATGCTGAATTAAGTAATAATTACCTAGCTAGAAAAGTCCCTATGTGAGAATTAAAAATCTCAAGATAGGGTAAGCTCAGACTAAAATACAATTTTCTATGCCTTAGAGGTAATTCATGTTTCATGTGATGTCATGTGATATCTATTTGAGGGTACCAACTATCATATGATTTTGTAGGAAGTTTTGGGATGAGAATCGGAGTCAAAGAACTCCAGATATGATAGTTGCCACATTGAGAATAATTCGTGGTGTCTATGAAATAATCTGTTCTGTGAAATAAGGGTCTGAGAGCGAGATAGTGGTGTTCTAGAAATTAGCCTTTTCCATGATGACAGGATGCCTCATTACGATGGTCCATCGTGATGAGCCGATCCTTATTGCGTGGAGAGCCACCCACCCCGATAAGATTATGGGGAAGTATGGTGGAAAAAATATGAACTAGATTACAAATCTTGGGTTCTTGATCCTATGAATGTAATCGGTCTAATTAGTAATTAATTATCCCTTGGGGAATGCTATAAACCTTGTTTAACGGGTAGAATGATTGCATTTGATTCCCAAAGCCTGAAATGAAGGGTAATTAGCTAATTACTCTTATATAATTGTTGATTCTAGACCTTGTGCATCCGGAAAGTTAAAAAAGGACAAGGAAGTGGCGAACTAGCTTGCGGGTGTTATATCTTCACTCAAGGTTGTTTATGGTTGAATTAGAGTTAGGACTCATCTTATTGCATATTTGTAGTTAAATAATTTAACTCGTGATTGGTCTCTGCACATGGTTGTATTATGTATTCTTTCCTTATTGTGCTTCTATGAATAGGTTAAATGAACAGAAAGTGATAAGTAAGTTGAAATGACTAGGGATGAATAGTGTCTTGGGCACTGAGAATCTTTGTGAGAATATGGGTCGGAGAACCTAGTTGTATAGATGTTGTTGTTGATACATTTGATATGGAGAGGATACCATGCTGGTATGGCACATGGACACCTAAGGTCTTCTTCATGTCATGGCTAGTGGGTAGAAATAAGACCCATAGTATATGTGTACACTCTTTACCTTGTTTTGTGTTATTGCATTGCTTACTATGATGAGTTGGTTGAGAACTGAGGTGAGACTAGAGATATATGCGTTATGAGTAGAGATTGATGGACATAGCAATAAGTGAGATAGTTGTTAAATGTGATTACTCTTTTTCCCTCTTATTGTGACATTCTATGAATTGTGAACTTAAATTGGTTACTGTTGAATTTGACTTGAAATACTATCTATTGGTTGCTTATATGCTAAGTGTTGGAATCCTATTAGTTGTTATATGTTTTTCTATTCACATGTTATATTATTGGGTCGGCCTATGATACCTACCAGTACATAGTGTGTTGTACTGATACTACCCTGTGCTCTTCTTTTGTTAAATGCAGACCATGTTCCAGAGGCTGAAACGCGACCTTGGATAGAGTAGAGAGACTGGCCGTAGATCCAAGGGTAAGAACTATTTCTTAGGCTGCCATGGATACTCCATGAGTTGTTATCCTTCTTCCAGACAGTGGATGTAACACCCTAGAATTCCAATTCAGAAATGCAGTTAAACCAGTAGATTTCAAATCCAACGGCCATGTGCTATGGGCTGTGTGAGGCACAACATCCCATCGGGCTGGCTGTGGGAACAATCTCAGCTTTTGCAGCCATGACAAGATGGCCACGCACCATGGGAAGTCCCATAAGCCGTGGGAATCCACTAGTGTCTCAGTATCCACCCCTCATTCCTGATGGCAAGGCCACACGCCATGGGAGCTACTAGAGATTGTGGGCCGTCACCATGGGAATGGAACAGCAACCTAGCCCAGCCATCTCCACCCGATGGCTTCCCACGATGGGCCATGGTAGGTACGATGGGTCATCGGACAAGCCCATCCGTTGGGATTTTCTAACAACTTTTTATTTTAAGTCAAGGGTATTCTAGTATTTTTCCACTCTTTTAAATCTAATACTAAGTCATTTTGGGTATATTTTAAGAGGTTTTAATCAGACTTAGCCTATTTTTCAATCATTCCATTGATTCAAGTTCAGAAAGAGAGAGAACGCTCTCTGGCTTAGGGCTTTCTTCTTTAAAGCTTCAGAACTCCATCCCCAGTTCATGGATCTTTTTCTATCATGTATGTGGGTGTTTAGTAAGGGTTTAGTTCACCTCTATGCTCAATACCCCAATTTTAAATTTCAAGTTTTAGAAACTAGGGTTCTTGCCCTATTATGCAGTTTCATATAGAATTCAGTCCTAATAATTCCTACATGATTTGCATCTTGTTTAAACTTCACACCCATGAAAAAGACTCTACTTAATGCAACTTTTAGACACCCTAGGACACCTTAAACCTTATGCTCTGATACAAAGTTTATCACACCTCGAGCCTATATCCCAGACATGACACAATGCTTAGAGTTACAAATGACCCCAAGCTAACCCATGGCCTGGCATAAAACTAAGACTACTGCATAAAATGAAATAATACTTGTGCAGAAGCTAAAGTCTAAATAATATAAAAATAATCAAAACCTAACATCAATATTTCAATCAAAATGGAGTTCACCTAACATAACATAAAGTAGAACATCTAATGCGAGGAGAGCTTCCAAAAGCTCAAGACACTTTTGACCACAACTCCAATATTGTCCTTGCCGTTTGAAGGTAAAGACTTTATTGTTTATTGTGATGCTTCACATTCTGGTTTGGGTGTTGTGTTGATGCAGGATAGGAATGTGATAGCCTATGCATCTATGTAGTTGAAGGTGCATGAGAGGAATTACCCGACTCATGACTTAGAGTTGGCAGCGGTGGTGTTTGCATTGATAATCTGGAGACACTATCTTTATGGTGTCAAGTGTGAAGTATTCACAGATCATCACAGTCTGCAGCATATTTTCACTCAGAAGGACTTGAATCTGAGGCAGAGAAGGTGGATGGAGTTATTAAAAGATTATGGTGTGACCATTCAGTACCATCTGGGTAAGGCTAATGTGGTGGCAGACGCATTAAGCCAGAAAACTATTAGCATGGGTAGCTTGGCTTAATTGGGGGTGTCGAAACGACCACTAGCTAAGGAAATTCAGACTCTGAAGGCCAAGTTCATGCACTTGGGTGTCTCAGACCAAGGCGGGTTGTTGGCCAGCATTGAGGTCAAGGCCACCTTCATAGAGAAAATAAAGGCAAAACAGTTTCAGGATCCAAAACTGGGCAAGTTGCAAAGTAAAGTGAAATTTGAGGAGTCCAGAGATGTCATGTTAGACTATGGTGGTGTATTGCATTTCAGTGAGAGGATTTGTGTTCTTCGGTTTGATGATATAATTCCAAAAATTATGACAAAAGCTCATGGTTCGCGGTACTCGATCCATCCAGGTGTAACCAAAATGTACAGGAAGTTGAGGCAGCGTTACTAGTGGCCCGAGATGAAAAGGGACATAGTTGATTTTGTGTCCAAGTGTCAGAATTGCCAGCAGGTAAAATATGAACATCAGAGACCTGTAGGATTACTTTAGAGGATGCTAATTCCAGAGTGTAAGTTGGAGAGAATAGCCATGGATTTCGTGGTGGGTCTTCGCAAGACATTGGGGAAGTATGACTCAATGTGGATCATTGTTGACAGGCTGACCAAGTCCGCTCATTTTATTCCGGTTAGGTAGATTATAATTCACAGCAGTTGGCCAAGATCTACGTGAAGGATATTTTAAGATTGCATGGGGTACCACTGTCCATCATTTCATACAGGGGTACGCAGTTTACTTTTAAGTTCTGGAGTAAGTTACATGAAGTGTTGGGTACACAACTTACCTTTAGCACAGCCTTCCATCCTCAGACTGATGGTCAGTCAGGGACGATTCAGGTACTAGAGGACATGATGAGAGCATGTGTAATGGACTTCGGTGGTCATTGGGACTAGTTTCTACCATTGTGTGAATTCTCGTACACAACAGCTATAACTCCAGTATCGATATGGCACCGTTCGAGGCCCTATATGGGAGAAACTGCAGATCACTGGTTGGGTGGTTTGAGGAAGGTGATGTGAAGCCTCTTGGCTTAGACTTGGTGAGGGAAGCATAGGAAAAAATAAGGGGTATACAGACTAAGTTGTTGGCTTCTCAAAGCAGACAGAAGGAGTATGCAGATCATAAGGTCCGGGACATAGACTTTCAAGTTGGTGAACAAGTATTTCTAAAGGTATCACCAATGAAGGGGTTTATGCAGTTTGGTAAAAAGGGCAAGCTTAGCCCTCGGTTTATCAGTCCGTTTGAGGTCCTTGAGATGGTGGGGCCAGTGGCTTACAAGTTAGCACTGTCATCTAGTTTGTCGGGCGTCCATCTGGTATTTCATGTATCCATGCTCAAGCGATACCATGGGTATGGGGACTACATCATCATGTGGGATGAGGTACTTTTCAATAAAGATCTTTGTTATGAGGAGGAACCGGTTTTGATTCTTGCTCGAGATGTTCGGAGGTTGAGGAAAAAGGTGATTGATATGGTAAAGGTTCAGTGGAAGCATTGTCCAGTTGAGAAAGCCACTTGGGAAACCGAGAACGACATGCGGGACAAGCACCCTCAATTATTTGAGGATTCAGGTACTATACTTCCTTCCTTTTAATTCTGTAATTTTGAGTTTGATCGTTTGGGGATGAACAATGGGTAATTTAGTATCTGTTGTAATGATTGGGTCCGTCATTACGAGTAGACCAATCGTTCCAAGTTTTAGAGTTAGAAAACTCCGGGTTTGGGAGTTTGAAATTCTAGGCTAGGCTAGCCTCGACCAGTTTTGGAGAGAGGTAGAGTCTAGGGAAATCCGGGTAAAAATGAGTTTCATTGTCTTGTATTGAGCTAGTTTTCCACGTAGCCAAGACATAAAAGAGTCCGGGGGACTTTTTGGAATCGAATTTGGGTAAGTAGAACTCCCGAAATCGCATTTGACATGAAAGTGTTATTTTGGGATGTTGGGGGAACCAGTGTGTTGTGAAATGGCCAAAATTGGCAAATTTATGGACTTTCTTCCCTTGACGAGCGTTGTCACGCACGATAGCGGCCACCGCTATAGCGGTAGAAATCACTGATATAGTGGCGATCAAGGGGAGGTCAACTCAATTAAGACCGTTATAGCAGCAGATAACCACTATAGCGAGAATGCTATAGCGGAGCGGGGACCTCTATAGTGGGACGACAAGTTTTTAATGCAGAAACAGCTCTCAAAACATCAGAATTTCACAAGTTTGTTTTGGGAGAAGGGCTGGGCGAATTCAAGCGATTTTCTTCATTCCCCCGCCAAAATTTGTTCCTAAGGTAAGGTTTTCATTCCCCACACTTTGTACTACGTTTTCTATGCGGTAGAATTGCTAAGAGGGAAATTGGGGAAGGTTGGGATGACCTAGGGATGATGGAATTCTGGGAAGAAGGGGGTTCCAAACATGTATGTTCTTGGGTGTTGATTCAAGTACGTTAAAATGATCATAGACTGTTTAATTTCTTGTTTTGTCCATAAAAAATGATAAGACTAGGAGAATTAATGGTGGAAAATCCTGGGAAAATGGTGGGATGATCATGGGTGACCTGGGGTTTGGGGATTTGGTATAATCTGGCTAATGTACAGGCCTGTATGTTAATTATATGCATTATGTGTTATTTATAGACAAAGAACGTGAGAGGAATCTGGAACACGGGAAAGATTGGGTTGAATAGAGCTTGGAACATTCGAGGTAGGTGATGGCTTTTGTATTTCTGCCAATGTGTATATTCATTGTACTCGTTGTCTAAGTAATTGGGTGCATTTCATTGCTTAGGGGAATTGTGTGTAATGTCTTAGTTTGGTTTACAGTCTATGTTTGAATGGTTTTTACTTGTTGGCTTTACAAGGGGTGTGCATTCATTCTATTGACTATTGTTGTTGACTTTCGGTTGACTCGGGTACCATACCTAGTAGAGGAATAACACATGGTTGGAATGGGTACCATGCCTGTTACGGGTATAACATTCACGGGTACCACGCCTGGTACGGGTTTACTTTATTGCATCCTGCACTATTTCATTGATTATTGTATTTCATTGGTTTATATTGGTTTTATGAGAGGACCGGGTTGTTTTACTGAATGTGATACTTGATATTGGCTTCGTGAGTGGACCGGATTTTTATTGAAAAGTGCTTTTGATTAGTGGTCCTTGAGTGGCCGGGAACTGTTGTATGTCTGTTGAATTGGTCTTGGTTTAGGATGGGTAATCACTCTCGTGGTATTTTTCTATAGGGGATTACAGGGTGGGTCCGGGCTAGACGGTAAGTTGCGGATATGGTTATTCTTGTTGGTGAATAGAACTGTAAGATATGGATTCATGCGGTAACGAGCTAGGTAGAGACCTGTAGTCTAAAGATGCCTATGATACTTGTTGCATGTTTGCCATACTTATTACCGGATTTTATGTACTATTTATATACTATTTTCTTGAATACTGGCTGATGATCCTACCAGTACACAGTGGTGGTGTACTGATACTGCACTTGTCTTTCTTTTGGTGAGTATAAGAAATCTTCCAGCGGCTGAGACGAGACCTCAGATTTAGCACCATCGATTCTGATCATCAAGGGTGAGCTAATGATTCGAGCTACCTTGGGATTATCTATGGAGTTTTAGTCCATTTTTTCAGACTTACAGACTATTCCTTATTTTTTTGGGGTTGCATCCCTATACTCTAGATTTGATTGATGTTTGGTACGATGACTTTCAGTTCCTAGGTGGGGAATTTCTGCGGTTTACTATTAATGATAAGTTTTTGATTAGTGATCTTATGTCTATTGCTAGTTTTCATTTATGCTTGCTGGTTTTAGGCTGCTAGTGTAGGTAATGGTGGAACTCTATTGGTTCGCTCATTCGGGGGTTGGGTGGGTGCCACTCACGACGGGATGGTTCGTGACAAAGATAGTATCAGAGCCTAGGTTCGTTGATCTTGTTGTACCAAATAGGTCTAGTAGAGTCTCGCGGAATGGTGCGGAGACGTCTGTACTTTTCTTTGAGAGGCTATGGGGCTTTAGGAAATATTATCTCTTTCTTCTTTTCCTTCGTGCTATAACTCGATTCCAATTGGTATCTGGAGATACGAATTGATATCAAACTTAATTCACTCTTATGTCCACAGATGGTTACTACAAGGAATAACGGAGCAAGGCCAGGGGTCCCAGTAGTGGGCCCGGCTATTCACGATAGAGGTAGGGGAAGGGGCAGGGGACGAGCTGGAGCCACACCTGCCAGGGGTGGAGCTCGAGTTGTTGCTGCTTCACGTAAGGTAACCCCTCCCCCACCTCAGGATCATGTGGCTGAGGATGTGGAAGAAGTAGTGGTAGAGGATGGAGGATCTCAGGAGGAGGCGACACCGGTTGGGGGTGAAGGCCTTCCTAATATGACACCAGAAGCTTTCAGGCAGGCGTGGGATATTTTGAGTGGTTGGTTGGTGCTGGAGCCATACCCGCAGCTTATGTCAATCAGGCCTTAGATACTCAGCCAATGGTTACTACTACACAAAGGATGGATGCAGCTTCGGGCACAAATGATCTTCTCAGGCCAATCTTAGGCCTAGTGATGACAGGTAATGAGCATGAGATGCTAACTAAGTTCCTTAAACTGAAACCTCTGATGTTTCATGGCACAGACAAGGAGGATGCCTATGAGTTCATCCTGGATTTCCATGAGAGGTTCCATAAGTTGGGTATTGTACGTCATCATGGGGTGGAGTTTGTCAATTTCAAGCTGCAGGGTGATGCCAAGCAGTGGTGGACATCTCATGTTGAGTGTCGATCCTATATCCTACCTCCACTGACTTGGGAATAGTTTCATGCTTTGTTTTTGGAGAAGTACGTTTCTCATACCTTGAGGGACAGGAAGAAGGATGAGTTTCTGAACTTGGAGCAGGGTGGCATGTTGGTCTCAGCTTATGAGGCTAAGTTTCATGCGTTGTCTCATTTTGCTACACAGATTTTGGGTTCCGAGGAGGAATGGGTCCAGTTGTTTGTCAAGTGTCTAAATAGTGATTTGCAGGTACTGACAGTGCATATGACTTCTTCAGGCAAGGGTTTTAATGATGTGGTGGACTATGTGAAGAAGATTGAGGGAGTTAGGCAAGCGGGGTAGGCTAAGGCTTTAGCCAAAAGGCCCAGAAATGAGGGAAATTTTGGTGGTTCATAGTTTAGGGGCCAGCATCAGCAGGCTTACTCAGCCCATCCTATTCAGTCACCTCTGCCAGCTACTATAGGTGGTCGTTCCTAGAAGCCAGGGGGCATCTTATACATCAGCTAGCAGGCCTACTTTGGACCGTGGTTGCTTTCATTATGGTGAGTTGGGCCACTTTAAGAGGGAGTGTCCACATAGGCAGGCAGGTAATCAGGGTCAGCAGCACACTAGAGCAGTGGTCCCGGCAGGAAGAGGTGGTAATGCTAGGGGTCGTCCACAGGGTGGGCGAGGTAATTTCCAGGGAGGCCGGGGAGACCGAGGGAACGACGGTACAGGCAGGGGTGCAACACAGCCAGCTAGAGAAGTTGCCCGGATTGATGATTGGGCACATTGCTATGCTTTTCCAGGAAGGACTGAGGCGGAAGCCTCAGAAGTGGTGATCACAGGTACTATTCTTGTCTGTGATAAAATGGCCTCAGTATTATTTGACCCAGGATCTACATATTCTTATGTGTCTATTAGTTTTGCATTGGGCCTGAATTTGAATTTTGATATCCTTGATTCCCCTATCCATGTATCTACCGCAGTTGGAGAGTCATTGATTGTGACTCATATGTATCGTGATTGTTCTGTGGTATTTGTGGGGCTACGTACTTGGGTAGACTTAGTAATTCTGGATATGACTGGTGTTGATATTATCTTGGGTATGACCTGGCTATCTCCTTATCATGCGGTGTTGAATTGTAACACCAAAACTGTGACTCTAGAAATTTTGGGTAAGGATAGATTAGAGTGGGAAGGTATATACAGGCCTAAGCCAGTTAAGATAATATCATTTGTTCGGGCTAGGAAGCTAGTGGGAAGGGGGTGTCTAGCCTTCTTGGCTCATCTCCGAGATGATAGAGTGGAGTCCCCTCCTATTGAGTCAGTTCCGGTGGTGTCCAAATTTGTAGAGGTGTTTCCAGCAGATTTGACTGGTATGCCTCCGAACTAGGATATAGATTTTTGTATTGATTTGGAGCCAGGCACTCGTCCCATCTCTATTCCTCGGTATAGAATGGCTCCGGCAGAGTTAAGGGAACTTAAAACTCAGCTGCAGGAACTCCTAGATAAGGGATTTATACGCCCCAGTGCTTCACCTTGGGGGGCTCTGGTTTTGTTTGTGAAAAAGAAGGATGGTAGTATGTGGATGTGCATAGACTACAGACAGTTGAACAAGGTAACAATCCGGAATAAGTATCCTTTGCCCCAGATAGATGATTTGTTTGACCAGCTTCAAGGTGCATCGGTGTTTTCGAAAATTGACTTGAGGTCGGGGTACCATCAGCTAAAGATTAGGCTTGAGGATATTCCAAAAACTGCTTTTCGGACTGGTATGGACATTACGAGTTTCTAGTGATGTCATTTGGTTTAACCAATGCACCGGCAGCATTCATGAGTTTGATGAATGGGGTGTTTAAGTCCTACTTGTATTATTTTGTTATCATGTTTATTTACGATATTTTGATCTACTCTAAGAGTAGGGAGTAGCATGCTAATCATCTTCGCATTGTGCTGGACATCTTGAGGCCCCAAAATCTTTATGCAAAATTCACTAAGTGTGAATTTTTGTTGACTTCTGTGGCATTTTTGGGGCATGTGGTGTAAGAAAAGGGGGTGATGGTGGATCCCCAGAAAATTGAGGCAGTTAAGAGTTGGGTCCGGTCTAGCTTTGTGACAAAGGTGAGAAGTTTTGTTGGGCTCGCAGGGTACTACCGGAGGTTTGTGAAGGACTTTGCTTCTATTGCTACTCCCCTGACCAGGCTGACACAGAAGGAGGTACCATTTGTGTGGTCCGACAAGTTCGAGGAGAGCTTCCAAAAGCTCAAGACACTTTTGACCACAGCTCCTATATTGTCCTTGCCGTTTGAAGGTAAAGACTTTATTATTTACTGTGATGCTTCACATTCTGGTTTGGGTGTTGTGTTGATGCAGGATAGGAATGTGATAGCCTATGCATCCAGGCAGTTGAAGGTGCATGAGAGGAATTACCCAACTCATGACTTAGAGTTGGCAGCGGTGGTATTTGCATTGAAAATCTGGAGACACTATCTTTATGGTGTCAAGTGTGAAGTATTCACAGATCATCGCAGTCTGCAGCACATTTTCACTCAGAAGGACTTGAATCTGAGGTAGAGAAGGAGGATGGAGTTATTGAAAGATTATGGTGTGACCATTCAGTACCATTCGGGTAAGGTTAATGTGGTGGCAGACACATTAAGCCAGAAAACTATTAGCATGGGTAGCTTGGCTTGATTGGGGGTGTCAAAACGACCACTAGCTAAGGAAATTCGGGCTCTGGAGGCCAAGTTCATGCACTTGGGTGTCTCAGACCAAGGCGGGTTGTTGGCCAGCATTGAGGTCAAGGCCACCTTCATAGAGGATATAAAGGCAAAACAGTTTCAGGATCTAAAACTAACCAAGTTGCGAAGTAAAGTGATATCTTGGGAGTCCAGAGATGTCATGTTAGACTCTGGTGGTGTATTGCATTTCAGGGAGAGGATTTTTGTTCTTCAGGTTGATGATATAATTCCAAAAATTATGACAAAAGCTCATGGTTCGCGGTACTCAATCCATCCGGGTGTAACCAAAATGTACAGGAACTTGAGGCAGCGTTACTGGTGGCCCGAGATGAAAAGGGACATAGTTGATTTTGTGTACAAGTGTCAGAATTGCTAGCAGGTAAAATATGAACATCAGAGACCTGTAGGATTACTATAGAGGATGCCAATTCCAGATTGGAAGTTGGAGAGAATAGCCATGGATTTCGTGGTGGGTCTTCGCAAGACATTGGGGATGTATGACTCAATTTGGGTCATAGTTGATAGGCTGACCAAGTCCGCTCATTTTATTCTGGTCAGGGTAGAATACAATTCACAGCAGTTGGCCAATATCTACGTGAATGAGATTGTAAGACTGCATGGGGTACCACTGTCCATCATTTCAGACATGGGTACGTAGTTTACATTTGAGGATTCAGGTACTATACTTCCTTCCTTTTAATTCTATAATTTCGAGTTTGATCATTTGGGGATGAACGATTTGTAATTTAGTATCTGTTATAACGACCAGGCTCGTCATTAAAAGTAGACCAATCGTGCCAAGTTTTAGAGTTATAAAACTCCGGGTTTGGAAGTTTGAAATTCTGGGCTAGGCTAGCCTCGACCGGTTTTGGAGAGAGGTAGAGTCTAGGGAAATCCAGGAAAAAATGAGTTTCATTGTCTTGGATTGAGCTAGTTTTCAACGTAGCCAAGATATAAAGGAGTCTGGAGGACTTTTTGGAATCAAATTTGCGTAAGTAGAACTCCCAAAATTACATTTGACATGAAAGGGTTGTTTTGGGACGTTGGGGGAACCAAGTGTGTTGTGAAATGGACAAAATTGGCCAATTTATGGACTTTCTTCCCATGACGATCGCTGTCACGCACGATAGCGGCCACCGCTATAGCGGTAGAAATAACTTCTATAGCAGCAATCAAGGGGAGGTCAACTCACTTAAGACCGCTATAGCAGCAGATGACCGCTATAGCGGGACAGCTATAGCAGAGCGGGGACCGCTATAGCGGGCCAACAGGTTTTTAATGCAGAAACAGCTCTCAAAACATCAGAATTTCACAAGTTTTTTTTGGGAGAAGGGCTGGGGGAATTCAAGCGATTTTCTTCATTCCCTTGCCAAAAATCGTTCCTAAGGTAAGGTTTTCATTCCTCACACTTTGTACTACCTTTCCTATGCGGTATAATTGCTAGGAGGGAAATTGGGGAAGGTTGAGATGACCTAGGGATGATGGAATTCATGGAAGAAGGAGGTTCCAAACATGTATGTTCTTGGGTGTTGATTTAAGTACGTTAAAATGATCATAGACTGTTTAATTTCCTATTTTGTCCATAAAAAATGATAAGACTAGGAGAATTAATGGTGGAAAATCCCGGGAAAAGGGTGGGATGATCATGGGTGGCCTGGGGTTTGAAGATTTGGTATAATTTGGGTAATGTATAGGCCTTTATGTTGATTGTATGCATTATGTGTTACTTTTAGACCAAGAATGTGAGAGGAATCTAGAACACGGGAAAGCTTGGGTTGAATAGAGCTTGGAACATTCGAGGTAGGTGATGGCTTTCACATTTCTATGAATGTGTATATTCATTGTACTCATTGTCTAAGTAATTGGGTGCATTTCATTGCTTAGGGGAATTGTGTGGAATGTCTATGTTCGGTTTACAGTCTATGTTTGAATGGTTTTTACTTGTTGGCTTTACAAGGGGTGTGCATTCATTCTATTGACTGTTGTTGTTGACATTTGGTTGGCTCGGGTACCACGCCTGGTATGGGTATAACATATGGTTGGCATGGGTACCACGCCTAGTATGGGTATAACATTCGGTTGGAACGGGTACCACGCCTGCTACGGGTTTACTTTATTGCATCCTACACTGTTTCATTCATTATTGTATTGCATTGGTGAATATTGGTTGCGTGAGAGGACCGGGTTGTTTTACTGAATGTGATACTTGATATTGGTTTCGTGAGTGGACCGGGTTGTTATTGAAAAGTGCTATTGATTAGTGGTCCTTGAGTGGCCGGGAACTGTTGTATGATTATTGAATTATTCTTGGTTTAGGCTGGTTAATCACTCTTGTGGTATTTGTCTAGAGGGGATTCCAGGGTGGGTCTGGGCTAGACGGTAAGGTGTAGATATGGTTATTCTTGTTTGTGGAATAGAACTGTAAGAGATGGATTCATGCGGTAACGAGCTAGGTAGAGACCTGTAGTTTAGAGATGCCTGTGATACTTGTTGCATGTTTGCCATACTTATTACCGGATTTTTCTTACTATTTATATACTGTTTTCTTGAATACTGGCTGATGATCCTACCTGTACACAGTGGTAGTGTACTGATACTGCACTTGTCTTTCTTTTGGTGAGTACAGGAAATCTTCCAGCGGCCAAGACGAGACCTCAGATTTAGCACGGACGATTCTGATCATCAAGGTTGATCTAATGATACGAGCTACCTTGGGATTATCTCTGGAGTTTTAGTCCATTTGTTCAGACTTACAAACTATTCCTTATTTTTGTTGGGGTTGGATCCCCGTACTCTAGATTTGGTTGATGTTTGGTACGATGACTTTCATTTCCTAGGTGGGGAATTTCTGCGGTTTACTATTAATGATAAGTTTTTTATTAGTGATCTTATGTCTATTGCTAGTTTTCATTTATGCTTGCTGGTTTAGGCTGCTAGTGTAGGCAAGGGTTGAACTCTATTGGTTCGCTCATCCGGGGGTTGGGTGGGTGCCACTCACGACGGGATGGGTCATGAAAAAACTGAATTATAGCATGGTTTTGATATCTTGCATAAATTTTTACCATGATTTGAGAAGTCAAGAATTTGGCTTGAAATTGCAATATTTTACTTGAATAAATTTTCTTCATAATTTAGCCTAGTCTGCTAGTACTCAGGTTTAAGCATGAAATTAGTCAATTTTCAGACTACGGCTTTTCATAAAAATAGATGCTTTCAAATTAGTTAAGTTTTGATGCAGTATTCCCGAGCTTCAGTCTTTAATGAGCTAGTAGAATCAATTTTGGGAGTAGTACTTTGCACCGAGTTGGACTAGGGTTCAGCTTACCCTAAAGTCCCAAAACTATTTTCCACCGTAGCTTTATTTAGCCCCTCAGTTGGGCATCAAAACTAGTAATCACGTAGCCATGCCTCTATACCCTGGCAAGGTATATTGGGTCATCTCGATAGGGTGTATACATCGGATTTCATGTTTAGCTTACGTAGATTATGTTAGTTAACAGACTCTCCCAGAGTTTTAGACTCGGTACTTATGTACATGGCCCCCCAGCTCAGTTCAGTTTAGCTCAATTCAGTATAAATGCTTTTACTATGTTATTCAAAATATTGTGAATTTAGTCTTATGCATCTCATGATTTTTGGACCACTGTACTACAGTTTTTAGCATGCATTACTCTCAGCTTTTCAGTATTATAGTATGTTAAGTTATGTTCACTTTAATATCCTGCATGCTCAGTACATTCAAAGTACTGATTGCTTACCTATGTGATGCATCCTATCATGATGCAGGTTCAGGTTCTCAGACTTTGCCTTGCAATTAGCTTGATTCAATGACTCCTCAGTGAGTGAGTCCTCATCATCCGAGGACTATTATATTATGCTTTTCAATTAGTTTATCTCAAGTTTCAGTGTTTGGATTAGCTGGTATTTGTCCCAGCAACTCATCAGTAGTAGAGGCTTTCAGACATAGAGTCAGACTTCAACTTATTCAGTTAGTTTTACTTTTCAGACTTATAATATATTTAGAGATTTTTAATTTAAATTCCAAACTTATTTGTTCAGTTTAGCTTCCGCTTAGCCATTAATAATCAAAATGATTATTATATGCAAGACCATGGGTTAGCTTGGGGTCAATTGTGGCTCTAAGCACCATATTACATCCAGGGTGTAGACTCAGGGCATGACAAACTTGGTATTAGAGCATCAGGATTAAAGTGTCCTAGGGTGTTGAAAGCCACGTTAAGTAGAGTCTTTTTTATGGGTGTGAAACGCGCCACACTTATAAGAGAGAGACTATGAGACATTTTTAGGAAACTCCACTTCTTTTATGTTCTATATCATACTATATTTTCCCTTCTAATCTGTTCATTGTGCATCTTAGATCATGCCTCCTCGCAGAGCCAACGCTCGCAATGCGAATCCTCCAATTTCAGACCAAGAGGTCACAAATGCAGAATTCAAGAATGCCATTTAGATATTTGAACAAGTTGTGACTGCCCAAGACTATCAACAACCACATGTTCCTTCTAACCCAAATGGTGGGAAAGCTATTGCCAGAGTTAGGGATTTCATCCGCATGAATCCGCTAGAGTTATTTGGGTTGAGAGTAGATGAGGATCCGCAGAACTTTATTGATGAGGTCAAGAAGGTTATTGAGGTGATGCAAATTTCAAGGGTTGAGAGCATTGATCTGGTGTCCTATCATATTAAGGATGTGGCTCATATCTGGTACACATAGTGGAAAGACAGTAGGGGCAGTAATGCAGCTCCTATGACTTGCATCTATTTTATTGATGTTTTTCTGGATAGGTTCTTCTTGAGAGAGTTGAAAGAGGCTAAGGTAGAAGAGTTTGTGAATCTGAGGTAGGGATCCATGCCCATTCAGGAATATGGGTTAAATTTTACCCATCTCTCAGATATTCTCTAGCAATGATAGCTGAGCCAAGGGCCCGGATGAGTAAGTATATTTTGGGTTTTTCTGACTTAGTTAAAAAGGATAAGTATATTTTGGGTTTTTCTGACTTAGTTAAAAAGGAATTTAAGACATCAATGTTGGTCAGATATATGGACATCTTAAGTCTCATTAATTATTCTCAGCAGATGGAAGAGGAGAAGCTTGACGAGAGAGAGAGGGGAAAAGTAAGAGGGCCAGAATAAGAAATTTTGGCTACTCTCAGCAAAGGTCAGGCAGTGGAAATCGCTCTCAATTTTTAGCATAGATCTTCAGCTCTAGCACCTTCATCAGCTAGTGATCGATCTCCCAGACCTTATCATGATAAGAAGAATAAGCCATCAGGCTATAAGTCACAAGGGAACTATTTCAGGTAATCGCACTTTCCCAGTATGCCCAAAGTGAGGTAAGAATCATCTAGGTAAGTGTTTTGCTGGAAGAGAGGGGTGTTTTAGGTATGATCATCTTGGCTATAGGTTGAAGGAGTGCGCCCTCCGCTAGTCAAGGACAGGGAGGTAATCAAGCTCAGACTACTCCTTCAGTAGTTCCAGCAGGTCTCATAGCTCAGCAGGGTACTACTTCTGGTACAAGTGGCGATCAGCACCCAAACCATCTCTATGCCATGTTATATTTCCATGATCAGGAGAGTTCACCAGATGTAGTCACTAGTATGTTGCAAGTCTTCTTTCTTGATGAGTATGCTATACTAGACCTAGGAGATTCACTAGCTTTTGTGACCCCATATGTTGCATGCAAATTTAGAGTCAGTCCTGAAAACTCATAGAGCCCATCTCAGTCACCACTCCAGTTAGGGAGTCATTCTTAGCTAACAGGGTATACAAAAATTTCCCAGTCTCAGTCCCTCATAGAGTCACCTCAACAGACCTAGTAGAACTAGATATGACCGACTTGGATGTCATTCTTGGCATGAATTAGCTACATGCTTATTATGCCTCACTCGGCTACAGAACTAATGCCGTAAAGTTTCAGTTTCCAGATGATCCTGTCTTAGAGGTGGGGTAGTCCTCCAATGTGAAAGGGTCATTTCATATCTTACCTCAAAGCTAGAAAGATGATCTCAAAAGGTTATGTCTACCACATAGTTTGGGTTAAAGATTCAGAGTCTGAGACCCCATCTATAGTTAGTCCCTCCTGAGCGGGAGGTTGAATTTTGGATAGACCTTCATACAAATATGCAACCTATATCCATTCCTCCTTACAGAACAACTCCAGTTAAGCCTAAGGAGTTGAAAGATCAGCTAAAAGGCCTCCTAGATAAAGACTTCATCAGACCTAGCATTTTTCCATGGGGTGCTCCAGTTCTCTTTGTGCATAAAATAGACAGTTTGCTCAAACTATGTATAGATTATAGTCAGTTGAACAAGGTCACAATCAAGAACAAGTATCCCATTCTTAGGATTGATGACCTATTTGACCAGCTTCAAGGTGCTAGTTATTTCTCTAAGATTGACCTCAGATCCGGTTATTGTTAGCTCAGAGTTAGAGAGTGTGACATTCCAAAGATAGCCTTCAGAACTCGGTATGGTCACTATGAATTTATGGTTATGTATTTTGGACTAACGAATGCTCCTGTAGATTTTATGGACTTGATGAATAGGGTGTTCAAGAAGTATCTCGACATGTTTGTCATTGTCTTTATAAATGACAACCTTGTTTATTATCCGAGTGAGGATGAGCATGCAAATCATTTGAGTGTTGTGCTATAAACTCTCCAGTTATTTTCTAAGTTTAGCAAGTGTGAGTTCTAGTTGAAGTCAGTTGCTTTTCTTGGTCATGTGGTGTCTAGTGAGGGTATTCGAGTAGATTCACAGAAAATAGAGGCAGTAAAGAACTGGCCTAGACCCACTTCTCCGACAATCATTAGGAGCTCTTTGGGTTTGGCTGGTTACTACAAGAGGTTTGTTGAGGGGTTTTCATCCATAGTTGCCCCATTGAGCAGGTTGATTCAGAAAAAGTTTAAGTTCTAATGGTCATATGAGTGTTAAAAGAACTTTCAGGAATTGAAGACTAGGTTGACCACAGCCTCAATTTTGACTCTACTAGAAGGTTCAGATGGTTTTGTTGTGTATTATGATGCATTTAGAGTTGACTTAGGTTGTGTCTTGATGAAGCATGGTAAGGTCATTTCCTATGCCTCCAGACAACTTAAAATTTATGAGAAGAACTACCCAACTCATGATCTTGAGTAAGCAGCAGTTGTCTTTGCCTTGAAGATTTGGAGGCACTACTTGTATGGTGTCCATGTGGATGTGTTTACTGACCATAAGAGCCTCCAGTATGTGTTCACTCAGAAGGAGTTAAGTCTTTGTTAGAGAAGGTGGCTTGAGCTTCTCAAGGACAACGACATGAGTGTGCTTTACCATCCGGGTAAGTCCAATATAGTGGTTGACGCACTTAGTAGACTGCCTATGGGTAGTGTGTCACAGGTTGAAGAAGAAAAGAAGGAATTGGCTAAGGATGTTCATAGTCTTGCTCGTTTAGGGGTTCGCCGTTGGTCAGTGGTGATGCAGGTAGTAGGGCTGGTCTCTAAGGTACTAGAGGTGGTTCTCAGCCAGTCATGTCAGGTGGATGCAGTCATATGTATGCTTTTTTGGGTAGGCCAGATACAGAGGCTTCTGATGCTATAATCACAGATACGATCGCAATTTGTCATCAGCCAGCTTCTGCCTTATTTGATCTGGGGTCTACATATTCTTATGTGTCGGCTTACTTTGCTACTCACTTGGAGTTATTATGTGAGTATTACCTGTTCCTATATGTGTAGCTACTCCCGTAGGTGATTTATTAGTAGTGGATCGAGTGTATTAGTCATGTGTGGTGACTATCTTAGGGTATGACACTTGGATAGACCTTGTTATCTTAGATATGGTGGATTTTGACATGATTCTAGGCATAGATTATCTATCTCCTTATCATGCAGTCTTGGATTGGTTTGCCAAGATTGTTATTTTGCATATGCCCGATATCCCTCCGATAGTGTGTAAGGGTACCGATGTAACACTTCGGGTGTTTTAGGTTGTCCTTCATCTCGTATTGAAGTCTTACGAGTCTAAATTCAATATTTTTATTGTAAAACTCCACATTATTCGAGAATATTTGACTTATTGAAAGTTGGAAAAATGTATTTTTATTTTCTTTCAAAAATATCTTAAATATCTATAAGAAATTATTTAGTCACGATATATTTGTGTATGTAATTTTGTAAGATTTTTATAGTTATAAATTATAAAAAAAAAATTAAAGGTATCTAGAAATAATAAAGTCCGACATAGGAATTGGATTTACGTTCCCCACCCCCATCGTTACAGTAAGCAAACTTGTGCCCAACTTTTACTTTAAATAATGTATTTTAATTTAAGAAGATATAAAATTGTTGCCTAACTTTTCTTCTATAATATATTATAGCTTTACAAGTGATGCTTAAGTGTTAAAATATCTACCGCCTAAGACTATTCTAATTATATGGATAAGGATATATCTACTTACACCCAACTTGGGTGACCCAACCGACTATGAACGATAGAAGCAGCCATTTGTGAAACTTTGTTATTACATGTGTTGTGAGAAGATATTAATTAGATTACTTAGCCCCAAAGGATCTCTAGAGATCATAGCTGAGCTATAATCAACCACCTATTTAATATTCGGCCATGTGAAAAGATACCATCTTTGAAGGATTATCTTCAATGCCGTCAAGGTTATCCAACTTTTCTAAGCAAAGTATTCATCTCCTCGCCTAGTAGTGCATCACGTTGGAGAGGAAATTGTTGGCGACACCAATTGAAATTAGAATTCGCAAGACTATCGTAGCTATGATGCACCTGATATTAGTTACTGCAAGAAATGGGTTCAGTCCATCTTAATTTCACAGGGCCCAAAATCAAGGTGCGTATAAGCTGCGTATATATATAGTGTTTGTGAAGCTTAGGATGTAAGTAATAACTTTTGTGAAGGAAATACAGGCATTCTGACGTTCATTGGAAAGGTATGTTAAGGCTAAGCTTCGTCCTTCCTTTGAGCACGAATATTAGAAAATTCTTAAATCGTCAAGTGTGATATTTTACTATTTTATTCCTAGAAAGACCTTATGTGAAAGGCATTGGGATCGCAGGTGAAGTATTTTTGTAATTCGATTATGATGATATTCCACTTGTTCAATTATATATGGTATTCGACATCTATATGTCATTTTGTCGACTTCCTTGACTATATGTGTATATGTAGGAATTCTTATTCTTCTTTGGGTGTTGTGACTTAAAAAGATTGTGAAGTAACATTAAGAATTTGCAACCAGTCCTCCTTCCTCGCTAAATTATTTTTCAAAAAATTTTAAAATAATAAGTCGATTTCTAAAACTCTCAAATATTGCTCGTATGTTTAAATTACTAAAGGATATTATTTTTAAAATACTTTCTTTTACAAACCATTAGGAAAACATGTATAGAAACTAAGTTAAGCTCCTTAACCTCTTTATGAATATCCACAAGTTTAAGTTACTTTTATAAAGTCAGTTAGCAAATACGATATCGGTTAGCTACCGAAAGACACCATCATTGCTAGAATTTGGTTGAGTGTGACATGCATTTGCATCGGTATATCTCTATGTATTCACGGTATACTATCACACGAGCATACCATACATATTTGATTTCTATAAGGTCAGATATCGGTCATGGAGGCTATCAGAGTTTAAATTTTAGGTGGTATCTCTACTACCCTTTTTACAACAACTATTTATGTTTCTGCTTTCTGCCGTACATACCACTACATTTTTATTTGTACTAACATCCCATTACCTGGGATGCTGTATTTTTGTTTTGTGCGTGCAGGCCTAGGTAGGGATTCTAATCGACCTCTCAACTAGGATTCGGGTTCAGTTGTGAGTCGGTGAACTCTATCGTTTCTTCGAGCTATCAGACGATGTTTACTTTTTATTGTATAGTATGGGTGTAGTCTAGGCCTTGTCCCAACCAGTGCTTATGACACTCTTAGAGTCTATTATGGACATAGTATTCTGGGTTCCTTTCTGCAACTTCCAGTCTCCAGCCCCATAGGCTTGGCATGTATATATATGTATGTATGTAGGTCTTTAGTTGCGGCCTTGTCGGCCAACCAGTACTTTATTATTTTTAGTTTGTCCATCTTTGTCTATATGACTTGTTGTTATTTAGGTTATGACCTTAACAGTCTAGGTTTTTTATTTTAGATGTTGTGTTGCCCGACCTTCTAGGCCCACAGTTTAGTCAGCTGGTATATTTTGATGGCTAACTCGGTCAAATAAGGTATCGAGTGCCAATCGTGCTTCCCCTAGTTTGGGAGCGTGAAAAACTTAGTATCAGAGTAGGTCATGTCCCAGGGAGTCCACAATTCATGTCTCAAGGAGTCTACAAGTCATGTCTAGTAGAATCTTGCTTATAGATATGTTGTGCACCACACTTATAATCATGAGGCTACCATGCATTTAGAGATAGTTACAATTCTTTTGTCTACTTGATCGTGTGATAGAGCTAAGCTATAGGAAGTTACTTCTGATTCACACTTTGCTTAAATGTCATAAGAATTTTATTTATTAAATGACACCTCAGATCAGGCCAAAAGGAGAAATGCTAGTTTTTGTGATGGATGCATTTTTCAGTCTATGATCGTTTGTCACATGGATTACTTCTATGATTGTGTGCCTTTGATTAACCGATTAGATAGTGACTTATCTGAGTCCTTCTGTGGGTACTCAGTTTGGGTGTAGGTATCTTCGATTATTCTAGAAGGATGTATATGTGAGTGTTTGTCTCATTATGTTTTATGGTAAGATTGAGGGGGATTGCTACGCTACTAAAGTTGTAGTCAATGAATATTGAGGGGTTAGACATAAGTTAAAGTTCTTAAAGTAGCATAAAATATAATATATATTAATTGTCCTAAGGAAGGCAGTGATTATATTTGAGATATAGAAAATTATTATCTGGGTAAAATGAATTACATATATATGTGAAATGAAGTTCTCAGTTTGGGTATGACATTTCTAAGGGCTATAGGAATGATTGCATAATTTACAAAGGTACTAATTACCTACTGAATTAAGTTAATGTAAGTTTATATGTGTATTTTTTATAGTTTGCTTGCTTATAGGATTATGTGTGTTATGTGTCTTATAGCTTCACTATTATTTGTTGCTTGTTTCATAAGTTGCTAGTTATATGTTATTGTTTTTTCATTGGTGGAGATTGTTTATTTTATGATATTTACATTGTAAGTTATTTGTTCACACCAAATGTACGATATTAGACTAATTACTTGCATGTCAAAAGCTCTATACAGGAAATGCTTATGTTTTATCTATCCACCTACATATTAGTTATGTTATAGATTATAAATCATGGCTAAGATGATCCCACTGAATGTTCCATAGTTAGTAAAGGCATTAGAAGCCTATAAGGGTAATTCATCAGAAATATCTATATAAATATGTTATAGTACATTCTCTTGTAATATTATGTGTGCTACATGCTTTATGATGTAAGGGTATACATGTAACTATTTTTATAAATTTACTAGCTTACTTACTAGCACCCTTTTGGGGTTAATGATTAGCATATTATTTATACCACTAACTCTTTGTTCTACAGTTACCAGTTATGTCAATTATCGAGTATATCCTACTCATTTTATAAAGAATCTACGTAGATGCTACTTGTTATATGAAATATTGACGTATATGCACTCTGCTCGACATAAATTCCACTGCATAAATGTTCTCCATGAAAGCTTTATAAAAGAATACTTATCATAATTATTTTATTCATGTTATTGGGCATAGTTCTTGACTTATTGCTTCACGTTGTGCTCTATATATGAGGAGCTAAGAATGTTTGGTGTATTAGATATTTGTAAAAAATATCCTTTTGAAAATATTGGAAAATTAATGTTCCTGTTAATTCAAATCAATAAGTAATTAGAGCTCTTAAGATTTTTAAAGGAAGTACGAGATGAGTTAGCTTTTAAGTTTTTAAAGCATTATTTGTCTCGTGCTATTATAAGGACCAAGTTTATAATAGGTTCTCAATTTTGAGTCCTTACTGGACAGAAAATTATGAGAGCTTACTGTATAAGATTCTTATGTTTTTGTTTTAGGTAATTCGTCGCACTAGTTCATATCATTCCTTTTGACTTTCAGCTCATTTCATTAATTGTGACTATGACTACTCAGTAGTCATTTATTCATACCTTATTTAATTTTGAGGATAATTACACTCCTTAGAGGAAAAATTCATAAGATAATAATGTAATTGGGTATATCCTATTGAGGTAATAAGATAATTAGAGAGAATTGTTTATGATACGTAAGTATATATGCGTATACGAGAATAATAAGTTATAGTATGGGTCCTAGTTGAAATTATTTGGGAGTAATTTTATTTTCTAGCTTGTCGAGGTTTACTTGTTAGCTATTGAGACTTTTTTTTTATCTATTTAAAATCTGATTAGTTGTTTTATCGAAACTAAGTTGGTATCCCACAGAGATTTACTCAATCATTGAGCAGGACATTCTTACGTGCATCACTAGTTAATAGGTTATATGCAATTTGTATATTAGATCACTTGCTTATAGATTATGTGTCAAATGAATTCATATTGATAGGTTATATGCTTTGGAAAGGGCATATTTATGCGTTATGTGTTTTATAATAAAAAGACTCGTAGGTTACATGCTCACAGATTACTTGTTGACCCATTACCTGCTTTCTAGAAAACGTGACCACATGATTAAGTGTATGTGTTAGAGACTATATGATCACATATCGCAGGTTAAATGGTCACAAATGATAGACCTTATATGTTTATATGACGCATGCTTCGTAGATCATTATTTGAGTGTTATGCATTTTTCAAAGTTCTTGTGATTTAGGATTCTAAGTTTAATCAATTGTATAATGTATGACTAACTATTTGTTAGACAAAAGTGTACATATTATCAGAGTATAATTTATATGCTTTTAAGACACTGGTCCTCATAATTCAATAATTGAGTGCCCTACATTCCTTAAGTACATTCACTTTGACGTTAATGTACCACAAATCATATGTTTATAAGATTCTTGTTTCCTTGACTATTGTTTATATATTGTGTGCTCTCACCATGAAAGTGTTTTTTATGTGAAAAGTATTTCAAAGGATATTAGCTCATATGCCAAGCGTTTTATGTAATAGTTGTTTGCATGTTATTTGTCTCATAAGAGTATTTGCTTAGATGTGTGTGCTTATGCATCAGAGGCCTATTGATGGTATATTAAAAACAATGTTTTCTCTTGCATTATAAGAATTATAAGCTTTGTAGGTTACTTATTTTCGTGTCATATCTCTCACAATATATTTATTTGAATGTTATATGCCACACATATCATATGTATAAAAGATAAAGAACTAGCATTCAGGGGTCAAATATTTAATTTGTGGAGGCTATGAACGAATAAGTTATTTGGTTAAATGTTATAGAGCTTATGTGTAATAATTGAGTAGTCGTATGTTCTAATCTTTTACAGCCTAAGACTTTAGTTAAAATAATTATGCATCTGCCTTCCTTATGAGATTAGACAATAAGCTTCTGATTATAGTCTACTCGTTTGTTTACTACCTGTTTTAGAGGTAACGGGTACGCACAATGTTGTATAATCTACAGTTCATTTACACCTAACATTACATGTTCTTACAGTTAAAATGTACATTCAGCATACACTTAAGGATAGAAATGTTCACAAGGTAAGAACCTTTTGTTAAGTTTTTATGATTAAGTGCCTCTACATGCTCAATTACTTGAAATTTATAAATTCTACGTGACTGAATTGCTTAGATGTCATATACTATTCTATACACACCTACTTGATTAGAAAGATAAGGGTAAGTCACCTTCTTAAATTGCAATGTGTGTTATATGGTAATTAGTGACATCCTGTTAATCATTGCCTTGTTGGTATGTTTTGTACCTCCCCGTGAAGCACATAGGTTGATTTTAGATGAGTTTTAGGCTTGAAATAGTCCTATAAAAAGAGGAAACTCTATCAAAATTTTCAAAGACTTCCTAGCCTTTCTTTTACGTTTTACAATCTATAATTTGTAGGAAATAGATTTTGTAGGAAATAGATTCGTACACTTGTGAGCTTGATTTGTTCTTGCTTTTGAGAGCGAAACACATCCATAGTTCATTGTTCTTGAGTTCATCTTCATTCTATTCAAGTTTACGAATTTCTTTACTTCTTATTGTAAGTATATGATCATGAATGCATACATAACCTCTGATTGTTTACTTATAACCATGAGTAGCTAAATCCACAACTAGGGTTGTGGGAACCATGAAGGATTAACGAAGAAGTCAAAGTACTTGGGTATTCTAGGGCGATGTTTATGCATGTATTGTTCTTCCCTTCGCTTTGATTGCTTTTTAACGGTGTGCAACGTTAGAACTCGCCTTTTATTTACTTGTCGGACCAAGGAGGTAACGGATGGGAAAAGAGTTGTTCAACGATGGAGATTTGAGGCTATCAACCCTCATCTAATAGCTTGACCTTGTCCGGGAATAGCTAATCTGGGATCCAGAGTAAGGGTTAGTAAATTATACACCCACAGCTGGACCAAGGCGTGTGGTGAAATTCATCCATCTGAGGGACCAACTATTTAGGTGAACCTAACTTACCGATTCTGCATGCTAAGCACCAAGCTAGTTTACTAAGTACAACGCCTTACTAAGTTATGATCTCATAGGGAATACTACCCTGGTCGCTTCTTTTATTGATAACAACTTTTGAAACTGATACATGTTACTTGTTACAAATCTAAGTTACTACTAATCTTGTTACTTAAACCCCCCCCCCTTTTTAGGGAAATAAATGGCTAACAGCGCAAGTAAACACTAATCAACCATAGTCCTACCATATTCCCTGTGGGATCGACCCCAACCTCCGTTGGGTTCTATATTTGAACAATGATCGCTTATGCTTCTAAAAGGAGGTGAAATTTGGGCATATTATTACTAGACAAAAACAAGATAAAATGTTTGACTCTATTGTCTGAAAGTCTCTACTACTAATGAGCAGTTGGAAGAAGTCCCAAGCTAACTTTAAATATTGGAAACTAAAATAACTAATGAAAAGCGTCATAACACTCCATCCTCAGATGATGAGGACTCATCACTACAATTTGATGATATGGAACTAGATCATACTAGTCGCGATGCTGAGGCTAAGTGCCTTAACCTTTGTCATGATAGGATGCAACACAAAGAGTATGCGATAAGTACTTCGAATATACTGAGCATGCGGGATATGCAAACTAAAAGATAACTAAAAATTCTAAGATACTGAATTGTTGTACACATGCAAATCTAATATGTAGTACAATGGCCAAAAAACATAAGATGCATAAAATCTAAAATGCAGAAATATTCTGAAAAGACATAGTGAAAGCCAGTAAAATTGAACTGGGGGCCAAGTACATATCTACTGAGTCTAATTCTATGGGAGAGCCTATTAATCAATATAAATCATGTGAGCTTAACATAGAGTCTGATGTATATACCCCATTGAGAGGATCTATTATATCTTGCCAGGGTATAGAGGCATGGCTACCGTGATCATTAATTTGATGCCCAATTGAGGGGCTAAGTAGACCTACAGTGACACGTAGTTCTGAGACTATGGGTGAAACTGGGACCCTAGTCCAATTTGGTGCTAAGTACTACTCTCAAACTAAATACTGGTAGCTCATTTAAAAATTGATGTTTTGAAAGCAAGGTCAGAACTTAACTAGTCTAAAAACAATTTCTCAAAAGTTGTAGACTGAAAATTAACTAATTTTTGTTTAAAACTGAATGTTGACACCCTGAGTTAAATTCTGAGGAAAATCTAATTCATGTGAAAATACCACAATTTCAGGCAAAATTCTTGTCTTCTTAAATTCTTACACAAATCCATTCAAAACCATTGAAACTAAGATATAGATCACTTAGAACACGATATAAGCCATGTAATAATCATAAGGGCTAAATTCTATAAGAATCTACATGATAGAGTAAGAACCCTAGTTTCATAAAGCCATTAAATTTGAAATAAAAGATTTAGGTTTTGGGCATAAGGGTGAACAAGACCCTTAATGAATACCCACATACCTGGTTGCAATGGAATCTTGAACTAGAACCAAAGTCTGAAGCTTTGGGGAACAAGCCTCGAGTTTGAAACTTTGAGAAAGAGCATTCCTTTTATTTTTCTGAAGTTTGATCGATATAATGAGGGAAAATAATCTAAGTCTGAATAAAACCCCTCCCAAAATAGGCCTAAAATGACTTAGTATAGGATTTAAAAGAATAAAAAAAAGTCTAAAATACCCCTGAGATCGAGACATAAAAATTGTAGAAAATTCTCAGAACAGGGTTCCACGACTGGAAACCACGGTCTGTGGATTGTTCCATGAGCTGTGGAACCAGCTCATAGTTCCTTTGGATTTGGTCAGGTTGCGGGCCTTATTTCCATGGATGCAAACCATGGCCCGTGGATTATTCTATGATATGTGGATCCTGGTCATGGATCTCAAGCCAAATGTTAGGCCTCAGCTTGATTTCCATGATAGACAACCACAGTCCATGGTTTGATCCATGGTCCGTGGATCCCTCACGTAGATCTCAGACCAGAGGTTGGTCTGCAGGTCTGTTTTCACGGTCCGTGGAACCCATTCATAGTTCCTGTCTGTCATTGACAACTTTACACTTAGAATTCTTGTTTGGTTCTTAGCTTAGAATTTTTGGGGTGTTACAATATCTCCCCCTTGGGACCATTTGTCCTTAAATGAAGACCTAACTAGGCTAAAGTACTAGGGAAAGAGCTGCAATCTCACAAACTGAGTTCTAGAAGCTGAAGTACTGACATAACAACTGAGTTTCTACTAAAGTATGACTGAATTGAATTCGTGAAACATGAATGCATAGTAGGAGCATGAGAATAACTAATGAAAAAAACTGGGGAGGAAATTGAGAATACTGGATAGAAAAATGTTACCTCAAGTTGGAACTGAATCTAAAGGAAATAGGTGAGGGTACTTGGCCATCATAGCTGGTTCTGCTTCCCAAGTAGGTCCCTCAACTGACTGGTTCCTCCAAAGTACTTTCACTGAAGCGACTGTCTTATTCCTTAACTTATGAACCTGATGGTCAATAATCCCAATTGGGGCCTCTTCGTAAAAGAGTCTATCTTTCACACCCACACTCTCTAATGGCACAACTGAAGTCGGATCACCTATGCACTTCTTCAACAAGGACAAATGGAAGACTAGATGCACCAATGCTAACTCTGTTGGCAACTCTAACTCGTAACTCAGCTTGCCAACTCTCCTCAAAATCCTATAGGGACCTATATATCAAGGACTAAGCTTCCTCTTCTTGGAAAACCTCATCACTCCCTTCATAGCTAACATCTTTAGAAACACCTAATTATCAATTTTAAACTCTAAGTATCTTCTCCTCATATCTTCATAGGATTTTTGATGACTCTGAGTAGCCTTCAACCTCTCCCTAATCAGCGAAACTTTCTCCATAGTCTCATGAACTGAATCTGACCCTATCAATGTTGCTTCACCTATCTCAAACCAGCCAATAGGTGATCTACACCTCTGCCCATAGAGTGTCTCATACGAAGCCATTTGAATGCTAGAATGAAGGTATTATTGTAGGCAAACTATATAAGAGGTAAGTGATCATACCAATTACCTTTCAAATAGATTACACAATCCCTCAACATATCCTCTAAAGTCTAGATGGTACGCTCTGACTGGCTATCTATCTGCGGATGAAACGTTGTGCTGAGATTCACCCGAGTACCAAGACCTTTCTAAAAATACTTCCAAAACTAAGATGTAAACTAAGTGTCCCTATTTGAGATGATAGACAAGGGAACCCTATGTAATCTGACTAACTCACGGATGTAGAGTCTGGCATAATCCTTTGCTGAATCAGTAGTCTTGATAGGCAATAAGTGGCTAACTTAGTCACCCTGTCTACTATCTCCCAAATAGAATCATGATTTCAGCGAGTACGCTAGTAAACCTGTAATGAAGTCCATATTGATCACTTCTCACTTCTAAGTAGTAATGTCAATATCTTGAGTCATACCTCCTGGTCTTTGATGTTCTACCTTTACCTGCTGGCAATTTGGACACATAGCCACAAAATCTTCAATGTCCCTTTTCATTCCATTCCACCAATAGACTTCCTGTAGGTCGCGGTACATCTTGGTGGCACCTGGATGGATAGAATATCTGAAGCTTGAGTCTCTATCAAAATCTATTGTCTCAACCCATCTATATATGGAACACATGACCGACTCTAGTAATGAAGCACACCATCTCCCCCTTGGGAGAAAACCTCTACACTTTGCTGGTGGACAACACCCTTCAATTGATGCAAGATATGATCACTGTCTTGCTTCTCCTTCACCTTCACTACCCATGAAGACTCTGACCCATTCTGAAAAATAACGCCACCATATGCTGAATTTGGAAAGTGAACCCCCAAATGAGCAAGCCTATGAACATCCTTTGCTAATTCCTTCTTCCCGTCTTCAACTTGTGACACACTACCCATAGATAACCTGCTAAGTGCATCAACCATTACATTGACTTTACTCGAATGGTAAAGCATACTCATGTCGTAATCCTTAAGAAGATCAAGCCTCCTTCTCTGACAAATATTCAACTCATTTTGAGTGAACACATACTGGAGGCTCTTATGATCAGTAAACACGTCCACATGGACACCATACAAGTAGTGCCTCCAAATCATCAAGGTAAAACCTACTGATGCTAACTCAAGATAATGAGTCGAGTAATTCTTCTCATGAATCTTAAGCTATGTGGAAGCGTAGGTGATGACTTTGCCATGCTGCATCAAAACACAACCCAAGCCAACTCTAGATGCACCACAATAAACAACAAAGCCATTTGAGCCCTCTGGCAAAGTCAAAACTGTAGTTGTAGTCAACCTAGTCTTCAATTCCTTAAAATTCTTTTCCCACTCATCGGACCACTGGAACTTGACCTTTTTCTGAGTAAACCTGTTCAACAGGGTAGCTATGGATGAAATCCCCTCAACAAACCTCCTGTAGTACCTAGCCAAACCCAAAAAGCTCCTAATGTCTGACCGAGAAGTAGGTCTAGGCCAGTTCTTCACTGCCTCAAATTTTTGTGAGTCAATTCGAATGCCCTCACTAGACACCACATGACCAACAAAAGCAACTGACTATAACTAGAACTCACACTTACTAAACTTGGCAAATAATTAACTGGTGATTTTTGAGAGTTTACAGCACAACTCACAAATGTCTTGCATGCTCCTTCTCTCTCCGAGAATAAACAAGGATGTCATCTATAAAGACAATGATGAATATATCCAAGTACTGCTTGAATACCCTGTTCATCAAGTCCATAAATGTTGTAGGATCATTTGTTAGTCCAACAGACATACCCACAAGTTCATAGTGACCATACTGAGTTTTGAAGGTTGTCTTTGGAATGTCGCATTCTCTAACTCTGAGCTGATGATAGCCAGATCTGAGGTCTATCTTGGAGAAATAAGTGGCACCCTGAAGCTGGTCAAACAAGTCATCAATCCATGAAATGGAATACTTATTCTTGACGGTAATCTATGCACATCCTGAGCAAACTATCTTTCTTACACACGAAGAGAACTGGGGAACGCTATGGAGAGATGTTGGGTCTGATGAAACCTTTATCTTAGAGGTCCTTTAGTTGGTCTTTCAGTTTATTAGGCTCTGCTTGAGACATTCTGTAAGGAGGAATAGATATGAGTTGCATAACTGGAAGAAGGTCTATCCCAAAGTCAATCTCCCGCTCAGAAGGGACAACAGATAGATCCTTAGGAAACATAGAACTCATTAACTACTGGAACTGACTGGAGAGATGGGGTCTCAGACTCAGAATCCTTGACCCGAACTATATGATAGATGTACCCTTTAAATATCATCTTTCTAGCTTTGAGGTAACATATGAAATAACCTTTTGACATTGGAGGACTACCTATCCACTCTAAGACAGACTCATCTAGAAACTGAAATCTTACGACTCTAGTTCTGCAGTCGACTAAGTCATAGCAGGCATGTAGCCAATCCATGCCAAGGATGACATCAAAATCGGTCATATCTAATTCTACTAAATCAGCTAAGGTAACTCTATGGAGGACTAAGACTGAGCATTTTTTGGATACCCTCTTGTCTAGGACTGACTCACCAACTGGGATGGAAATAGAAAAGGGTTCTAGAAGTTGTTCGAGATTAACTTTGAATTTACATGCAATATAGGGGGTCACAAAAGATAATGAAGCCCCAGGGTCTAGTAAAGCATAAACATCAAGAGAAAAGACTTGCAACATACTAGTGACTACATCTGGGGAATTCTCCTAATCCTGACAAGATGGCATGGCATAGAGGCAATTTTTGCACTGACCACTGGCTGTACCAAGAGTAGTACCCTCCTGAGTTGTGCGACCAACTGGAGCTACAGAAGTATTGGTCTGAGCTCGATTACCTCCCTATCCCTGTTTGGCAGAGGGGCACTCCCTCAACCTAGGGACAATCTGACCACACCCAAAACACCTCTTTCTTCCAGTAAGACACTCACTTGGATGGTTATTACCACACTTAGGGCATGTTGTAAAAGTGTGGCTATCGGTAATTCTACCTTGAGACTTAGAGCCTAATGCTTTATTCTTCTTATCATATCAAGGTCTAGGAAATGGAGAACTGGATGAAGAAGGTGTTGGTCTGGATGACCTCTACTGAAACTGAGAGCAATATCCACCGCCCGACCTTTGCTGAGAGTAGTTAAAATTTTTGTTATGGCCCTCTAATTTTCTTTCTCCCTTTATTTAAACTTCTCTTCCTCAAATTACTGAGCATGAGTCATAAGTATGTAGATGTCCATATCTCCAATCAACATAGTTGTCCTTCATTCTTTCTTTACTAAGTCAGAAACACCAGAAACATACTTACTCATCCGAGCCCTTGGCTCGTCCATCATGCTGGAGCATACCTGGAAAGCTAAGTGAACTTCAACCCATATTCTTGCACAGACATGGATCCCTGCCTCACATTTACAAACTTTTCAACCTTTGCCTCCCTCAACTCCCTTTGGAAGAACCTATCCAGAAATGCCCCAACAAAGTAGTTCCAAATCATATGAGCTGCATTTCTACCTCTACTGTCTTTCCATTGGGTGAACCAGATGTGAGTCACATCCTTGAATTGATAGGATGATAGCTCAACAATCTCAACTCCAGTTACCTGCATCACATCGAGAATCTTCTTTACTTCATCAATAAAGTTTTATGGATCCTCATCTACCTACGACCCAAAGAACTCTAGAGGGTTCATACAGATAAAATATTTAACTTTAGCAGCAGCTGACCCACCATTTGGGTTAGCAGGAATAAGTTCCTGCTAATTTGCCTAGTTGGTTATAGCATGTGACAACATCTGGATGGTATTCCTGAATTTAGCATTCGTGACCTCGTGGGATGGAATTAGAGAATTAGAATCTTGAGCATTATTTCTACAAGGAGGCATGGTCTGAAATGCGTAGAACACGGATTATAAAAACAAATAGAGTTAAACTCTATCGCATGATATTAAACATGAAAGAAGTGAAGTTTCCTAAAAATGTCTTGTAGCCTCCCTCTCATAAGTGTGGTACGCTTTTAACCATAAAAAAGACTCTACTTAACACGGCTTTCAGACACCCTAGGATATCATAAACTTGATGCTCTGATACCAAGTTTATCATAGCCCGAGCCTACACCTTGGACATAACACGGTGCTTAGAGTCATAAGTGACCCCAAGCCAACCCATGGCATGGCATAAACTAAAACATTTTTGAATAATAAAGACTGAGCGGAAGCTGTACTGAAATAAATAAGCAAGTGTTGTAATAATCTGGAAAAGATCTAAAATAAAACTAGTCTGAACAAGTTACTAGACTAAAACAAGCTGAAATGTCTGACTCTATTATCTGAAAGCCTCTAATACTGATGAGTTGCTGGGACAAGTCTCCAGCTAACTCTAAATGCTGGAAACTAAAATAACTAAAAGAAAAGTGTCATAAAAGTCAATCCTTGGATGATGAGGACTCACAACTATAAGTTGTTGATATGGCATTGGATTGTATTAGTCGCATTCCTGAGACTAAGCGTCTGAACCAGTATCATGATAGCATGTAGAACAAAGAGTATGCAATTAGTACTTTGAATGTACTGAGCATGCAGGATATGTAAACTAAAAGATAACTGAGAATGCTAAGATACTGAATTCCTGTACAAATGCAAACAAATTTGTAGTGCATGGCCCAAAATCATAAGATGAATAAAATCTGAAATACAAAAATATTCTAAAAAGATATTGAAAAACAGTAAAACTGAACTGAGGACCAAGTTCATATCTACTGAGTCTAATTATGTCGGAGATCCTGTTAACCGACATAATTTATGTGAGCTAAATATGGAGTCTAATGTATACACCCCATTGAGAGACCCAATATACCTTGCTAGGCTATAGATGCATGGCTAGTGTGATCACTAATTTGATTCCCAACTGAGGGGCTAAGTATACCTATGGTGGCACATAATTCTTGGACTTTAGGTAAAATGGCACCCTAGTCCAACTCATTGTTAAGTACTACTCCCAAACTGAATACTGGTAGCTCATTTAAAGCTGATGTTGTGAAAGTTGGGTCAGAACTTAACTAGTCTAAAAATAATTTCTGAAAATCTATAGCCTGTAAACTAACTATTTTTTGTTTAAAACTGATAGAGTAAGAACACTAGTTTCATAAAGTCATTAAATTTAAAATATAAGACAGAGGTTTTGGGCATAAGGGCTAACAAGACCCTTACTAAAAACCCAAATACCTGGTTGTAGAGGAATCCTGAAATAGAACTGAAGTCTGAATCTTTGAAGAAAAAGCCTTAGGTCTGAAACTTTGAGAGAGCGTTCCTTTTCTTTTTCTAAAGTTTGATCGATAGGATGACGGGAAATAATCTAAGAGTGTGTTTGGTATGGGGGAGAATATTTTCTGGAAAATGTTTTCCAATTTTCTTGTGTTTGGTTGGTCAAAAAATTTGGAAAACATTTTCTTTAGGAAAATATTTTCCTCCAAAATAAGGAAAATGACTTCTCTAATGAGAGTAGGGAAAACAAGTCTCCATCCTCACAACACACCAATCCTACACTCATCCACTCCACCCTCCTACTCCCACCCCTACCTCCACCCCCCACCTCTACCTCACACGATTTTTTAAAAATATTTTTTCTATTCCACCTCACTCCCGCCACCCACCCCACCCCCACCCCCGCCACCCATCCAATTTTTTAAATTTTTTTCAATTCTTAATTTTAAAAAAATTAATTTTTTTTAAAAAAGTATTTTTTTTGTACCACATCTCACCCATCCACCCACTCTACTTTAACCCCCCCCCCCCCCCCCCCCCCCCCCCCCCCACCACCACCACCACAACCACCTAAACCCAATTTTTTTTAATTCTTTTTTAAGAAAAAGTAATATTTTTTGTACCCCAACCCCCACTCCACCCCGCCCCACCCAGCACCCCCTCCCCTCACACACACACCCCACCACCACCACCACCACCCACCCAAACCCAATTTATTTTAATTCTTTTTTTAAAAAAAAAATAAAATAATATTTTTGGTTACCCCCCACCCCACCCATTCCAGCCCTCCAACCAACCACCACACCCCCTACCTCCTAGAATATATTTTCTACTCTCTAATCAAAAATTTAAAAAATATTTTTTTTAAAATGTGTTCTCACTCATCAATCAAACAGTAGAAAATATTTTTCAAAAAATATTTTTCATTCACCAATCAAACATGAGAAAATAAGTAGAAATCAACTTATTTTCAAGAAAACATCTTCCATGGAAAATATTTTTCTTCATACCAAACACACCCTAAGTCTGAATAAAACTCCTCCAAAAATAGGCCTAAAACAACTTAGTATAGGATTTAAAAGAATAGGAAAAGTCTAAAATACCCCTGGGATCAAGATTTAAAAACTACAGAAAATTCTTAGAATACCAGTACTGGGAACCACAGTCAGTGGATCATTCCACGAGCAATGGAACCAACTTGTGGTTCCCTTGGATTTGGTCAGGCCACGAGCTTGATTTCCATGGCTGCAAACTATAGCTCATGGACTATTCCATGATCCATGGATCTCTGGCCAAATACAAGGCCTCGGTCTGATTTCCACGAGGTCTAACCAAGGTTTGTGATCTGATCCACGGTCTGTGGATCCATCGCGTGGATCTCAGACCAGAGGTTGGTCTGTAGGTCTATTCCCATGGATGGTATCCACGATCCGTGGTCTGTTCCACAGTCCGTGGAACCCTTCCGTGGTTATTTTTGAATATTTTGAACAAGGAAAATGGTTTTCAACTTTGAAAATTATTTTGAAACTAAATTAATAATTTTAAGACAATTTTAAATAAAGAAAGAGTCACCACTTAATTTTATAAAGGAAATTAAGAAAACCTTTTAAAATATTTCTAAAGTTCAAAATAGATAAAACTTTAAAAATTTAGAGATTTGGATAAATGGTTCATATTAATACTTTTAGATGGTTTTTAAGGCACTAAAAGTACCAGTTAACTTACAGTTATCCGATCTTGTTAAAACTAACTTATTTTGACTAACTTCGGAAGATAGAATTATAATGTGACTAAATAAAGTTTGAAACTTTTGAAAATAACTTTAAAAAGGAAAGAACACACATAGTGAATTCATCTCAAGGAGGAGCATGCTTGAATTAATTTTTTAAGAACGGTTAACTTGAAAGAGCTTTTGAATCTTCCGTAATAAGGACAATTTTTTTAAAGAAAGCTAAAACAAGAAAGGTATTGTTTTAGATAATTTCAACTAAGTTAAACTAGTTAGAATCTAATTAATACAACAATCTAAACTAAATAAAGAAGAGAAGAGATGTGATTAAGCCTTTGGCTCAATCAAATTCCTGTCTTAATTCTAATTTTTGGGCTTTGAGACCCACTTTCTGACTATTTGGACTTTTAGTCCACGTTTTCAAACTTTTTAGCCCTTTTAGGCTATTACTGTTGCTGCCCTGATGTTTGCTTCCTCATTTATGGACTTATTCTGATTCATTGTTATCACTGCCCGAGGATAACACAGAACACGTTTAGGCTTGGCTATATCAAAGGAACATGATGAAGGTATGGAGAATCCATTTGGACTCCCGGAAGACATATATGCGTAGAAGACAAAAAGAAAAGAATTAGAAGGAGCAAACGCAAATGGAAACCATAACTTGAGAAAATTATAACAGAAAGTAACATTCACATGAGCACAACAGCAAGCAATATCGACTAGTATTTCTGTAATTTAAAGGAAAATTGACAGCAGCTTCAACCCACAAACAAGCTCTAATATTTTTCCAAAATTCTCACCACAATGCACAAATATTCTCAAACAAGACCAGTCCAAACCATCAACAAATTTAAAGTAAGACCCTCATATAACGCTTAATCGAAGAATAAAAGAAATACGAAAGGATGAGGCATTGACCTTCTTATATGCAACAAACTGAGACTTTGAGCTCGGTTGTCGAAAACTTCACACCACTACTAGAGTTCAAACCTAAACTCACTGGAGTTAGACGCAGGGCGGACCTATATGTCTTTTTTGGGTGCTCAGGCACCCATTAAACCCGATGCAGACTAAGTATAATTATATAGAAAATATATAAAAATTGGGATAAGACTTAAAAAAGTACCCACTTAACAAATAAGTTGGTTGGGTGCTTTGGTTCTGAAGTGGAACCTAAAGAACTTGGGCTTCGTGATGCTTGGGTTCAAGCCCCACTTTGTGCCTTCTTTTAAGTTTTTTAAAACTTTAAGAAAATTAGGCACCCACTATCCTTAAATCCTGGGTCCGCCATTGGTTAGACGAAACTCCTTTTTTGTGAATATTTTTCTCTGCAATCTATGGTTTCTATGAACTATAGAATAGGTCTCCAAAAAGTCTAAGAAATTCTCCAAAGACCAGCCCTTAATTCTAAGAAAATAACCCCAATTTATAGGGACATTCTAGGGATAAATAGGGGGAAACAGAGGGTAATTTTGGATAGAAAACTTGAGATTTTTTGAATTTGAAATCAATTCCACAAGGACTAGCCATGTATGTACTGCCTCAGTATGAATTTGAGGTGATTTCTCTATGATTGAAGGGATAAAGACGTTGAGCAAGCCACCTGTCCTCTTCTAGAACCTTCTTGGTTCTTCATCTTCAAGAAAATAGTGGATTTAACAACGTTTTGGATGGGATTTAGACGGTGGTTGAGGTTATTTTGCAGTTGTGTTGCTGCATTTTGGAGTTGTTGTTACTATTCGTTAGGGTTTCGTTTGTTCTTCTATCAATAAGGAAACGAATAAGATGAATTACGGAGGGAGGTGAGGTGTATTTGTACTGGCGCGTCAAAATGGGTGTGTGCATTGTTTTTCTTGGGGATATAGAGAGAGTGGGATGCATGGTGGGAATATAATAAGGATGATATTATAATTGTGGGTGTGAGTATGTTATGTGTGAGGGAGTGATTTGGACTGGGTCAAGGGGGTAATTTGGGTTGGGAAATTGATTTAGTTGGGCCAAAAGTGGCTGAAATTGGAATTAAATGGCTAAGGATTTGAAATTTAGGAATTGGACACATTTCTTTGTAAATGTGGCAGGATTTAATTAAAATGCTAACCAAATTAGATTTAAGATATGGTCAATCTGATCCAATTAAAGAATTTAGGCCAAAATTGAAATGAATCGAATTAAGTCCTTAATTAATAAAACGAGCTTTTACATTTAATAATTAAGAATAATTATCTTAACAAATGCATAATTATCTTATTAAAACATAATTAACCCATTTAAAATCAAAGAATTATTTATACCATCTTTCCTTGATTTTAAATTATTTTTTGAGGAAAAATTGAGCACATTTGAACTTTAAACAAGATTTTCATTTAAAATAATTTTCAAAATATCTTTTTAAGTAAAACTTATATAATTATATATTATTAAATATAGATTATACATATTTCACCTAAAATTACTAAGTTAATCTCCAATTAACTTTGATAACCTTAAAATCTTATAAAGATAATTATTTCAAAATTATTTAAAATAGTAAAAGCTCAAATTGATTACGAATGTGGAGGGTAAAAATTGGGTGTCAATAACTGACCCTCCCTTTGGATGGGTGAGTTCAAGGAACCCATGGCAAAAAAATCAACGTTTCCAATTTTGTCTGATCACAAATTCATCTCTAGGAAGCTGTTGGTTCTAGCATAAATTTTAAGGAATTATGGACGAACTTTGGTGTTGAGTTTCCTACATACCTCAGGGTACATGAGAGTTTAGGTCATTTATAGTTCAAAATGCTTGATTTTATGCATAATTTTCAAAGAACTCAAAAGCTTTCCCGGTTTTGGATTAAGTAGACACCATAAAGCTGAGGTGTAAGAGGATTGGAGGGATTTGGAATGTACCCAAGTTTTTAACATATAGCCTGCCTACATATCCCGAAACTTGGGAAATCAGGCTGCTTGTAGTTTGACTCAATCGGTGGAAAAGGTAATTCTTATGTTAAAATAACCTTTGGCTCGAGATAATTGACAAATAATCGAGTTATGGAAAAGAGGCTTGCAACCTCTCAATCATGAATATGGGGCCCTCACATCCATATATAAGAGCTACATAGACATAATTTTCAAAGCTCAAGGTGCTAGTCATCTGAGTTTTAACGAGAAGGGTATTGCTTCCAATGTAAGTTCAGAAAATACTCTAGATGCGGAACTAAGACCTAATAATAAAGAAACCCACATAGCTTCTAATAGGGGTGTGATTTGATGGCGGTGAAAGTCGTACTCAACTCGTGTCCGAGGAGTTTGATATTCCTCTTCGGACTATGTCCCAGTTCACTGCTAAGAGAAACTTCCATATTGTGTTGCATTCTTTTTTGTATCGTCCGCACCTGATGTTTTTGGTTTGAGAATTTCATCATCTTGGATGCTCTCGACAACATCTCAAAACAAGATTGTTAGTGGTAACATAATTCCATCTGGAGAGATAGTTTCTTTGCCATACCTTATCCTTGGATTATGTACAAAAATTAGGAATAAGTTTTGTGTTGTGATGTCCTCTTGACGGGATTTGCACTTGTTGTTCTGGTTTGAGATTTTCATCTTCTCGGATGCTCACGGCAAGAATTGAAATAAGATTTGTTAGTATTAAATATAATGGAAATAGAGAGGTAGTGTCTCTTACGATATTTTTTTGTATACTATCTGCTATGAGTGGAGATGTATTATTTCCTTGTGCTTGTGTGACATGGCAGTATTGTACCTGATGAATATTTTTGTTATTGTGACTTAACACTTTGTGCATTTCTGTTGCTGTGACTTAGAAGTGTTAGGTTGTGCATTCCTATTGCTGTGACTTGAACACTTTACACATTCCCATTGTTGTGTCGACTTAGAAGTGTTAGGTTGCATATTCCCATTTCTGCAACTTGAACGCTTTGCACATTACCATTGTTGTGACTTAGAAATGTTAGATTGTGCATTCTCGTTGCTGCGACATTAACATTTTTCACATTTTCATTGCTGCAACTTAGAAGTGTCAGATTGTGTATTTTTATTGCTGCAACTTGAACACTTTGCACATTTTCGTTGTTGCGGCTTAGAAATGATAGATTGCGCATTCTCATTGCTGTGACTTGAACACTTCGCACATTCCCATTGTTGTGACTTAGAAGTGTTAGATTACATATTCCCGTTGTTGTGACTTAAACACTTTAAACATTTTCGTTGCTGCAACTTAGAAATGTTAGATTGTGCATTCTCGTTGCTGTGACTTGAACACTTTGTACATTCCTGTTGCTGCGACTTAGAAGTGTTAGATTGATCATTCCCATTGTTGTGACTTGAACACTTTATAAATTCCCGTTGTTGTGACTTAGAAGTGTTGATGATCCAACTATAATGAGATGGATGACTTGATAATGCAAAATAGGCATCTCATAGCGACAGAGTTAGCATAATGATTGAAATTTAGGATGAACGCAAAATAGGTATGTGATTAGCCAATGGTCACTTTTTAGAGCGGACGACCCAAACTAGCAAAATAAGCATTATATTGGCGTATATATAAACATATCAAAAGTGGTGGACTTCTCCACATTAATATGCTACTTATAAGGTGGACGACCCAAAATAATTTCAAGTATAGGCCCTCGAGTGGGAAAGCATGTCACGCCCCAAACTCAGGGGGGTGCAACTGGCACCTAATGCCAAAACTTAAGCCAAATCCAACCCTGCTGAACTATTTGACAATAGCGCATAGCAGCGACACACAGTCAAGAAAATAAATGAGTATATCTCAGCTTAAAAATCATCCCCTAGCCGGCAAGGCCCCTGTCAACAACTCTAGAAAGAAAACCACTATTCCTAACAGTTCATTTAAAGCAATAAGAAGGTAGCACGTAAGTCATGTTTGGGCCGTCGAGGCCTCCATGATATCTAGGAAAGCATAAATGCTATACAGGCCTTCAAGGACACCATGATTTCTATACAGATGCTGAAAATAGGTATATACAATGTAAACTAGGCTAACCAGCTGCTAAACTATCAACAACAACAACAAGGCCCATTAGGCCAACAAGCTACAACTAATCAATATACAAGGCCAAAATGGCCACCATCGTAGCTATACAACCTAACCGACTCGTCTGCAAGCCTCTACAAATACAATACTTTGTGGTACAGGGCTCCAACCTACCCAAAAACTATAAACAGCAAAAAGGGCAAACCTTTGATACTCTGGCAACCCCTGGAAGAAACAAATGCGAGGTAAGGGTCGTTTATACCAATACTAACAAGATTATTTTATCATAAAAAAGTCAACCAACTCACTGAGAGCTCATCTATGCTACCCGGCAGGTCTATCTGGTCATCGCTCAGATCCTGCAAGCATGAATGCAGTGCCCCCAGCCAATGGGGCGTCAGTAAGAAATAATATGTCGAGCATGTAAGGAAAACTAAAAACTTAAACTGAAGTGTAAGGATTAGGCAAAAAGGGTAGGAGGAATACATAAGTACAATACCTTACCTTTCTACAATAATAAAGCCTTTAAATATGTAGCAAATAATAACCTGACCTGGCCCCTATAAGCCGGCAGGTACAAATATCACACCATCGCTATAAGTCCTAAAGAGTTTAAACAGTCGCTAAATACCCATACTGGCCCCCTTACCTGGACCCCAGTGATAATTTGATCAGAACTGTTTGAATGTACATGTGTCATGAATCAGTAAAACTCTGAGGCTCTGTGGTACCATATGAGTCCTGCCCGTAGGTATAGCCTGCCCGTCCCATAGGTATTGCTTGCCCAGCTTGAAGGCGCAGTAATGTAATATAACTGCTGCCCCATAGGTACATCCTGCATGTCCCGTAGGTACGGTCTGTCCGGCCCAAAGGCATTGTAATATAAAGTGATTGCTTCCCCATAGGTATAGCCTGCCCGTCCCATAGGTACGATCTGCCTGGGCCAAAGGCGCGGTAATAGTAACCAGAATATAGGCTCCAAAACCCTACAGTGTCAGTGTCTGTTGATGCCAAAACAGTCCTATAGGCGGTAGCAAAATGATAAAAGCAACACAATAATATCATGTAATCACAGGTGACCTCAATTGAGCCATAACATGTTTTTATAGGCTGCTAGGTAAGGAATAGAGTCTTGCTGATAGTCACTATATCATGCTATGGAGTAAAGCTCAATACTATAAGGCCACAAGTCTAATAACGATGTTATAGAGGCTATAAAAGCTTTAACCTTAAAGGTCATACCAGAAAGTGAAAATGAAGCCTTAATATACCTTTTAGCTGAAGCCCCCAAGGTGTCTCTAGGAAGCTTGACCAATTAAAGGTAAAGCAACAAGTGCACGAATTAATAAGGCTGCAAGAATGAGTCAAAGTGAATCGATAAGGCGTTAATGCCACACTCGTGACCAGCCATGTACAAAGCATAAATATAGGCCAATAAGCATAATAAACAACAGCTATATCCAATGAATATATCCCAACAACATCTCAAAGGAGCGACGAGCTCCCGAGGCAATATAACAAGGCGTACTTGATGTTGTTCAGTCCAATAACTATCGTACGTTACTCCAATAAGAGTCACACAGACTCCCCAATCCCTACAACACCTTAACACCATCATTACACAACAACAATAACCAAAAGTAATAAGATAAAGGGGTTGTCCAAAGCCATGGTTTCCAAAACACCACTTTCTGGCTGGAAAGATGTAAAAACAATACTAGAACATGTAATTATGAATGAGGGTCATAGGGGGAATGTTTCCTTGACAAAAAGAACTGAATTCCAATGCTAAATGACCTGCCTCCTTGTAGTAACAACAAATGAAAAAAAAACTAACAAGAAAATACTACAAGTCATCGGCAAGTACGACTTTTTATAACTTGAATCTTAGAATCTCATTTTAACAATAGATAAGTGTATGGGATCCTTATCTTACCAATAAAACTCTGTAGATACTGCCCAATATCAATAATCCCCTATAAATCTCGTTGTCCACACCTTAAAAGAGAAGCACCACACTAAACACGGAGAAAACTACGTCAAGACCATGAACTTAACGTGTAGAACAACTTTTGTGAAGCCCATAAGCTCTAGTTGGCAAACATTGGGGAGTATTTTGGTCTAGGGAGAGATTCAGCTATTTCTCAGAGCTTGGACGAAATAATTTTGAGAGAAACTGAATTTTCAAGGCTAAAATCTCAATATATATCCATTCCACCGACTTGGGCCCACCTTGACATGCTTGATTGTGCAGTCTTAAAAAAATATGAATATCTCCCTATTTTGAAGTTGTATGAGTGAAGGGTTATATGCATTGGAAACTAGACTCATAGACCTTTAATTTTGTAGGTTGGGAGCCCACTAATTCGTTATAGATTGGGAGAAAACCACAAAGACATTTCACCCAAATTTTAAGAGAATTCCTTAAAGGAATTAACAATAACTTTTTTCCGACTTTTATTTTGCAGCTTGCTTGACTTCAAAACATAACATACGACCATCGTTCATTTAAAATACCTCATAAAACATCCTTCATAACATGTAAAAGTACTCTTAGTATTATCCCAAAGGCACAATTGAATTCAACGTTCAAACGTGTGGGGTGTTACATCCTCCCCCCTTAGAGACATTCATCCATGAATGATAATAATGGGCATGGCATCACTGGGAACACCACTAGAACACATAATGTAAATTAACGTACCTCAAATACTTAAATGCGGGTCTACTATCTGTTGGTTCTTAACATCATCTGAAGTGGTGAACAAGTGGTGATATCTAGTATTCATGTCCTCTTCAGCTTTCCATGTCATCTCCTCAATATTATGGTCCCGCTATAACACTTTCACTGAAGCTATATACTTATTCCGCAATCTTCTAATCTGGCGGTCTACTATGACAAGAGGCACTTCTTCATAAGATAGTTCCTCTAAAATCTGAACATCTGTTATCGGTACTATATGTATTGGATCTCTGAGACACTTTCATAACATAGAAACATGAAAGACTGGGTGCACTGCTTCTAATTCTGGAGGCAAGTCTAGCTGGTTAGCAACTCTGCCTATCCATCGCAAGATATGGTAAGGCTTAATATATCGAGGGCTCAGCTTTCCCTTCCTGCCAAATCGCATAATTCCCTTCATAGGAGAAACTTTCAGAAAGACCCAATCATCAATATTGAACTCTAGGTCTCATCACCTAACATCAGAATATGATTTTTTGCGGCTCTAAGCTGTCAATAATTTCTCCCTAATCAGCTTAACCTTTTCCCCCGCCTGCTGCACTACATCATGTCCAAGTAACCCTAACTCTCCAACCTTAAACCAACCAAGGGGGTCGATATTTTTTCCCATATAAAGCCTCATATGGTGCCATACCATTGCTAGAGTAATAATTGTCATTATAAGCAAAATCAATAAGCGACAAGTGATCATCCCAGTTCCCCCTGAAATCTAGCACACATGCCCGTAACATATCCTCAAGCATCTGGATCGTACATTTGGCTTGTCCATCAGTCTAAGGATGAAAAGCTTTACTAAGATTAACCTGAGTACCCAGACCTTACTGGAAGGATATCTAGAAATATGCTGTAAATTGAGCCCCTCGAGCTGAAATAATCGATAATGGGACACCATGTAGTCTGACTATTTCCCTATTATATAACCCCACATAGTCTTCAGCCAAGAATGTGATCCTGACAGGCAAGAAATGGGCTAATTTTTTCAGCCTATCGACAATCACCCAAATAGAATCAAACTTTCATCGTGAACAAGGTAAACCTATGACAAAATCCATATTTATTTCCTCCCACTTCCACAATGGAATAGCTATCTCTTGAGTTAGCCCACTGGGCTTCTGATTCTCTACCTTTACATGCTGACAATTGGGGCACTGCTCCACAAACTCAGTTATGTCCTTCTTCATTCCCAGCCACCAATAAATATCCTTAATATCATGATACATCTTTGTGGATCCGGGGTGAATAGAATAGCGAGAATGGTGTGCCTCTTCCATAATCTGATGTCAAAGCCCTGCAACATACGGAACACATAGTCAATCTCTATATCTAAGGACTTCATCTCCTGCTATATCAATAGTTAAAGACTCTCGCTGCTGAGCCTTGCCTCCAAGCTGCTCTAAGTTGGGATCCTCGTGCTGGCGTGCCTTTACCTCCTCAACTAGAGACGATACGACTATCCTGAACTGTGACCCCAATATCATGGGAGTTTAATAATCTAGTTCCAAAACTAGCTAGCTGATGGAGCTCTCAAGCTATCTCCCACTTCTCAGCTCCCAAATAAAATAGACTGCCCATAGACTTACGACTAAGCATCCGCAACTACATTGGCTTTCCTTGGATGATATAAGATATTCACATCATAGTCTTTCACCAATTCAAGTCATCGGCGCTGTCGCAGGTTCAACTCTTTCTGTATAAGAATATACATGAGGCTTTTATGGTCTTTATAAATATCAATATGAACTCTATACAAGTAATGCCTCCAAATCTTTAAGGAATGAATAACTGCAGCCAATTCAAGATCATGGGTCGTATAGTTCTTCTCATGCTTCTTCAACTGTCTAGAAGCATAAGAAATTACCTTTCCACGTTGTATTAGAACACAACCAAGCCACATGCCTAAAGCGTCACAATACACCACATAGCCCTCTGGACCCTCTGGTAAGGTCAAAACTGGTGCTGAAGTTAATCTGTTTTTCATCTCCTAGAACCTCTGCTCACAGGCTGCAGTCCACTGAAACTTAGCTTCCTCTTGAGTCATCTATGTCAAGGGTGCTAAAAGTGAAGAGAATCCTTCCACAAACATTTTATAATACCCTACTAACCCCAAAAAGCTATGAACTTTGGTCGGGGTCGTGGGCCTAGGCCAAGTCTTCATGGCCTCAATCTTCTATGAATCAACTTGAATACCAGAACTTGATACAATATGGCCTAAAAAGGCCACCGAATGCAACCAGAACTCACACTTTGAGATCTTAGCATACAATCTCTAATCTCGAAGTACCTGAAGTGTTATACGAAGATGGTCTCTATGCTCAGCCTCTGATCGTGAATATACCAAAATATCATCAATAAACATGATGACAAACAAGTCTAAAAATGTCCTGAATATACTATTCATTAGGTCCATAAATACTGTTGGGGCATTCATCAACCCAAAAGACATCACAAGAAACTCAAAATGGCCATATCTGGTCTTGAAGGTTATCTTTGGAATATCACTTTCTCGAACTCATACCTAATAGTACCCTGAACGTAAATCAATCTTTGAGAAACATTTGGCACTCTGTAGCTGGTCAAATAAGTCATCAATCCTTGGCAGTGGGTATTTATTCTTAATAGTCACCTTGTTCAGTTGCCGATAATCTATACACATTCTTAGTGAGCCGTCTTTCTTTTTTACAAACAATACTGATGCACCCCAAGGTGAAGCACTAGGCCTGATAAAGCCTTTGTCAAGAAAGTCCTTCAATTGTTCTGTTAACTCTTTCAGCTCAGCTGGAGCCATCCAGTAAGGAGGAACCGAAATTGGCTGAATACCTGGTGGCATATCAATAGCAAAGTTGATCTCACGCTCTGGGGGAATACCAGGAAGCTCATCTGGGAACACATCTAGGAACTCATTAACCAATGGAATAGACTAAAGAGTAGGTGGTTTAACATTAATATCTTGAACTCGGACAATATAATAAATACAATTATTGATGATCAATTTCTTTGCCTGAAGATAGGAAATAAACCTGCCTTTTAGGGAGTTACATTACCCTTCCGCTCCCAGACTACTTTCCCTGGAAAGTGGAATTTAACAATTTTTTCCCGATAATCAACACTAGCATAACAAGATGCTAGCTAGTTAATGCCCATAATAATATGAAAGTCAAGCATGTCTAACTCTATCAGGTCTGCAAAGGTTTGATGTCTAACTATCTCTACGTACAACCTTAATAAACCCTTTTAGCAATAATAGAGTCTTCAACACGGGCAGACACAGCAAAAGGTCATTGCAATAACTCTAGTACTATACACAACTTCCCAGCAATAAATGGGGTAACATATGATAATGTAGATCCTAGATCTATCAAAGCATAAACAAGGTGTGAGAAAACACTCAATGTACCTATTATAACATCTGGCGATGACTCTGAATCCTGACGACCTGCTAGTGAATAAGCACGATTCTGGCCACTACCAGAACTAGATGCTTCCCCTGGGCCTTGACCTCTACCTGCTGTAGTCTGGGGCCTATACTCTGTAGGATGTACTAAGGAAGATGACCCTACGACTGACCCTGCCCTCTGTCCTAAACTCTGTTGGTCCCTCAATAGACAGTATCTTTGTACATGACCCTCTCGGCCATAAAAATAGCACGATGCAGAGCCCTGAAGGCATCTCCATGTATGTGCTCTACCACAAGTTTCAAAATGTGGCACAACTTATCTAGATTGCTCTAGGACCCTATACTTCTACGAGCCTAACGTTCATGAACTCTCCCCCAGACCTGACCGCCCTTAGTGATCCAACCTGCTAACTTGGGACTGTTGTGGTGGGGACCTAGGTGTTCTTCCTGAATATCAATTTCTGGAGCCACCCTGAGCCTCTTTATGAAACCCCATAGGCCTAGCCCTCTTATGGTGCTCTCTTTTGACCCCCTCAATTGTATACTGCTAATGTCGCATCCTCTCAACGTCTTGGTCCGCTACCTAAATCCACGAGATATCTAAATCATCATTAAGTGTTTAAGGTACAAGCCTCAGTGTAGTCTAAATCAAGCCCTCTAACAAATCGATATACCCTGTCATGCATCATATCAACATATGTTGGTGAATATCTAGCCAAAGAATCAAATCTCAAGGCATACTCTCAGACCCTCATACGGCACTGTCAAAGATTTAGAAACTGGTCTACTCGGGCATCTCGTATATCTCATGGAAAATAGTGATCTATGAAGGCCTTTGTGAAAGTGACCCAGGTGGGAGGAGGTGCATCTTTCACCCTAGATCTCTCCCAACTCTCATGTCATAATAATGCTACATCATGCAACCGGAATACTGCTAACTCAACAGACTCAGTCGGTGAGGCATGCATGACCCTGAATATCCTGTGAATCTGATCTACAAAGTGTTGAGGATAGTCTCTGTGGTATGTCCCTGTATACTGAGGAGGACTCAAGGCAGGGAACTCTCAAACTTTTAGGCCCCTCAGAAGGTCTAGTTGTGTCTGGCGCAATAGGCTGGCGCTGAGTGGCCGCTAACTGAGCCAGCGTATAGATTGCACTCCTAAACTCCTGATCTGTAGGGATAGGAGGAGTTGGGGGTGCTACTGGAGGTGCTGCTGGAGGTCTAGTAGCTGGTGGGTCCTCCTGATGTGGAGCTAAAGCAGGGGAGGAATGTGAAGATTCCTCTCCTACTACCTCTGGTAGAACTGCCCTGGTAGGTGGTACACTGCTAGTACCCTCGTCTGCGAGTGGATCTATCTTCTGGCCAGTAGCTATCTGTCGAGTCACCGGCATTTCTCTTTATAAGCATAATAACATTGATAAGCCTAGGAACTCAACCCTTATGACTCAACTTTGTAGCATGATTTGAGCAAAAATGGGTAACTTTCCTGAACAACGTCTGTAGTTTCCTGCTTATAAAATGTGGTGCACAACACACTTAGAAACAAGACTCTACTAGACACGGCTTGAAGACTCCCTAGAATTCAATGTTGATATGATACAAAGTTTGTCACTATAACACCCTAGAATTCAGAACTGGGGGCATTCCAATATTTTCCCAATTCTTTTAACTCTGACACAAAGTCGTTTTACGGGGTGATTAAAGGGATTTTTATGATTTTTCCCTCATTACTCTGATGAGCCACCATTTTACGGCACTTTCGACGTCTCTAAACTAAGAAAAATCGTACGTTTTCAAGCAACCATCGTCGTTTTTGATGGTTTTATGTTATATTTGTAGGAAATGAAGACAAACACGGAAACGGATGGAAATACGAGCAAAAAGACATTCTGGATAAGAGTGACGGCCTGAGTGACGGTCCGTCACACATGTGATGGTCCGTCACAGAGACCGTCAAGTGGAGGCAGTCCACTGCCCAGGGGTGACGGTCCGTCAAGGTGGTGACGGTCCGTCACCCCAAGCCGTCAAGTTGAGACAGTCCGCTACGCGGAATCCGAGCGTTTTTGGGTTTAATTCCTGGACTCCTATAAATACCCTATGTTAGGTTTATTTTTTTTTTTTATTACCAATTCATCACCCAATAGTTTTAGGAGAGTTTTTAGTCGATTTTGGAGAGCAAGAACACGTTTTCTTGTTCTTGAATTCGTGTTCTTGATTTGTTCTTGGGATCTTGGTTTTTCTTGTTCTTGGATATTTGAAGATTGTTTTCATTATATTGTAAGAATCTCTTCTCCTTATTATGAATATGACTTTCTTCTCTTCTTCTTCTAGCATGATTAACTAAACCCCACAACTAGGGTTGTGGGAGCCATGGCTAAAGTAGCGATATAGATTCCGGGTAGCGACGGGTTCAATATATATGATTGTCACGTTGTTAATCATTCATTATGTCACGTTTTCTAGTGGTTGCAAACATTAGAACATGCCTAGGTTTAATTTGCTTGAGTAAAGAATTAAAACTCGGGAAACTTGATTAACGACGAGGATTCGAGACTACCAACTCTCGTCTTATGATTAATGCTGTAACTAGATTAATCTACTTGATGTTTAGGATTGAAATATAAAAGCATACCTTTTCAAGTTCGAGAGAATTGAAAAGTAAATTCGTCTATTTGGTTGAGAAACATTTAGATGATACCATTAATTCAATCACATCGTGACACACATACAGAAAGAACCCGGTTAAGCTTAGAATCGACATTGTTACCATCGCTATGGTGAACACTTCCCTAGTTCTCTCTCATATTGATTTTCACTCATACATTATTGTTCGTTTTGTTTACACATTGTTCACACAAAACCCCCCCTTTAGTTACCGGAAACTATTGAACATTAGTCAACTAATTCACTAAAGACTTAACTTTCACCATATTCTCAGTGGGATGGACCCCAGCCTTTGTTGGGTTCTATATTTGACAACGATCACTTACGCTTCTTAATTGGAGTGGTACTTTGAGCGTTATCAAATTTTGGCGCCGTTGCTGGGGAATACGGTTGTTTATTAAGTCGGTGTGTTTATTTGACTCTTAGTCATACTTTCCTGCTTTTACGTTTATTTGTTGTTTTTGTTTTTGACAGGGTACAGAGTTGTGCATGCCAAGTACCCGGCGCTCGGGTGAATCAACATTACCTTATGACCACGAGCTTGCTAGAACGTTAAGGCGGAATATGGCTGCACAACAAGAGGCAGCAAGGCTCGCTGCAGAACTGCAGGCCCAACACAATCTGAATGCTGGTGGTCTGCAGGACGATGTTATGCTGAATGATGAGGATATCGACTTGGATGGAGTTGGCGCTACGGGCGCCATTGCTCTTCCACCGCTAGCACCCGGAGACAAGTTCAACATCACTAGCACGATGATCCAGCTGTTGAACTTAAGAGGAGTGTTCCGTGGTGCCGCTGGTGATGATCCAAACCAGCACCTGATGAATTTCGTGGGCATCTGCAAGTCGTTCGAGTTGCCTGGAGTGAGTCAGACAGCAATCAGGCTCAAGTTGTTTCCATTGTCTCTGTCTGATGAGGCAGCATTGTGGTTGACAGAGCTGACCCCCGACTCTATCACAACTTGGGGAGAGTTGAAAGGAGCTTTCCTAGAAAGGTTCTTTTCCTCCCTCTAGGATGATACAGTTGAGGGATGAAATTAGCAATTTCAGACAGCAACCTCACGAAGCGTTACATGAGACTTAGTTGCGGTTCAAGAAGAAGCTGACACAATGCTCGAACCATCAGTTGACCGAAATTTTTTTGATGCAGACGTTCTACAGGGCACTGAATTTGGCCACCAAGCCGACGTTGGACAACGCAGTAGGTGGTGCATTCATGGGTCTCACTTTTGTTGAGGCCACAACTACTTTGGACAGGCTCACCAAAACCAACAGGGCCTGGAATACACGGGATACAGAGGTAGAAGCTAGCACTTATCCAGTTGGTATGTCAGCTGAGCAGCGCAGAAAAGAGGAGGAGCGCGACCAAGACATGGCGCATCTGAAAACGCAGTTGGACCTACTGACAAAGCACTTGTTTTCAGGAGGTATGGAGAACTTA